>OV815275.1:38117803-38717803 GCA_929108145.2 Limnephilus rhombicus | reverse complement strand
AAAAAAAAACTGAATACGAACAAAGACATGATATACCAAAATCATTATTATACAACTCTGTAAATGTTCGTGCTATATTGTGGCTTAAAATTGCGAGTCAGCATACATCTCAATCTGAATATAATAAACTAGTGGTTCATGTTCATAATACAAGACTAACTGCAAATGATGGACTTATAATTCCCAGATACCTAAATAAATACGGTCAAAGAACTCTAGAATACCTTGTTCCAATAATTTACAACATGTTACCCAACGCAAAAAAAAGCTGTGAATTGATTTTCAGAAGGAAATGTACGCTAAAAAAATGGTTAAGTGAAAGAACTTTTTTGTACTAATTTCTGTTATTTTCCGCTTTTCGTTTTAATGTTTTTTCCGTTATTATTTTCTCTTGTCTTTTCTTTTATTTCTTTCATTTTCTCTGTTCTGTATTTCTTATACATTTTATTAACATTTTTTTTTTTCATATACCTGTATATTTTATGTACCTGTCTCTTGACCCGTTGACAAACTGATATCAATCAGTTTAACGGGACTTAATTTAAAAATGTAAAAAAACTGTAAATAAATACTAATAATGGAATTATCAAATGTAATAATAAAGGAATTATCAAATGAAAGAAAAAAATTGTATTAGACACAAAATAAAGTAAAATAAGTTTATTTATATCTTCAAAGTAAAAGCACCCATTGACAAACAACTAAAAAGTAGTTTATTGGGACTTTTCTTTTTTTCTGTAAAATGTTTATATTTTTTTCCTGTCATAATGTATTACCATGTCTTTATAATAAATAAATAAAAAATTAAATAAAAAAATAAAAAACGAAAAGCCACATTTCAATCAGCATTACTTACTTGTTAGTATAATCTTATTAAATATTTATTATTTTTGCCCAGTGAAATTTCCCAGTGAACTCAAAACCAATTAGCTTTTGAACCTCGTCAAAGATGAAAGTTGTCTGTAAGGTAGCCGGGCAAACTAAGAACTTCCACTCAGGTGCTTGTTACAGACATTGCGGCTGACCCCAACCGAGCCCGCTCCTAGCAGTATCCTTGTGGGGAGGGGAGGGCAACCATGATCCAGTTATATGCAAATATTAGACATGGTTAATGTGGGTCAACTAACATGACGTTAATATTGTAGGCCAGTTCCGATGGTTCTAAAAACTCACAAGCACAACGCAAGTCGGTAAAACATGTGATTAATTTTGTTTTTAATGGAGAGTTTAGGTTTATTTTTAAATCGGTTATTATTATTAAAGGCATTTTAAACACATAAAAACCAAATTAAAATTATGGGTGATGGAGAAAAGGGTTTTTTCTTATTTTTGAATAACTTAAAATTAAGTTTTACAAACATCATTTATTCATCGAAAAGATTACGTTAACCTTAAGTTGTTCCCAACTAAGCGATTTGTAAGTATTTTAAAGGTAACGCTCGATTAGCGTTGTTCCCAAATATTTTATCGTTGATTATCTTAAGTTACCCCGCCCACATTTCGATGTTAAGTTAATACCAAAGCGTTACTTATTGTAATTATTATAAACACATACAATTTCTTTTAAATACTGTTATCCATAAATTGGCATTTTATATTTTTTAAACAATATAAAATACATTAAAAATAAAGTGTCAGCTTGATTTTCGCAGCCATTTTCGCGTCGCGTCGGTACCTCGTGGCGTTAGCGCCACTCTGTTGACACTTTTTTATAACTTGATTTTGAATGCTTTGCTCAATCTAGCTTAATCCACGTGTCCAGCTTCCTTAGACTAAGCGATGCTTAAGCAGTGTTGAACCTTAGTTTCGGCTTAGCAGTTGATTAGTAGGATTGGGAACAGCGGCCGTGAGAGTATCTTCTACTGCGGAACGTGCCCCAAATAATATACCTGATATTATTTTAAACGTGACCCAACAAAATGACGACCCTGTTTGTACAGTGTTAACACAGGAGAACTAAATGACCACCTGGTTGGTCAATATAGTGAGGCGGGTAAAGGTAGGGACGGGATTTGTTGAGGCGGGTCTTTAATAATATGCCCGGATTGCATAAAGGAGGATAAACACATGCTAATACCTCGTTCCACGATTTTTCGTAATTTTTTAAACGGCAACTTTGGCAATTATTTTTGAGTTAATCGTAATTGAATTATATTGGAAAAACTTTTTAAATAACTTTTGAGAGCCATCAGTGTAATTTTTTCAATTTGGTAGGCGGAAATGGGTACCATTATTGTATAACCATCACCTCTGGCGTAGGTCACCCAAGTGGTTCGCTACGTTTGGTGATTTAGCAGGGGTGCCCGGGTTCACGGGGGGAGATTTGTATAGGTCTTGGAGGCGAGATGATCAGGACACACTGAACCCCAGATTCCTACCCACCCCTTAAACCCTTTTCCTTCCCAGAACTCTCCTCTCCTTTGTTTCCTTAAAAAAAACCTCCACACAGCATCCATAAAGATGACATAGGCCCTGAGGGAAATTATTTTCCTGAGGGCCTCCTGTGTGGAGTTCATGTAAAAAAAAAATTATATAGTTGAAGAAAAAGGTAATACTAATAAATCTAAACAAAACATGAAATAGAACAAGTCACAGCAATTTTTTTTTAAAGGTGATAATCTGATAAAATAGTTCAAAAGTTATTCCAATAAAATTGAATAATCATTTAGATTTTAAGCGATGTCAACATGTGTCCCATATAAATTAAATCGATCTGAGACTCTATCTAGGTTCCAAATAAATTAAATCGATCAGAGACTCTATTTAGGTTCCAAATAAATTAAATCGATCTGAGACTCTATCTAGGTTCCATATAAATTAAATCGATCTGAGACTCTATCTAGGTTCCATATAAATTAAATCGATCTGAGACTCTATCTAGGTTCCATATAAATTAAATCGATCTGAGACTCTATCTAGGTTCCATATAAATTAAATCGATCTGAGACTCTATCTAGGTTCCATATAAATTAAATCGATCTGAGACTCTATCTAGGTTCCATATAAATTAAATCGATCTGAGACTCATCTAGGTTCCAAATAAATTCGTTAGAACTTTGTAGTCATTTAAAAAGATGTAAACCAAAAATGTGGAAAAATTAGTTTGAAGATAATATTGTTAATTCTGAAAAATGACGTAAAATAAAAAGGTTCCAATCCCGTTCAAACAAGAGATTCTGGGTTCGATTACCAGTTGCGACCGTAACCTTATTTTTATTTTTCTATATCTTGTTCTGTTTTATGTTTTATTTAGATTTATTACTATAATTTTTTTTCTTCAATGATATTAACGATTATTGTATAAAAGGGAATTTAGCCCTTCTTACTTAGATGTGTATTTCACAATAAAATTAAATAATAATTAATAAATAAAATTAAAATTAAAATAATCTTTTATGCGCCGTCCTATTTTGTAAACAAAATGGAAATTCTATTTTTATTCCTCTCCTTTCCTACACTACTATTTACTTCTGGTATTCTAGATAAGAGATCATTCTGCCCGATTACAGACAATAATAATCCTCCTCAACTTATAAGGATTTGGATCTTCAATTCTCTCTGTATTATGAAGTGGTAGACAAAATAAGTAGCAGTTGTTTAGGAAGCAATACAATAGCTTCATCCATTTGAGGATTTGCAACTGAAGTATTGGACTTTTGATTTTATGATTTCGAGTTTATTGCTTTCAACTCGGTATTTAAAATGTTTTATCCTTACTGTATCTTCAACTGATTCAGATTCACTGGCCACATTCAAAATGAGATAAACTTTTCAATCCACAAACCAACATATCCCTTCACAGATCACCACTTTTCACACCTTCAGGCGCACTTGCAGGTACACACTACACACACACCCTAATACATTACGCATGTCGTACGGTAATAACTAAATTCACCTACCACAAATGAAACTTTACTTTTAGAAAAACATTTTTTAAGTAAAACTTCTTTACGCACGCTTGACTTGGGGAGTAAGCTGGTGAATGTATGACGAGAGCGTTACGAAAAGCGAAACGAACGGTAGTTGAGAAGTAGATATAAGTTAGTGAAGATAGAAAGAGAGAGAGTTACGTTTCGTATATTACCGTAGGGGAAAGAGAGAGAGGTGCGAGCACACATTTTCTTTATCTCTTTCTCTCATAGCCAGTTATATTTCGTATATCTAAGACACAGTGCAGGCTTATTGTCTGTATCACACTGTAGGAGCAAGAGAGAGCAGTGGGCGCGCATATTTTCTTTCTCTCTTCCTGTCGTGTAGATGGAGCTAAAGAAGTTTTACTTCAGTCGTGTGGTCTAAAGCACACTCGTATTTTTTATTTATTTACTTTTTTCTTGTAAAAAAGCATGGTTTTTAAATTATGTAGATATATTAAATCACCATACTGGGTGACGAATGATGGAATATAGTTTCTTTGTATGATGATTAATAGTGTAAACCCTTAAATTATATAAAAACACACAACAAATTGAAAAAACTATAATAGAAAGTAGAAAATATAAAAGAAGAGAAAGACGTGCGAAAGGATTATATCGTACGCGTACGTATAATTCTTTTTTATGGTTGTTTATGTATACACGCTTATGTGTGTAAATACTTGCCCACACACATGTACCCCTTCATACAGACGTATATATATTTGTACACATATACGTGCACACACACACACACATATATAAATATACATGCATATTCACACATGTAAACACCTCTATGTAAACATTATATACACCTCTATCTGAGTACAAGAAACAGGCTACTAACACTATCACATTCACTCATCAAAAAGTACCCGAGCGCCTTTCTGAAAGCATGGTAGTGGCTATTGATTTTATTTCAATTGTTAAACTATTTAAGATTTTAGGAGCAAGAAAGTTGAACTGTGACTGGGCCATTGTGCTTTCTGTACTAGAATAATACTCGTATAGTTGGATTGGTCGGAATATTTAGTATTATAGTTTGATTGAAAAAAAAAACAATAATTTGAATTAATATCTGTAAAATAAAAATTATCGTTATTATGTAACCTAAGTACATTTTTGTTTCCATAAAATAAATAAATAAGTATTTGGCAATCGAAAATCTTTTTTTAATGAAACAGTATTTAAATTTCTTAGCACCAATTGTCATGTGGAGAGAGGAAGCATCACTTTTTACATCGTAACAAAAAATCAAATCCAATCGAGAAAGAATGCGCAGTTCACACGCGGTAGAAGTGAAACCTTCAGAAAACTATGACCGATTATACTATCCCATTCTCTCGCAGGCTAAATCCTACGGATGTTTGTGTTTGTCTCTTTTTAGCATTTTTTTTTTCATTTCATCGAGTTTCAAATCACAACGGTGCTAAAGAAGTACAGAGAGTGCAATTCACACGTGGTAGAAGTGAAACCTTCAGAAAACTAAAGTGTATAAGAGTGAGGAGGCTACGAAGCACCGCACAAAGAGGAGACCGATAGGCTACGAAGCATCGCACAAAGAGGAGACCGATTACACTCTCATTCTCTCGCAGTATCTCTTTTTGCTATTTTTAAAATCACAAAGGTGCTAAAAAAAGTTTTCGCTTCAAAAAGAACTATTAGTGGTAAAACCCACAAATCATTAATTTCTCAAATCCTTTGATTCCCAAATCTTATTTTTCTAAAATAAACATCTATTATATTTTCCGTGTATTTATAATTGAATAAATAAATGTTAGTAAACGGGATCCAAGTGAAATCTTATATTCTTAAATACACTAATATCGTGTGTACCCTGGCAGCTCAATGTAATTCCGCCCCATCAATGTGTTTCTTAAAATAGCTTATCGCGGAAGGAACTATTCATTTTTTACAGACATATCTCATTTTAGGGCAGTGATTCCCGACATTTTTTTGACCAGGGACCACCATGATATTTATTTGTTCTCACAGAGACCACAAGGTACAATAATGAGCTCTTCTTGGACTTTTTCCGCTACCTCTCCAACAATAATTGATTTTTTTATTTATTTCTAAGAGACAAACAGCTTATACATAAAATATAGAGATACATATACAACGTTAAGATAATAAGGAAAAAAGGTCTCCCAGGTTAAAGTTACTTGGAGATGGAGTTTTTATTATATTTTAAAATTATTTTTTGTTGAGGAGGATAGGAAGAGGGAAATAGGCTAAGGATAGAAGATGCTCCCGGTATATTCCACACTCTTGTATTAACTTTCGATCGTACGCGTTACTTCTATTCGGTATTTCTGAAGGGTATTGTTAAAAATGTCTATATATATTTTTTTTTATTATATTGCGCACACATACGGGGATTTATGGATTTTTTCCTAATGTTAGTTCTACATGTGGGCAAATGAAATAAATTGGATTGTCTTTTTGATCTTGTCGGAAAATGAATTTTTATGAAGTTCTGGCGAGTCCAGGCCATTATTCAGAATTTTAAATAACAAGGTTTGGTCAAAAATAAAACGTCGCATGTAGAGAGAGTTGAAGTTATGAAAGTTAATAGATTCGGTGTAATTTGAAAGGTGTAAGTTTGGTTTTTTTTTTATTCTTTCGACACGGCTTGGTAAATAGGAGTCCAGATCGGTGTGCAGTGTTAAGTGGGGACGGATGTACTCTGTAAAGGGAATAAAGAGTTTTAATGTTGCGGAAAGGTTTTGTTGTATGAATTATAAATCCCAGCAATTTGATGGCTTTGTTGATGATTTCGTCGGTGTGTTGTATAAAGTTTTATTTAACATCCAGTATCCCCAAGGTCCCTGATAAATTCTACTTCTTTAATATGTGTCCCGTTTATTGTATACTCAAAGACAAATTTATTTTTGTTGCGTATAAATGATAATTTGTTACATTTTGAGGAATTTACAACAAGTTGTTGAATTTATTGTAGACAAAAAGACAATTGAGTTCCTCTTGAAATTAAATGCAGTCTTCGATTGATTTGATTACTAAGTATATTTCTTATCATCTGCATACACTGTTAATAATACCAAAAAGGTCACAAATCAGCGTTTGGATACCTTTTGATTCAGTTTTGTAGTAAAATGAACGAATGTTTCTCTGACCACATTTCAAATCTCGCGAACCACCTATGGTTCACGGACCACCGGTTGGGAACAACTGTTTTAGGGGGATACGTCTATAATTCAGGGTAGATGCTTCAATTAAACCTTTTTATTCTCAAGATTTAAGATTAAAGCTGATTTGATATGGTCTGAGTTGCCAGTAATCAATTAATCTTCAGCAAACTTGTTGCCCAACTTTGAGGAACTGAAATTCAATTAATGTTGGAATTTTAGACTTTGGGTTAAATAATCATGGCCAACTTTTGATGAAATACTTCATAAATCATTCATTTAGTCGAAATTTTAAAATGAGACGGTCGTAAGCTATGTTTTATATCTACTTAATTTTATTATTATATAGAGTATATTTCTTAACCCTTTCGTACAGCACCTATATTTGGAAATACGTAGATTTCAAAATTGTTTCGTCGCTGTCTAGAGCGAATAAAAAAATACGATTTTCTGTCTCCCAAGTGCTGGATTTTAAATTCTCGTTCAGACGTTCGGTAGCCATATTTATATTTTCAATGTGATTTTTGTGTAATCTCCATTGATATTTTTCTCGAAAAATTTTTTCGATGTATGTTTTGAAGGTATTTTTTTATTTTATTTTTTATTTTTTTTTATTGGCAATGTTTATTAAAAATACATATGAAGTTACAACAGTTACATAGTTACATAGTTACATAAGGTTAACAAAAAAATAAAAAAAATTGCCTTTCCTCCCCATAAAGAGACAATGCTCTTGTGTTTGGTGTGGGAGTTCTAGCTCAATTAGTAAATTAATGATCGTGTAAGTTAGTAATAACGGCTATTGTAAATAATAAGTACGTTAAAAAATCTTGTATAAATTTACAAATAAAAATCCTGAAGAGTTTAAAAAAATCATAATATAAATTAAAAAATCATTATAAATGGAAGAATCATGTAAGTTAGTAACAAAAATTATTGTAATAAGTAAGTAAAGGATACGTAAGAAAGAACGCAAGATTTATACAATAGTAGACTCAAAGATTTTGAAACTAAGAAATGAAAGAAAAAAGAAGGAATAAATGATTTATAAAATAGCAGACTTTAAGATACAAAGTCAACATATTTTGGACTTTTATAACAGTTTAAGGTAATTTTTTTAATTTGGGCTTAAATTCATGCATATTTTCGATGGTTTTTAATTTTAATGGGAGGTTGTTATAATAGATTATGCCCAGATAAAGATAGGAATTTTGAATGTGCTTAGTATTAAATTTATTTATTTTTCCTTTTTTTGATTTTACCTTATTTGTTACATGATTTATTTTTTGTCATTTTAATTGAAGCACGCTCTTTAAGACGATAATGTTTATTCAATTAAAATTAGCTATAGCTTTTAAAGGATTAAAAAATTAATTACATCATTTTTTTTTCTAATACAGTCGATTCTCGTTAATTCAAACCTGCGATAATTCGAACTTCTCTATAATTCAAAGTTATCAGGAGTTCCCTACGAAATCTCTTTATATTTCGAACTAAATCCATACATTTTTGTATGGATTTAGGTAATTCAAACGAAAAAAATCATTGCTATATAACAAAACGACGCGTTAATTCGAACTCATCGGCGTTCAACATTCGACAATTCAAAGTTGCAGAGAGAAAGAGGCGGAAAGATTGTTACACACACGTAAGTACAAATACAATTTTGCGACAAGTTCAAACGTGTATTGTTTGTGTTATGATTAGTTTGTGACACACACTCTAACGAATTGGTTTGTGTTATCATTCAGTTACTGTTACTCTTTCGTTGTGTATACAGATTAAAATTTTCTGTTAGTCATGAGCCCTAGAAAGTATAAATGTTAGACGATTGCTGAAAAGAAGAAGTTAATGGATAAAGTAGAGGAAGGTGAGAAGAAAAGTGATGTTGCAAAAGAATTTAAGATTCCTCTGAGTACTCTCTCAACCTAATATGTTGAGAGAGTACTCAGAGGTATGATTATTTATTGGTTTTTCGTTGGTTTCTACATAATGTTGTTTGTAATTTAACACTTTCAGATCTGAATTAAAACTGGCAGTTATGAAACATATTTGATAGTAGATAACACCATAGAATTACTACCTACCTCTGAGTACTCTCTCAACCTAATATGTTGAGAGAGTACTCAGAGGTAGGTAGTAATTCTATGGTGTTATCTACTATCAAATATGTTTCATAACTGCCAGTTTTAATTCAAATCTGAAAGTGTTAAATTACAAACAACATTATGTAGAAACCAACGAAAAACCAATAAATAATCAAGTAATGTTTAGTCAAAGAGAATATTAATTAATATAATGCTACGGTGTTGTCTACTATCAAATATGTTTTATGTGTTTTAACCGGTCAGTGGCTCAGTGGGCATCGCGTTTGGGTCCCATCCGGGCTAAGTTCTCCATCACGCAAGCAACATTTTCCGCTTACTATGGTGGTTTAAGAGATTTTCAAACATTTTTGGGTTATTCATAACCTGGGAATATTTGTCTGTCTTTTAAAAATAAATAATAATAAAAAACTGCCAGTTCTTAATTCATATCTGAAAGTGTTAAAGTACATAAAAACAATATCTTGTAATAAACCAACGAAAAAATAATAATGAATGAAGTTACGTTTAGTCAAAGGGGATATTATTCTAGTCCCAGAAACGTTGTACTTTGTGTCCTATTTAGTGAAATTTCAGTGGAGATTGTTGTTAAACAGTGAATATTTTCGGTTATGAATGGAGATTATTGAATGGAAAACAAATAAATCGATTTCGATTGACAGACATTTTTATTATAAATTGTTTGACTAAAATTCTGCTTTGTGTGGGATTATATATTTATATTATTTATTATTTACATTTTATTTCAGGGGATATTTGTATTTAAGTCCCCTGCTTTTTTAAGTGATGAATTACAATTTCTTAATAATATAATCAAATTTAGGAGTGTTGGCAAAAATCGTTTTCCTCTTTTTTTAAGTGATTTGTATTATTTTTATAAACTATTAGATGTGAAGAAAAAGCTAGATTTATAGAAAATAGAAAGATTTTTTTTAAACAACAGCAATAATGACAAGTGAAATATGATTTGCTAAAAATCTTTTTGTTTTCCGTGGATTCCTTTATTTCATTGAGAGTTGTTGATTTTGTCTTCTTTTATGATTAAATATTACATTTTTGACAACATTTGAAATATGAAATGTTCTTTTCATGAACTAGACAGATTATTAAGAAATACAATAAAGTCCAGATCACGTGACCTAATTTGGAAAAAGTTATATGCGTTTATAAAACGCTCAACTAAGCAAATAATAATGGGTAAAAAAGCGTAAAAACAGTATGAACAAGTCGTAAAACACGTCAATTACCTTGGTAACAAATGCCTTGTTTATGAAGGTAAAAAACAGTTCGCGGAAAAGCAATTAATATTCGTTCATTTTGCGTTCATTTTACGAGTATTTGTCGGTTTTCCAGCGAAAGCTGAACAAATTTGGATGCATTATTTAGCAGATGTATGTGGTATGCCGTGCGTAAATTGATTTTTTAAACCCTAGTAGGTACCCACTGAAAAAAGTTTTGAATAAATTATTAGTTTCCACAGTAAAAAAAAATTAAAAACCTTTGTAAGGTTTATTTATTTCAAAACATTTTGATTAATTAGTGGTGTATGTAGAGTAATTTACTCTCATTACAAATTGCTGTATCAACTAGGGCGTTACAAACCGTTGAAACTGAATTGAAAATGGAAAGGTGAAAAGTTGAAGAACTTATAAAATAGATTTTTTAAATGTTTATCGACTTAATTTAGAAAATAAAACTGTTCACGAGTCGATATTTGAGGCGCTCAGCACAAGAGTGGACCAACCCACATCAGCGAAAACATCATATTTTTGCCATATCCATTAAGCCAATGTGGCTTCGTAGATATGACATAAATATTTAAAAAAGATGTTTTCGCTGATTACGAATTTTTGTGGGTTGGGCCACTGTTGCACTGAGCGCCCTATTTATAATTGTTTGCTTTTATAATCGTTTGTATTTCTACACTGGGTTTTAATTGACTGTTTGCCAGTGAGTGAGAAATGTCCAATTTTAAAAACACGCCTATAATATTCTTAAGTTATACGAGATACCTACATAAATAAATAAAAATTTCTATGCTTTTGAATGTAGGTATAACTCTGTGGTTCTCCATTGATAATAAATGAAACAATATTTCCTTGTTAGAACCACTATAAGTATATTGTATTTATGCCGACCGGCTTCAGAACGACCTTTCCTTCCTCAAGGCAAACATAAAATGAAAACTGTTGTCTATTCTGAAACCGGTCGGCGTATATAAAAATTTTATAGTTCAAACAAAGAAATATTGTTTTATTTATGTTTAAAGATCTATAGATATGTTTAAGAAAAAAGAGTTATAAAACTACCAAAACATAATAGAGCAAGGTAATTCTAGCAACAACATCTCGAAATGTTAAAAAAACCTTAAATGGTTTTGGAACTAGCTTAATAAACTATTGGTTCATTACGTTCAAGCATTAATATAACTTTTTGTCAACAATTTTTAAACTGTAAAAATTGTTGACAAAAATATCAATATCACTACATTCAATCATATTATACGGTCGACGTATTTATTTCTTATAGATCATCTTTAGTATTTACATCAGGGATCTAGTACGGACGATTTATGGCAATAGAATGTAGACTAAATACGTCATCTATGGTCAGTTATCAATATTTGCGAGCACGGTATTAAGAGGTAAAAGAGAAAAGATTGATGTAGAATATGGATTAATGAATTAATTAATTCATTAATTTGAAATATAATATTCCGACCGACGGTAAAAAGTGGAAAGTTAGTGTTTCAATTCGAAGTGGTATATTTATTAGTATTTTTAATTTTTACTTAGATGTGAAAAGAGGTATAAAATCGTCGGTTGTTGTGCCTAAAGATCCGATATTTAAAAGTCATTGATTTCACTCTATTAGACCTCCAGATCCTACGCATCTGTATTGTCTTGTAAAAATTATTATAAGCATAGGAACCGGATCCCATTTTAAACACCCGCCATGGAAGCACCCAACAGACTTAAATGTGTTCAGTCGAAAATACTGTGTTGTGAAATGGGGAGAGTTTTAGGTTGAATTTGTTGTATGATGGAACTGATTCTACTCCAATACAATTTGTATAAACTTAACTGCATTGTTTGAGTATGTAGGTGAGTCAATACACGCTGTAATATGATTGATTGTGTGTGTAGTTGGACGACCAGGTGCACCTGATCTTGCCGCGCATCCCCAGCGGGCTGCAGGAGGGCGTTGCGCGGCTCATGTCCCGCGACTTCAACCCGCGCCCCACCGCTCAGCTGCTGGCAATGATTAAGTACTTTGGGTAAAAAAACTATCTTCACTGTTTTTTTAACCTCTATTCTACATAAGGTGTCCTTTACGTAGATACACATTTTTACCAAATTTTGACTATACAGTTTATTTGTTTCTTCTTTTTGTGTGAAAAGGTTACTGGTTATTATAATGTTCCTTATATTTATTTCACACCTGCTTTTTTTTCAAGCACTCATCGTTTTTGTAAACTCTACTTTCTATTAATAATCAATTTTTAAAGTTTTTTATAGTTTTATTTCTAAACAGTAAAGGTAGACTTGTATTTTAGCTACTACATCTAGACAGCGATTAAGGATGGGTTGTTTAAAAAAATTTGAAGAATTCATCAAATATTTGAAGTTAATTGTCACGTTCTGTGTAAGTTCTCTTCCATTTCTATTATTATATCAATTGCTTCAAGAAACTGAAATAATGATAGAGAATATCAATGCCAAATTTTTTTATGCAGTACGTGAAAATTAACTTCATATATTTGACGAATTATTCCAAATTTTTGAAACAATCGGTAAATTGTAATTGGTGAGTTAATTGTTTTATCAAATTTCATCATGATATTTAGAATTTTTATATTATTTTTAATATTTCATACCACCAAATTTTTTCACCATTTCCATATGGAATTATAAAAATTTACCCTAATTTTTTTATCAACATTTTATTCTTATTTGGTTCAATTTCATCGCATTCACTCAACTTTTCACAAATATTGGTCAATAAATCTTTCCACCATGAATTGTAGATTAGAATAAATACTTTTTTTTTTAATTACTGGCTTTTTTCGTTTAGTTGGTTTTATCTTCCAATAACTTGCATGATATAATATGTAACTACATCATTTTCATAAACTTACATTTTTACCTACGTTGACATAATATTGCATTGCTATGCCCCTATTGCCCATTGACCTATATATTTGGGTATATTTTTACAAAATACTTATTTGTCCAATGGTATATTTTGACATAATATTGGTTTGCTAATATGCACATAATATGCCCATATTACCCATTGACTTAGGATCCAAGAGTGCTGGGGAATTTTTGAGAAAATATTGATTTGCTATCCCAATTAACCTAGGGCCCTAGGGTATATTTTAAAATAACATTCACTGTAATTGGATCATACTGGCAGCATGTGTGTCAATTTTAAATTTTAATTCTTATTGATAAGTATCTATTAATTATTGTCTTTCCAGTAGCAAGCAGTAACATTTTTCCAGATTTTTTGGCAATGTAATCTACATAACCATGCATGAAGGTTTTTTATTACGATTGTTTGTTTTCCTTGCAAGCTACCTAATTTCATGTTTATCGAATATCTACTAACCTTCCTTAGTTTCGTAAAACACAAAAGATGTCGGTAACTATTTTAATTCGCTAAAATTGGTAAGACAGTGTCTTATGACCTATGAGTCGTGTAATTTTATCCTTTTTGATTTTTTTTTTCATTTAAATATGTTTTGTATTAATTGTTCCAATTTTCAAAAATCTTAATTTTATTTTTGGTTACGTAGCATGTAAGTTGGTATTAATATTGTAACAATATGCCTCCCCCAATTAGGTATCGTATGTTTACATTTTTTTGTATTTCTTGTGCATTAACTATGTAACATTTTCTAGACATTTTGTTTTGAAGAGTTTTACTTCACGACGTACATTTATTACTCAATTTTATTTATCTGCTACGGGTTTCGACATACCATGTTATTCACTTTTAAGATTATTAGTGAGTTAGTATACCTACAATTGTTACTAAATTATATTTATCTGCTACCGGTTTCGACAAATCCGTGTCATTCGCTTTTAAGATTGTTAGTGAGCTAGTTTACATTTATTATTCAATTTTATTTTTCTCTTACAGGTTTCGACAAATCCGTGTCATTCTCTTTTAAGGCTGTTAGTGAGTTAGTGTACATTTGTTACTTCATTTTATTTATAAAATGCTACTGGTTTCGACCAAACCGTGTCCATTCACTATTAAGATTGTTAGTGAGATAATGTATATTGGATACTTAATTTTATTTATCTGCTACCGGTTTCACCCACTTTTAAAATTGTTAGTGAGTTAGTGTAAATTTGTGTAGTTAAAGTAACAAATACGCATCGTGAAATAAAACTGTTCAAAACAGGGTTTTTATTTGAATCCCAATTTATTTTTAATGTTATGTACCACAACTCCAAATTATCATTATTTTTTAGAATGTTGTTTTTCAGAATATTCAATTGATTTTTGTGGATGCCCATTCAAGAATTACATAAGTTCTCCAAAATTCATATTCTTTGTCTTGCGGGCAGCTCTTTGTGTTTTGTCCGAAATTTTAGTCACCACCTACACAAAACAGGTATAACCCCATTGCAAAGTACAATGAAATTGATTCAACGAAAACATCGCATTGGGCAATGCTCCTGCGGCACCCGGCAATATTAACAACCGACATCTTGCCGGAAAGAAAATTGTTAGACAAAAGGAAATTGTTCTTGCTCGTTTACGGGCACCTTAAAACATGTTTACAAATGATTTCTAAGCAGATTCTATTTTTATCGACATCACAATGTTTACCGACATTTAATCTAATGGAGAACGATATTCATGATGACGTGTTTATTCAGGTAGATTTTTTCAAATACATACTGATTACGAGTATTTACTGATATTTTAGACATTTGTTGTGACATGCTTTCCAGGGTCATTTTCATATGATAAAAGTTGTTGTAAAATCAGATGCAATGTGTGTTAAAATAATTGTTATTTTCCAGTTATTCTTCGACACGGTCGAATCATAATCATATAACATAAGTAGGGAGAGACATTTCAGTAATTTACAGATGTAAACAGCGGCCCATAGCACGAATTTTTGAGTAGAAGTGCCATTATTAGAGGCTATTTTATAACAATGATTAATAACTTAAAATATCCCGATTATTACAAAAAGCTCGTTTATTTTAAGGGGGTTCTGAGTCTGTTCTACTAACTGGTAACTATTTCACACCTTCACAGTTTCTAAGTAATTTTTCTTTTTATCTTGTTATCCTTATAGTAAACCTGAAAATGGTTACACATAAGTCACAAACCAAACGCAAACACAATTCCATTTCGTTCAGCGTGAGCTGATTTTACCACGTTATCTTTACTTGACTATTTAAATCGTTTGCTCACTTCCTATATACGGTGTAGTATCTACTATTTTACTACTT
Organism: Limnephilus rhombicus; assembly: GCA_929108145.2. Taxonomy (NCBI): domain Eukaryota; kingdom Metazoa; phylum Arthropoda; class Insecta; order Trichoptera; family Limnephilidae; genus Limnephilus; species Limnephilus rhombicus. The sequence goes on along the minus strand of OV815275.1, from coordinate 38,702,150 downwards.
TGAATTTATCTTTATATAATTTATTTTCTTTATATTCATAAAGAGTTCCAAAGCGGTTTAGGCAGAATTTGTAAAAGATATAATTTCAACTAAAATTATTTTTATAAATCATTTAAAAAAAATTATATATCATAAAAAAATATTAAAAACACTAACCACCAGCAACATTTTTCGATAGCTATAGCTTTTATTAATCATTTAAACAATCATAAATTTACTTAATGTGTTACCACGATACTTCAAAAATTTTAGTAGCCGTTTTTACTGTGTGTATGGTGTTAGTTGTAGTGAATTTACAGAACGATATCAATTTGTTCAGCAATCTTAGGTAGATTAGATAATTTCGAAAAAAGTGATGAAAATAACTGATTATAAAACTTATCCGAAAAATATTAAACTATCAACACATCTTGTTAATGAATTCACGCAACGTTATATCCGCCCATTAACGAAACATTTTCAAAAATCTCAATGTTTTAAATTTTCGAAAATGATTTATGTTATAATAATATAATTGCGAATATATTCCCCAGATATACCATAAGTAAAATGGTTGTTTAATTATAGGGATTCCGTGATCCCCGTCCTGCAGGGCCTCGACACCCTTCTAATGAAGGAGCCCAATCACAAAGCCAACTTCTATCGTACTACCTTGATGGACATGATGCCGTACATACCACGTGTAAGTATTTTCATCCTTCTTCTGTGCATTTTATTGTGTATTGATAAACCGTGTCATAAAATAACTTGCTATGTGAATATTATTACAAAATATCCTAAAAATGTTTTACCATACCTCATAACTGTATTAACTTTGAATGGAATGAGAAAAAATGAGAAGTAATTGACTGCTTTTACTGAAGCCAAATTGATAATACCTATTCAACAATATAAATTACAAATCCAGAAAAATTGCGATGCGACCGATAAATATGTCACCGACTTGTTAGTACCGTATTTTTTCTTTCTTTTCTGTGTGCTTTTCTTTTTCATATTGTTAATTTTCTATGCTCTGAAGTATTGTTTATACCTACCCTCTTGAGACCCGAGATTAAACCACACATACAAAATAAATTTTAGTATCATTTTTCTATCGGAAAGGTGTAAAGATTATTATTGAAGATTAATTTATTAATAATTAATTTATTAATTAATTTAAGATTATTTTTATTGTGATTTATTATTGAAGACTCACTTGCCTGAATGCTAATAGGGTAACTAAATTGTACTGTAACAGAGAACTCCAGTCAAATTTTTTTTAATGAGTAATGACCTTTTAACTTAAATAACTGCATTTTTATTTTTATTTTTATTTTTAGAGTTAGTTTTAATAGTTAAAATAATTGTCAAAGTTTTAATTTTTCCAAACCCCCCGAAAACCACCGTTTGTATGGTGAAACGAGTGACGACATCACTCCTGAAAAATTAGTATAGGATCGGGCAATCAGCTGATCTACTGCCGCCATTTTGAATTCCGTTGTTCGAAGTATTCTCCCTATAAATAGTAGCATTACTATTTTTTTGTGCAGTAGTTTTTGAATATTTTCAATAATAGAGATAAATTATATTTTTGAAACATTATTTAGGCCTTAACATATACCTTTATTTTTTAAACATTATTTATGCCTAAATAAAGTTTCAATAAACACAACAACTAAATCTCTGTAAACAGAATGTAAATAACCGAATAAATTAATGCGATTGCTTGTGTCATAGCATACGTTCCCATACAATGACTTTACGGTGACTTCACGACACGTCGAACAGTGACGTCACCTTGACGGCGTGTTTTTACGACCTGATTAAAAATTGACTTTTTAATAATTTTTTAATAAACTCTGCGTTTAATATTATCAAATAAAACTTATATATTCAGAATCAGCGTTTATTGGTCTATATGAACATATTTTTTTAAAAGCCAGAATGTTTTTTCACTGGAGTTCCTTATTGGAATTATTCTGTTGTACGATAATAATAAAAAATAAAAATACAATAAAAATAAGTTTTTCTTTTTTTTTTGCTGAAAGGACACTATAATGCCCCTTAGGTAGCAACATGATAAACGCATGTCATTCAAAAATATTACTTCATAAGTTTTTAAAATTATAAATAATGATTAAATCGATTTTTTAATAACGAAAAAATTATTTATTATATTAAGCGTAAATGTTTGCATTTCAGCAAAACCAATCGGTAATCTAAAAACACACTCTTCTGAACGGCAAATTTTGGTTAGGTTAATAGAGCTCCTAAGTCCCAGACAGTTTAATAACGTGGGGTTTACTGCTAAGTGTAGGTGAGAACTCAGTCCACCTGCGGCTTGTTTATTTATTACGGGCGCCAACCTGGTTCCTGGGGAAGAAACCGTTGCCATTAGGGCTCTGTTATATCAAAGTTATGATTGCGTTAAAAGAGTTGTTTTCAACATTGGTCTAAATTTATTATTAGAAAAGTCTGATGAATCACCTGTTGACCATAAATTTTATAAGAGTCTACCATAAAAGCTAAACTAGGTCTAGGCCCTAGACATAGTATTGGGTAACGCGCCGGTGTGGAGGTATTACCATGCCAGCCCAAAGCTTCCTCAGCCGGGCCAGCTTCGAGATATTCCTGCAGCCGGGCGTGGACGGAAAAATCCGAAAACTTCAATATCTTGGACATGTGATGAGACATCCAGAGAAGTATGAGATCTTGCATCTCATACTTCTCTTGCAGGGATAATGCAGGGAAAGATTGCCGGAAGACGGTGCCCTGGAAGATGGAGAACCTCATGGCTGAAAAAGCTGAGACAGTGGTTTGGCCAGTCTACCGTAGAGCTGTTCCGGGCTGCAGTAAACAAAGTTCGCATAGCCAACATGATAGCCAACGTCCGTTGAACGGACAGGGCACAAGAAGAAGAAGAAGGGCGTGGAAGAGGAAAGACCATGATGTTAACGTCAGAAGCCTATCCAAAGGCAGCTTCCGTCAAGTGGTAGTGGGGATTACTAATTGTTTTACGAAAATGAGTCAGACGTGGGCATGCTAAGCAAACGCGAAGGCATTGACGCTGAGTTTACACATTTTTTTAACTTCTTATTAAACGATAAAGTCAGATTACTTCTCTGATTCGTTCCTATTAGTCGAATTGGCTGCCATTGATAAATAAACCCCAACCACCGAAGCAGGTACATTCTAGGAACCGTTTAAATAATTGTAGAGAATTGCTAACACATTATGTCGTAATATATTCAAATTAAAGGTAGTGGCTTTGGCTTGACGGATTTAGATCGAATGTCCTCTCTGCCGACTTTAATCCAAGAGTGTGGAGGCAGCGGAAATCGATGCCCGTGTTGCCGACTTGCAGAATCAACAACGCGCTCGAATCAAGGCGGTGGAATAAATAAACCTGATAAATTAATAAATACTGTGTATCTTGATGAAGAAATAGCTAAAATAAAACAAATTTAAAAAAATTAAGCCACAAACTTAATTTAAAATTATCACAGAAATATATTAACTTAATCATATTTTCATATGATAAATTTTAAAAGGATTTCATATACATAACTGTGTAGATATCAATAAATGATTACAGAATATTTTGTATTGAAATTGTTTGCCTTTTTCGGTGATAATTCTTTGGTTTGAAACGTTAATTAAAAAAAAATAATTAGTCCTGGCTATCTCCGTTTTTGACAAAATTCTAAGAATAAAAATTGCAGTTTTTTTTTAATTCGTGATTGATAGATCCTTCGATTCTGCGAAAATAAAATTTGTAAAAGTAAAAACATAAATTTAGTCTTTTAGATTTCTTACTTCGTACTGAGCTGAGCAGAATAAATTGTTCCTATGTTTCCTACTACAACAGAGTTGAATACGCGTGTCTTTAATTAATTATCATTATTTCCTAACTATAAAAGATGGCAATACTTCTGAGCAAATGATCCAATCTTTTGATGGAAAGGCAATGAAAATGTTCGGTTTCTTTTGTAATATGCTGTTTTAAATGTTTGTATACTTCATTAGACCGGAACCAAATCGAGTATAACTCACCTATTTGGTAACCGCATTATAAGGTTCACTCGTATTCTATTGAAAAAATACAGTACTAATTTTAAAAATATATAATTTGCAATCTTAATGTTTATTCCTGATGAAAATACAAACTATATGTATCTAATGATAAGTCTAAAATTAGTAAAGCTATCCGATAGAAGATAGGTGTCTGATGTCATTTTTCTTTTAAAATCATTTATTCCCATATTTATTCCTAATAGAGTCACACAAACTAAAAATATCTTTCACTGCAACAATCATGTCATAATCAATTCGTTTATGCCACGCATACACAGCTTTAGGTAACCAGAAGTTAGGTGCCGAAGTAGCAGATATTTTCAAGAGCAGTGAAAAACCAGTTATTTGTTGACATTTTTTTCCAAAATTGTAAAGCTTAGTTAATTTAAATCATATGTTTACAATTTATAATTATTTTGTATATCCATTTGTAAAAAAGGTTTTATTCTATATTTAAAGGTATTTTTCATCATCATCATCATCACTATTGGCTCTACAACCCCTGGTGGGTCTTGGCCTCCTCAAGAATCTTCCTCCACTCATCTCGGTTTTGTGCCAGCTCTCTCCAGTTTAGAAGCTCCAAGATAGATATGTCTTTGAGGACGTTGTCGCTCCATCTTAGTCTTGTTCTTCCCAGGCTCCTTCGCCCTATTGGTTTGAGTTCAGCAGGGACTTTGGTGCTTGATGCACGGTCATTCTCTCCACATCGCCCAGCCACCGAAGTCTTCCCAGTTTTATAAATTTTGCGACGTTTAGCTCCTTAAAGAAAGTATAAAGGTATTTTTACCCCAAATAAATAAGTAAATGAATAATTAATAAGTAAATAAATAAATAATCAACTTGTTATAATAGAAATTCTGTAAGTAACATTTTCGGACGCGCCGAAGAACGTAAACTCCTAATATTTTGATTTAAAAATTCCACATAGCAGTGAACTTGGTGGTAAGTAGTTAGAAGTACTTTATGTCGAAATTTATTAAAAGCAGAGTAAAAGATTGATAATACATTCAGGAAAAATAATAACACTGGGACAATTAGTTGGTGTCAGCAGGGTCTCAAGAGGACAGCGGAGCATTGTGCTCTTAAAAATTTGATTTACTAAACACAAATAATTTTACTATAATAGTAGGTAATGGATTTTAAAACAAAATTTAGTGCCCTTACCATATTAATCACATTTTTTATGTATTATAGCACAAAGCGTTCTTTCAGCTAACTCTGCGATACTTTTATTAATTGCTGTTACATATTGTTGTAATAATAATATGTGCTGTATAATTTGATTTTCAGTCTATTAAAACCATTGCATACATTCTTATTTCCCTGTAAATATTATCCACTCCCACATAACATGTTTCCACTCAAACTCCCTCCACCCACTTTCAACTTCTGTAATTTAATGTAAACACTTGTTGCGGGCTGAAATTTACCTACCTGTTAATTTTTATTAAGCTTGTAAAAATAACGAGTAATTTATGGACTGAAATTTACAACTGTTTATTTACAAATCTTAATTTAAGTACCACTCTATCTCATGGAAAGATACTTATTTGCTCTGAATGAATTTACTTAAAAATTTATATTCGTTTAATTTTAGGTGTTCATTTATGATTGTTGTTGACACGAGGAACATGAAATTTTGTGGAATGTATTTATCAAAATGAAGTCTAGATATTTATGTATTTTTATATTTTTCTTATTTTTTAAAATAGAAAACAAACAAACGTTGGAGGAACAGGGAAAGATGTGAAAATGCCATTTCACGAACCAAGAAGTTTCTCAACACATTTAGTAAAAAATTTCTTACAACAGGCTTAATACAAAAATAATTATTTTAAGAGTACCTAATATATAAACACGAAACGTATATGCAGATAAAATAAACATTCAAAACCCTTGTGAATAAAAGCACCTGCATACATATTACAAATTTTTTTCAAAAATATGACCAAATTTAGTTGAAAAATATTTGAATTTCCACTACCCACCTCCAATTGTATAAAAAATAAAGTTGCCACAATATGTATTTACTAGATTTATGTGTATTATGCGGTTTTTATTGTTGCGGTAAGTATTACGATTGTTGCAGTTCATTATTTTATACAATAGAATAAATCGTCAATACTTTTATTATGCAACCCACAAACGAATATCACCATTGAATAATTCATGTCAAAAATGCACATTTTGTTGTTGGAGAGAAAATGTAAATTCCGCAACGAATTCAATTTTTTTCTGTGTTAGTAACAGGATTATGATAATAAAACAATACAATCATTTTAATTTAATTCTCAGATAGCATTAACCCTTATACGACGAAAAAATATAAATTTTATTTTAAAAAATTAAAGGTCAGACGAACCTCTGAACCATTTACATTAGCAAAGGTCACATTTTCACAGTTTATTATCGACAAATATTTTTTTATGATTCCATTGCGTATTGTTTCTGTTACTTTTTTGGCGAAATGTATGTTTCTGTTTACTTCCATTTAATAATTATGTTTTGAGCAAAATAGTAGAATAGTTTATATTTGCGAATGTTTGGTTACTTTGCGAACGTTGGTGTTTTCCGTGAGCGTGGAGAGACATGAGTTGAATGAGTTGAATAATTATTGCAGAAACTGTGGTGGCAGCACGTGTGGCCCAACCTGCAGATGGAGATCAACATGGGCGAGGTTCTGGCCGCGGTGCTGGTGCCCGTCATGTACATGGTAAAGGAAGCCTCCATGGAGGAGTACGAGATCCACATGGTGCCGACACTTAAGTAAATATCCATGCATTTTATTGAACCAAAAGATATAAATTTTGTTGTTCCTAGTTCCAAGTGCAAACTTTTCTAAAAGAGAAGTTTCTCTGAACTAGAATGACAAGTCTGAGTTCAAATTTTCATTTAAAATACCTTTTTTCCTACATTTTTTTAATTACAAAATATTATTTGCTTCCGGCTTAAAATTCTCATTAAAATTATAAAATCCAGATTTTCACTTAAGAAAAGAGAAACGTAAGTATACCCTTAATTTCTTCCGTCGAATAAGATGGAAAATTAATTATGATTCAACGTCTTGTAAAATATTCAATTCTAAAACAACTGTTTGTCCAAGAACTCACTTTTGCCCCAAAATAATATGAAAATTTGTTACTATAGTCGTATTCGCGCTGAGTATCTTTGACTTTGCATTAGTCAATTATCCGAACTGCTTCATGTTGGGATGTAGTACTATGGATTGTTCAAATAACGGACACATGTTGAAAATACGGCTCCCTAGGACTATCACTAACGAATTGATAGAAAAAAATACTATCCACTAAGTTACCACCAGAACTCTGTTTGCATCCACCAGGACAATATTCTCGTCGCCGAAGTCTATTCAGGCTTCTGTAACCATCCTGGAAAACCTTCAGTATGTTCTGGAGAAAACCCCGCGAGAGGAGATCCGTTCCGAGGTCTTGCCTCTACTCTACAATGCATTTGACAGCTCTACCATTCAGATTCAGGTAAAATAAGAAACTCTTTAATAACCAGGTATACTTTTCAGCTACCATTTATCTTGTTAAGTAAACGGCTTACATCTTCCATCAATGGACAAACTTTGTTTCCAAGATTCAGAAGAAAAAAGTGGGAATGAAGGTATCCATGATACATCTTTGGCGGTGAATTATCTTTATGATTCTCTATATGGAATTTAATACAAGCTTTGTTCAAAACAATGTTCCATAAATGGTTATTTCTAATTAGGTGCATGAAAGCGTGGTTAGGAGCGTTAGGTAATCATGCTTTGTTTTAATGAATCCAGAGCGCCGCTCTTAACGCCGTCATCGACGTATCCGACTACCTGGACGAGTACGCAGTCAGGAGGATGGTTATTCCCAAGACGAGGATCCTGTTCGAAAAGAACCAGGGTGACCTGCGCATCATCGCCAGCGTGCTGCGCTGCATCGAACGCACCATCGACCGCCTGGACAAGGGACAGATCATGGACGAGGTGCTTCCCATGCTGTGGGAGGTGCGCATCAACGACCCGACCATCGCCGTTCGTGTTGTCAGTAAGTATTCGTAACGAAGTTTTCTCTTTTACATAGTATGATAGTGCATAAGCGGCGTAAGAAATAAAAACCAACATTGTTCCCGACTGCGAGTTTTTTTGCGATTAAAGGGTTACCTTTAAATATTATTTAAAAAAATATTTTCAATTTATGTTTTCAGGTATATGCTTGCGAATGTGATTTTTTTTTAATTTAGCGTATTGTAATGCGATTGTTTCTAAATGCTTATATGTTACCGTGTTTTGGAGATGTTGATTAATAATACTTAAAATATGTAATTGCCATTCACTTAACGAATTGATTTTCAGGCATTTATCGACTCATGATGAGTGATAAGAAGTACGGTTTGACCGTCAGCCTGATGGCCACTCGGGTTATTCCGATTCTCATGCCGCAGACGGTCAACCCGCAACTCAATTTGGAACAATTCGGGCTTCTTATCGAGGTAAATAATGATAATAATAGTGATAAAGATGAAGATGATGATAATGATGATGATGGTGATGATGAGGATGACGATGATAAATAGGATGATGATAGTGATGAGGATGACGATGGTGAGGATGACGGTGATAAAGATGATGATGGTGATGGTGATCTGTATGATGATGATGATGATGATGATGATGATGACGGTGACGATGATGAAGATAATAAAACAAATTAGAAATATCTTGTCCGCGTGCCTACAACTTTTTGAAATTAACAACTTTATAAAGTTTTAAAATAACTTCTAAGAGTCAACCACTCAAACAAAACTTTAATCATAAAATAACCAAGACATCCCAAAACACACTTAACTAAAACTTTATTCGTTAGTCTGAATATACTAGTTCGGTAATTATTCCTAACAATAATGGCCTAGGAGTAATACCATAAAAGTTTTCAATTGTACAAAAACTTTTTCAACTTTATAAATCTGGGAACTTGCGACATCTACCGGAAATTTAAATGGGTAAATTCGTAGCAGCGACACCTATCGGAAAATGAATGTATTCCATTTACCGCGCAACCTTTAACTGTTTGGTTTTCTTCCCGGCTAAATGGGCTTATTTAGCCGGGAAGGAAACCAAACAATGTTTTATTGTTTTTTATAAAGTTTAAAAAAAAACAATAGAAGGATGTGTACTTACGCATTGTGTAAATTACGCATTTAATACTTTACACAGTAATACATAATACGATTCGAATTCGTGAAGTTATCAATGTCTCACCTATTTAAATCAGTATGAAACCGGTTATGTACATGTCATTGCGAAAAATTTTGTGAATTTAAAGTTTAAAAAAAAAAGTTCAATTTTCTTGTGTTCTGACCCGGTTTAGCCTAGGGCCACAAATTCGTAGGTGAAGTAGATGAATCAATGAAGAAGCTATGTAGGTATTACTAAAAAATCTACAAATTCAGAATTAACAACATTATCCTCATCTTGAATGATTACAAAGTTCTTTGACGAATTTATTTGTAACCTAGATAGGGTCTCGGATAATTTATCCGATTTTGCAAACACGTCAACTTTTTCTAAAAGTCTAATTGAATATAAAATTTAATTTAAAGATATTACGTTGATCAGCAAAACCTTTAAAGGTTAATAAAAAAGTTATTCTAATAAAAAAGAGATAAGAATGATTTAAGTTGATTGCTGGTTATTGAAGGTGTTTTCATTCGCGCAGATACTTCGCGAGATGTTCACGCTGGTGGAGAAGAGCCAGGTGACCAAGCTGCGTGTGGACATGGCCAACGCGCACGCACAGCAGCTGGACAAGCGCCCCCTGCGTCATCAGATGAGCACGGACAACATGAACGCGCCGCCCTTCAACATCCCTAACCTGCGCGTGGAGCAGCGCAAGACCTCCAGCGCCGAGGACATGGCCAGGAAGAACTCCACAGGTCATTTGATTATTTAAGTAACCTTATGCCCTTCCCTCGGGCTTTAAAATGAAAGATAATATATAATAACATGGTGGATACATAATTAAATGTTCGAAGTGTACCGGAGCGCAGGTGGTGCCGTGCCTCCCACGCCCCAGCCCGGAACCAGCGGCGGGTCCGGCCTGCTCGGCTCGTGGTGGTTCGGCGCCAGCTCCTCCTCGCAGGACGGCAACAACTTCCTGCGCGTGGCCAGCGCCTTCCCCAACCGCCGCCTGTCCGACAACACGCTGATGACGCCCAAGATTCGCATCGCGCCCTCGTGCGCCTCCTCTCCCGGGGGCTCACCTGGCTCCACCGCCGGCCTGCCCGTGCGCCGCCACTCCAGCATCGGCCCCCAGGAGCGCCGAGGCTCGCACGTGAACCTCTCTCCACCGACTGTTAGTTGCACACTTTATTTACAGTATTTAATATTTCCAATAGTTAGATTCCTCTTAGTTGCTCTCCACCATTGCGGAGTGGCTTCAACCCTTGGACTCAACCTTAGGGGCACGACTTTACTGTCCGCGGTTGGGAGTAGCCTATTTAACTGCCTTACGAAGATACTAACTTACTGTAGAATATTAGATGATATTGTATTGTATTGCGGCGGTATCGAGGAATTGAATCGGAGTGACCTGGTAATGTGTCTGCAGGGCCGTTACGGTGGACGCGGCGGATCAGGCTCCAGCTTGTCTGTTCCATCCTCCACAGCTTATGCTGTAAGTGATACTCAAGATCAGCAACAACACCGTGCCGTCTCTCTCATTCTGTCTTGCCCTTTCCTCTTTCAGTTTGGCTTTGTCTGTCCAGTCTCCTTAAATATTATCAGTACGGAGGGCTCAAACGATCCGCTTTCGATTGTCTCTCCTCTTAAATGCACGTAGCCGGTTGTAGTTGACACGAGCCTTCCTTGCTAGTAATGTCCATGTGCAACTGCGATCCGTCCGAGGAAAACCGCCACTGCAGCACCTGTATTTGGCAGACTCCTCTCATTGCTGTTGTCATGTCGGTGTGTCCACAAGTCATCATGCAACCGATCATTGCACGCACGCCTTGACGGGAATATACTGTCAACCGTTTGTTTTTGTTTTACCAGCTTCATATTTCGTTTGCATCTTTACTCATTCATCTATGTTCAAGTTCAGCCCATCACCTGGAGCCGGATTTGATGAAGTGGAATACTGAAGCAATATCTTTTATATTATGTGAAAGACGACTGCGACTATATCTGGAAATGTTTCCCTCTTACCAAACGTCGCTCATTAAAATAGTGCGATTGATTCAAGTAAGCGGTTTATACATATTTAACCCAGGATACTCGTTTTATGCAGTAGATTTATTATAAATGAATAATAATAGCACGTACCTACCTACTTCAAACTGTATGTAGTGGTGACATTCCTTGTGTGGTGTATGTTAGTATATAGTAGGTACTAGGTACGTATAATATGTACGTAATAATGTACATGGGTTCATTGATGATAATCATTATAGTACCCTACATGAAAAAAAGACATTCATATGTATTAATTGTGTACTAGGTAGGTACTTAAACCTGTCATCAAAGTAGAATCATTTCATTGCACATTTATTTTAAAACGATTTATTTTTGACAAAGTTCGTCATTAAATGTTTAGATACTAACATAAACCGTTTAAGAATCCTGACCAAATAATGTGACAAGGATCGAAAAGGTTAAGATTTCAGGAAGGTTAATTGATGGGTTTTCATTTAAAAAAACTAAATTGCTTTAAAAATGTGGAAATGAAAACAGTAATAAAAGTTTTACACCAAACTTCCCATACCTACCTACATCATTCCATACCATTTGTGATTGTCCTTACATTATACACACATGTGCAACATGGATTTTAATTAACAACATAAAACATAATTCAATGATGTTCTACCTCAAGATTCATATTACCGACGAATAAATATGTGGAAATACTTACACTATACACATGAACAGAATTATCAACCTTAATGAATTCACACAAAAATGCAATACACAAACTAGTAAAAGACGTAAATCCATGCGGCCGTGTCCACTGTCCATCACCTCTATGTGAGTCCAATGACTGTCGCTATCTGTTCTTCTATGCAGCTTGCACGGAGCATGATCGTGAGTACTCTTCCTTATGTAGTGAAACAATCATCGTACAACCAACCAACCTACTTGAGTGTATCATCTAGCGTTTGTGCTTCTTGTCAACAATCATGTCATACGGAATGCTTTATTTTGTAAATGTTTCCATACGCATTATATTGTGATATTTAATAGTGAACGTGGTGAAAAAATCCACACTCACGCAAATGATACATGAAAATTCTATCCAAATTTTAAAAGTAATTTCTTATTGGCCAAGAAAATTTAACGACGAAAAATCACGACGACTGACGGGTATCCGGTAGCCCGGGTAGCCCGGGTAGCCCCAGGGTACCGGTCAGTTGTTGGGAGTTTAGTTGGTTTGTTTGTCCGTCTGTTTGAGGGGGTCCCGTTAGCTAAGGCGGCTAGCGGCTGAGCTAGGGCGGAGTTAACCGGCGCGCGTGTGTATGTTGCAGGGAGGCTCCATGCCCAACACGTCCAGCAGCGTGCCCTTCCTGCTGTCCTCCAGCATGCAGTCCATCCGCTCCCGGCGCCCGTCCGCGGCCATGGGGGGCTCGCAGGGCTCCGGCCTGCTTCAGCAGCTGGGCACCGGCATGGTAAGGCACCTCACCGGCTCCGTTCAGGGCCACCATTGGGCCGCCATCAACAGCCGGGTGTTCCCCCCGCCCGTTCTTGCCGTGCGGAAGTGCCCCTCCCTTAATATCACCTTTAACGACTAAAACAACTAAATCTGCGCTCGCGCCCGCGCCCTCCAACCACTTGAATTTAGAAGTAGACTAGCGGAATGACATATTTAAGGAGATGGACTGCTTATGCTTTGAGGAAAGATATAATGAGCTAACCAACTTTATTGTCATTTACAGTACCAGCTGTTTTCCGGCCGTACATAAGATGTAAACAGACATTCTTTGTTCGTGTTTCTGTACGTGTCTCTCCGACATATTGTACCGTGATTAAGGGAAGAAACACATGCCCTATAAGTAGTCACGCATCAGAAACACGATTGTTTACCGTGGAATGTACATCTCAGAGACGGTTTGCCGGGATGATAAGAAAAGAGAGATAGGGGACTGGACTATCAGGTCTGTTCCAATTAAATGTTTGTTGTAATTATTCATGTACTTCCCAGTCATCTCTTCATGAAAGTGTTACTTTGTTGGTGCTTTTCCCACCCAGAATACGCACTTCGGGAAGTAATTTTCAGAAGTGCTCATTTCACTTGTTTGTGAAATTTCAATACATGTCAGTGTTAGATTCTATACTGTTCACACAAAGAATATAAAATTTTAGTAAATGTTATACATTACATAGGTACCTTAATTTCTCCGAATGTTCTTTGGAAAATCGGCCAAAAATTGGTCGTTAAAAATATTGAACTTGTGACTGATTTTAAAAGTAACAGCCAAATACTAGTTTTTGTTGAAAGTTTTTCCATGAAAAGACAACAAAGTGAGATATTTTCTAAAATCAAAACTTTTTTGTCAATAAATTATTGTTACTATTTTTGATAAACCATAATCGTGGTTCAACTTTAAAATATTCCTGATTTTATTGAAGATGTTGGGTTTTTCCCTAAAGTTTGCTATAATTAAAATAACATGAACAACATTTATGATTTTACTACCTACTAAAATATTAAACGCTGTCATAATTTGGAAACGCACAAAATAATGAACCATATTATTATGTAGGCGTATTATATATTTATGGATATTATGTTTATTATACATATCCATAATATTAAGTTAGTTACTTACTCGAAGGGAAAAAAACTAATTTATCTCATTCATACTGTGCAACATTCAGCCTCCTTTACTGTTCCAGTCCGATTTATTAAAACAAATCTTTCAAAGGTTTGATTGCTTAAGCTGTACCACATGAGTTATGGCGTGGGTACTTAAATGCAGTGCTATAATTATTTGTCAACATGGCCATTGTTAATATATTTTATTACATTTTAATGTCAGTGAAAAGCTTGTTCACAAATACTTGTTAAATAAAAACACTTGAAGAAAAGGTAATGTTTGAAAAACATTATATATTACAAAACATTCAATTAATTTGGTCATTTCTTGAAAATTACCTCCTGAAAAACGTATTTCTAAAATAAATGTTAATTGTTCTCTAAACATTATTAAACTTAGTGAGAAGATGTAACTTCCTGACTATCGCCTTTTGTAATTTTCTGACAATCTTGTGCCCAAATTATATTTACCCCAGATCTCATAAAATCATTTAACTTTTAATAAACATATTTATCGATAGGTTAGTTCAGCCCAGTTGAGGGGCGATTTGAAATTTGTCGTGTCTGTCTGTGATTGTAAAAGATTCTCAGCTCTAAACGCTGAAGAAAAGAGATTTATGAAATTTTAAATTATCGACTGAGTATGTATTTTGAAATGAAGATAATATGACGATAACTTTAGGTTGACACGAGTGTATCTGTTTTATTCAATTAATGTTTCATCCTAGGTACTTTCTAAAGTAAGAATGTAAAATTAACTATTCTCATTAATGAATCTGCAATTTGTTATGGCTGTCCCTACTGTATGTATGAAGCGAATTATTAATTATATATTTCTATCTCCATATAATGCTTAAGGTTAAAAATATTATATTTATTTATATTATAATATTATATTTGATAAAAGTATAAAAAAATGTTTATAAAATTGAATTTATAATTAATATATCCTACCCATTATTTCGTCAGCACTATTTGTTTAATGTCTTCGTTAAAAATTCCCTGAACAAATGTTTAAAGAAATCATTAGTTAGGTGATTAATTATTATAAAAGTATTTCAGCCAGGAGCCAAAATGAAGTTTAATACGTAACACCTAGGTCTAGGTGTTAGAAAACCTTGCAATTAACTAACTAACTAACTTGACTAACATTGACGGCTCTACCCTAACCCCTAACCTAACCTTTACCGTATTGTCTTCGATCTAATAATTCCGACTGTAATGCTCCCTCCAATGGTTGTGCCGATTGCTCAAATTTATTGCTTAACCTTTATTATTCAATTTGAATTATAAATAAATTTGCGCACACAAAGGCTGCTCAGTGGAGACTTACTTTAACGGGACAGAGTCTCGCTTGGCACGGGTGCCCCCTGCTAGTGGGGGCTGGGTGCTTTAAGTCCCATTGCTTTCATTTCAAATCGGCCTCTAAAAAACTGTCAAATTTTCTAGTTTAATTTACCCGTGGATGACGTAATGCAAGCATAAACAATTCGCCTACCTAAAACAGGTTAGCCTACTATTTGTAAGTGACGAAATTCATTACTTTCATCTATTCACTTTTCTTCTCAGGCGGCCGTTTTAGTTTCAAAAACATTAACTTTAAAATAAATTTATAGGTTAAAAATGATAAAACAAGACTTTTCTACTTTAATTTGTTAAGATTTATTACCAACAACATTGCGTTTGGATATTCGAGCTTCTTAACTGATAAGTTTAGAATTTTAGGGGTCTCTATTGACGGTTTTGTAAAAAAATAGAGGGATATAGAGTTTTGATATTTGATAATAATAATAATGACTGTAGATTTTCAGAAATTAAATTTTTAATTAAAGTAATATTCACGGTTAAATGCATGGCACAAAAAATACAAGTAAAATCATCAAATTGTACGGAATAAAAAATATGTTTAAAAATTCAGCATTCTTCGAATACCAGTAAAATTAGGAATTAGTAACGATTTGTAAAGAGACGGAACTGTTTGTAGGTTTACAAGCATCATCATTAACAAGTAAATACATAAAACTCAATAGTGTTTTCGCAATTTTTTTAAAAATCCATTTAAGTCCCATTCCAGTGTCTTAATATATTATGTATTTTTATTATAAAGGGCAATGTTGAATATCTTTTAAGGGAAACTCTCTTCCCCGTGCTTTTTTTCAACGAGCCCTTACTTATCTAAATCCTATCTATCGGATATGTTTTGAAGACAATCAATAAAAAGTAAGCGGCCAGATCGGTTGGGTTCTGCACAAGGTTTCGGCGTAATGGTTTTGCTTTCTGCTAATTGTGAATAGGTTAAAAAGGTAATTCACAGTGTTGAGACCTAAGAGTATGTATGGAACATAGTTCCATGGTAAGACTTAGCCCGTACGTTGTGGTGCGGTGCACGGATTTAGTTACTACATATTATGAAGGTGACTTGATGGCGCGGCGCGCGATGCCGGACCCGAAACTTGGCTTGTGACGGATTCGATAGGATAGAAAGGTAATTAAGGTGTTAAGACCTAAGAGGTAAGACTTAGCCCTTACGGTGTGGAACGGTGCACGGATTTAGTTACCACACAATTATGAAGGTGACTTGAAAGCGCGACGCGCGACGCCTGTGTCGGAACTTGGCCTGTGACGGATTCGATAGGATAGAAAGATAATTCACAGTATTAAGACCTAAAAGGTAAAACTTATCCCTTACGGTGTAGTGCGGTGCACGGATTTAGTTACCACATATTATGAAGGTGACTTGAAAGCGCGACGCGCGACGCCTGTCTCGGAGCTTGGCTTGCGACGGATTCGACTATCAAGATTTGTATTTAACATTATTTTCATATTAGTATTTTGATATTTTAAGTCGATTATCAAAATCATTCCGCTGGTAAGGTTAAATCACCGATTTTTCTTTGAAAATATTTTTTTAAAACCTTGTTTTAAATGTAAAAATGTACATAAAACATTCAATTGAAAGTAGTAAACCCTTTGAAAAGGTTAAAACAATTTTTGAGGTTCAGGGAATTCGACTCCCTTTTTAATTAAAATATCAATTTCAAAAGTCTTTAGGTAATGTAGATAGATTTACTAAATGAATTCGTCCATTTGTTTGTGTAAAGGGGTGTCGCGATATATTAGAATAAAGAGGGTCGTGATAATATTTGTAAAATATTGTATTTTCTTAAATAACTTAATCAAAGATTTTAAAACTTGATAAGCGCGTACCGTTTATCAAACTGAAACACAATAAATAAGTGAAGACACATATTTGGATACAGCTGTGTTCAATGTATCATAATACTTTTTGGGTCGTATGAACATGTATGGTATCGGAAAAGAATATATTTGACCAAACGGGCAAAGGAATCCTTAAACATTATTATCCTTCAGAACAAAAACATAATAATAATGCATAGGTAACTCTTTAAAAACATATTTATTGCAAAGTCTATTAAAAATGTATACCTATTTTAAAATTAATTATTTTTCAAGTGTATGAGTAAGCACATATCATCATTAATATCATTTAGGTAACGGGGAACTATCATTAACCATGCGTTTGTATTTGATTCATTCATATAATAATCTCATATGCATATTTGTATATAATATATATTTTTATAAATATCTCTATAAAGCATTGGGCGGAAAAATGAGGCATTTTTCAGATATAATGTTTATATCCAAAAAAAAATTATCACAAAAATGCATTTAATATCACGCAGCTTAAAGTATACATATTTATTAATTTAGCATTTATGGCAAAAAACATTTCTCTTTTTCATGTTTAATAATTTGTTATTAATATTTTAATTATTTCTGGAGCATTTCATATTCAGGTACATCTCGTACCAATACATTTTTTCATTCTAAGTCTATGTACATTTTTGAGTGATTGCTTACGTAAAATAAATTATTTGTTATTTGCATAACGTTTGCATCTTACCAAACAATGTTTAGTATATAAGAATTGTGGTCAAAAGACATATTTTACTCTCTGTGTGTATTAAAGTAATGTAAATTTTGCGAAAAGGGAGAGATTAAACATGAAATATTGATTCATTTAAGATACTATCATCTCAAACCCATAGAATATAATCAATTCAATTTTTATAAATGTCATCGGTGGTTTCGATAGTATTTAAAATAATTGATAAAATAGACATACCTACTGTCATAAATCTAAGCTCTCTTGATGATTACAATGATATTTTATGTTATTATTAAGAGCTCAACAAGTACTTCGGAATGTTACTAAGTGTTCCGACACGATGTAAAATCACCAGTACATGATGCTCCATGTACCCGTATACCCAATTATAGTGGCAAACCTTATAAATCAACATGATTGATGATGGATAAATGTTAAAATTATTTAAAATTGTATCTACTTAAACATACATTGAATTAACGGTAGTTCAGTACTTTTGGTTAGTCTCGTGATAGTTTGATTTGATCATAGGTTCACTCCACCCTCCCCAAACTCCCTCCAACCTCCCGATTGTAGAAAAACATCGCAATGAAATCAATTAACTTGATGCATAATATTAAAAAGATTTCATATTATCTAAGAAAAATAATCTAATAATTCCGAGAAATTCTTCAGAATGCACAGTCTCCTGTTACGTGAATAATAGCGTTGACGATTACAATAATTTAAAAAATATTTTATCCATCAACATATTGTACTTTTACTTTAAAATAATTACATACCTAATTCAGAACTCTAATTAATTTTATACCCTTGCCTACCTGAGTGCTTTTTTTAATTCCAATATTTCATAATACCAGATTAGTTTTGCAATCCACATCAATAAAATAATTTAGGAGGTACAATATTAAAAGGATAGTATAAAATCATTCCTTTCACTCCATTCCAATCAAACAAAAATAAAACAATTTCATTCACATTTTTTTACACAAATGTGGTTTAAAAATCTTGTAATAAACTATACATTCAAAAGTTTTCCCCTCACCCTGATTTAAATGTCTTTTCATCAACATTATTGTTCTTTATAGGGTTTAATATTTTTTAAAAGTATTGTTATCTCTCACTCTTACAGAAACGGAAGTTCAGGATTTTTTCAGTAATACTTTGTTAGCCTCTCAAATTTTTAAAACCAGAACGCGAAACTGGTCGATAAATGTGGAGAGTATTGGTTCCTTCCACATCGATAACTTCAGTCATTGCAACATTAATAAGAAGTATATTTGCTTGAAATTATCTAAATTACAAATAATCTGTCCATAATGTTCCATATTTTATCCCTTCAAATTGTTTGAAATCATTGCAAAAATCCGATCTCAACTTTACCAACAGATGAATGTTAAACCAATATGCATAGAAGCAAAAAAACACATGGATATTCCTATGATGTAATTGGATAGTTTCCTAAATACATTTATGTAGCAAACCTACCAAAATCGTGAGCAAGTTACTACTTTTGTCCCCTGATATTGGTCGAGTTTCATCTACGATGATGCATTGTATTATAAAGATGTTAAATTGTTGTATGATAATAATATTTAATGAAAATGTGTAATTAGGTATTTAAAGAACATGGTTCATGTACATTAAACATAAATTGTCTTCTTTTCGATTGTTCCAAAACGATTCAAAATCCACTTTATCTGATTCATTTTAATTTTAAGAAAAACATTTATAATAAACCTAAGTATTTAGATTAGGACAAATGGTGTCAAAATAATCTTTGTTGTGCAATTAATATTAATACCTATATCATTCCTTCAACAGTAAACTCGATGGAATAGTAATTTGAAGAAAATTTGGTGTTTGAAAATTGTAGTAATAGTGTAGCGTAATATGCAAACTTGCCAATGTAAATCCGAAGATGTTTTGGGGTCACATAACCCTGTCTGATACATCTGGATGTAAACAATGTATAAAATGCGTTGAGACAAATAAAGAACGAAAAAACTATGAATGAGTGATTTATTTTACCTACCAATCATTTTATAATTTTCCTAGAAGAACTGAAATGATAAGAATCAAAATTAATATCACTTCCTTTGCAACACGTTATTTTCATTCAATATTCAAGTCAAGTCATTCAAGTCAAAGAAACTCGTACATAATCATCAATCATAAGTCTGAACCTGGACCGCGAAGCGTATAAAACTGGGTCGCCAAAATTTCTCAAAATTATAAGCTTTTTTACATTTTCTTTGATTTGGGTGTGTCAATTTTGTGTGGATTTACTTTCAACGCAAATTTTTTTTAGCACTCGGCGCTTTTCTTACGGTTTGCTTTTATTAAATTTCTAAAAAATTTAGAATAATATTATTTGGAAATTGATTTTCCCACTAACCAAAATCAACAGCATTCAATCTTGATTCGATTGAATCATTTCGTCTGCAATGCTTTCTGACATATTTTCGCGGATGTACTAATTCATAACCCACGCAGTTTCCATTTGAAAATTCAAATCAATTTCGCCTACTAATTAAATATTGTTTGAAAACTGATGTTCAGAATGACAATAAGCAAATATTTATTGTTTTTACATTACACGTCTGCAATGCTTTCTGACATATTTTCGCGGATGTACTAATTCATAACCCACGCAGTTTCCATTTGAAAATTCAAATCAATTTCACCTACTAATTAAATATTGTTTGAAAACTGATGTTCAGAATGACAATAAGCAAATATTTATTGTTTTTACATTTTAAGGACATAAAAAATTATCGCTTACGGCGCTTTCTTAAGGGTTTAAAGCCTTAGGTTATTTTCACAAAAAGCGGCACTACGAGATTATCCTATTATTTTTACTATTATTCTCATAACCTAATCCGTTTCGGTTTTAATAAATGCTAAACGATTTTGCAACTAAATATTGTTTACTTGAATGACAAAAAATAACAACATTTCTTTTACTTGATAAATTTACGCCTGCGGTGCTTTGTTAGAGGTCTTTTTGGGTAGAATAATTTATTCCCCACTATTTTTACCCTCACAAAAACCCCAATAAGTGGCGTAATCTCTCTGATTGGGAAAAAATATTGGAACTTGAGGCCCAAAAATAAATTAAAATATTAGCATCCAAATGGCTTTTTAGAGCACCGCGGTCGAAAAAGTTCGGGAACTCCTTCTATCAACTAACGATATGAGCTTTTTTGGACAAGTTATTTTTTTGAGAAACGTATATTACATGTGGTTCAGTTTGTGTTTTATTTGTTACTTTCCGAATCCAGGACTATGTTATCCCCTAGGACTCCCTCTTGTTTCAGATCAACGGGTTCACTAGCATTTTGGTAGATAATACCTAGCGAATTTCAAAGTCTGGGGAATGCAAACATTGCTGGGTCGCAGAAGTTGTGCTGAAAATCTTACCTTTTTAAATGATAAGTATATAACAACCTTATTATAATAATAAAAATATTTTGATGATTTTTACAGCGCCGTCTTTGTAAAAAACCACCTCTAGGGTAGGACCCACCGATGAAAAAAATAACTTATTACATTTTGGGAGGCGGTTAGGCCGCCCCAGGAACCATTTATTGGATAACCAACACCTCTGTCATAATACGTTTGGTGACTTAGCAGGGTTGCCCGGCTTCATGGGGTGAGGTTTGTCCGGGTCTCGCGGATGCGTCTGCCCACCAACTGCATGACAGGTCGGTTCGGGAGAGAATGGTTGAGGGGGTCCTTTTGACTTCTCTAGCGGTACTCTCTTGGAACATCACCCTGCACCGTGGGAAGTTTGGATTCCGTCACTCCTGGACACACTGATCCCCAGATTCCTACCCACCTATCATACCGTGTTCCTTCCCAGAACCTCCTCTCCTTCCTTTCCTAAAAAGATCTTCTACATAGCATCTCCAAAGATGACATAGGCCCTGAGGGGAATTATTTTTCTCAGGGCCTCCTGTATGAAATAAATGTAAAAAAAAATAATAATTCGTTGATTAAAATTTCCTAATTTACAATATTTAATTAAAATACATTAAATCCCTTCAAATTCGCCGGATTAAAGAAATAAAACCTGTTTAAAAGTAATTTATGTTTATATGAATTATCACAAGAGTCGCAAAAGATTAGTAAAATGATAACTCCAGTGTGGGGACTGTTGTCAAACTTCATGGATGAGAATGGTAAGAAATAAGGTAAAAAGGAAAAAAGGTAAGAAAAAAAAGAGAGAAAGATGGGCTATGGTATCCCCATTGGAGTAAGTAGGTTATGAGAGATTAAAAATGTGGATAGAGCCTGGTAATTCAGATCTTGTCACTAAATACTGATCAATAATGACGGTCTTTCTTAATTATGCGGCCTCCGGATCTGATGTCAAAGATTTAACTTTTCGGCTACGGAGGTCATCATATCGGTATTTACGGTACACACAAGGCTTCCAAGAGTTCCATACAGTTGAACCCTCGTCAATTATACGCTTTGGAAAAATACGATGTACCTACCTACTTAACTAACTAACTAACCATCACGCCGTTTTCACGCACGGCTAAGCAGAGAGGACGGACCGCCAAAAAACTCGTTTTTGGTACACACTCTTTGCCTCACTCACATTAATACATCGTCTCATACATACCCTTTGTACTCGACTCAAGTATCTGATTCACTTGATCGTGCTATGTCTTCCTCGGGCGTCCTCGACTTCTACTATCATTCACATTTACGTCATATATTCTTCTTACACTACTACTTTCTTAGTTCATTCGCTCTACATGCACAAGCCATCTAAGGGTCCCTTTGTTAATTTTACTCATTATGCTTACATCAGCCTTGCATTCTTTGCGGATCTCCACATGTCTCACACTATCGTACATGGTTTTACCATACATACGCCTCAGGGATCTCATTTCAAAAGCATTCAGTTTACTTTCATCCTTCCTCTGCCAGTTGCATGCCTCACTGCCTGTGGCGGTCCTTCCCTCAGGACAATTGGTCAAAAACCTCCCAAAATTATATGATGACACTTAAACATAATATTATTATGAAATAAAGCAAATCAAAACAACTTATTGTTCTAATCTCTAATGTGTAATGTATTTGAAATGCACCGCGAGAGATAGCCGGCAGCAGCAAGCAGTGACATCTAACATCTTAAACGGAAGCTTTCTTTCCCACGCACTAACTATGATTGGCTGGGTCAAATTATGAAATGCCCCGATATCGTATCTTATGTCTCTTTACGCACCACACAATAAAACGAGATGGCACTATGTCCCTTTTTAAAAAGTTTTCGGATTCTGAAGACGGTTTGGGTCAGAGCCGTGAGGGAGAGAGAGCATGCTGAATATTATGCATCTGAAAGAGATGGTTTGACAAACGTGGGTTGATTTCGCATATTTTACGCTTGTTTACTAATTTATACATTTACTATGTAATGTAATTTGACGTTTGTAGGTGAATTTAACTGTCATACTCGTGAGGTTCCTACAAATGAATTATATTTAATTTGATATTGTATCATAGGTAATTTAATTTTTTTAAATGACCTTCCACTTCTGGACCCCTAGAGCCGCCTCTGCTCACTGCCATACATCAGGGTAGTTACCAGGACTCCACGGACTGCTAGTTTCGCTTCTTTTGACAGTTTTTTATTATAATAATTATACCCCTGATTTAATAGAACTAATACGATTTCATTGCCCTGGTCGCGCTAACAATAGACTGACTCTACCGTTCTACTATAATAACACACATACATTATCACATTATTACTCACCAATCAGTCGATTACACATTTTGGGAAATGAATACGCTAACATCGGCGGCCTTTTTTTTTAATATTAGCGCAATATAAACATGCACTCAAAAATTATTTTTCCATAATGTAACTTTATATACGCAATATGGACATGTTGAAATGAAATGTGATATTTCTCATTGTTCTTTTTTGTTATTTTTTGTTGTGATACACAAAATAATTGCATGTTATTAAAGTTTAAAACTACTATTATGTAATGATATTATTTTTCTTACTCTATTATATATTATATATTATTTTGTACTCTATTATATGTTTATTTATAAAAGGCAGTATAGCCGTTTATGTATTTAAAATAAAAATAAAAAACAATTTCGGGGGCCAACCATGGCGGGACTAACTGTCGGGTCACCGCCCCAGGGAATTAATTCTACTGCATTCAGAGTTCTTCTGTCATTTCTCCTCACTTCAATGCATTAGGGTTGATCAATACATGTTAGACAGCTAGTCTCGTTTCCCTATTTTAAAAACTAATATGTACTCGAATGCTCTAATTTCCAAAAAAATAATTTACAGTATTCGGTCTTCTGCCAATACTCTCATTAGCCAACCCGTCTTATACGAACATTTTATTTTAAAAGACGACATTCCCATGTAACGAATTTTTTTAACTCTTTCTTTATTAGGTACAAGCGGAAAATGTTGTTTATTGTCACGCTTTAGACTACTGGTCAATAAATAATCGGTCTTCACTTGTAATGTTCAGAACCCAAAACCAGTATTGAAGGGAAATTTCTATAGCCACGCTGTGATTTGCATTTAGGATGAAATGGAAAAGACGATTACTGCACCTGCGACGCATCAACTCATTGACCGCTTTGATTACGATGTCACTTTTTAAGGCCCTGTTGGTTGAGATATGAAACGGAAATTACGCTAGGTCTGCGCCTATTGGTCGCTTTGATTATGATCTCACTTTTCAAGTATTGTTTGAGATTGTTTTGGTAAAGTTTCGCTTTTACCGCGTGTAAACTGCACTCGAATATTTTTAATTTTGAAAATTTCTATCACTTTCAACTCTGAAGATTCTTAGACTGGCAAATGCATTAAAAAATCAAAAACATTTGGAAAATGCCTGGAACTCCGGTTGAATTAACTCTAGAACTTAAATTTGCTCTGAAATAAAGTGTCTTGTTCAAAATTGGAAGTGTTCGTTTGGAGAATTCCGATGAGCGTTAAAGAACTTATGTGTTGTTATGTTTTGAATAGAATATTATTTTAATTGTCATTCTAACAATTGGAAATAATTTGTCGTCAATTCAGACTATCCGTGATATTTCACGGATATGCCCTATAGGCCAGTGCAATTAGCGCAAAAAAGGGGGTCGCGGAATTATTCCGGTAGTCCCAATTTTTTTATATGTTTTATACACTCGTCTCCTGATGCAAAATCTGAGTTTTCGACCTTAGTTCACTTGAGCTTTCGCCGCCATTTTGAAAAAACCTGCCGAAATCGCGCCAAAATCTAGTTTTTCTCAAATATTTCGTTCCCAATGAAAATTTTGGCTAAGGTTAATCGGTTATTTTTGTTTTGAAATCTTTGTTTTTTCCTCATAAGTTCTGTATAGCTGCCAGCCCCCATGAGACTTTTGTCAGTCATAAATTAGGCTACGCAGGATTATAACTCGTGTAGGATTATGGATTTCTTTATCTGCATAATATTTATCAGGGTATCGAGTCATTCTGTGGGGTTGAATCGGGAATTCAGTGAGAGCAAAATGTAGAGATGAGGCCTACACGAATTAAGAGGGATGACAAAGACGGCTAAACTATCATTGATTGGTTTGCTTGCCATGAACCATTTCCTAAAACATAAGAATGAGAAAAGATGGGGAAATTTCTTTTGTCAACTTTGGAAACCTAGTACCTACACTTAAAACGTAAGGAAGCGATAGTATTTTCTTGTGGCGGTGACCAGCAGCATAAAAAAATCAGCGTGTGACTGTGAGAATAGATCCATCAATGCTATTCCATCGTATGTGTATTGCCAAAAAGTGTGAAATTGAACATAAAGAATATTTCCAAGATGAACTATCTCCTGTCCCACTGTCTCTTTTCTCAGAGGAAGGCATGCACAAAGAAACCAAATCCATATTTTATTTTTTACCAACCCTCTACAGAACTGGGAAGCAGTAAAATACACGTAGTGGATAGAGGATATTTACTGCACAATGTTGTATGGGGTCGTGCTCAACCCTTTTCAATCATTTTTTAGCAATATATCAGGCTATGTACAAAATCATTATGATACCCAAATTCGGTTGAAAAAAAAGGACTAAGGAAAAGTTTCTGGGAAATGAGAAGAACAAATCTCGTTTTATTTCCCTACTCAGGGCCTCATTTGAACGATCGCAAATAACGACAGTACAAGCTGAAGAGGATGCTGATGTTCTCATAACAACCACAGCAAACTCGTTGTCAACTCAACATGATGCAGTCATAATCGTTGGTCAGGATATTGTTCTGTTCGTACTCCTCACAGCTCTCTCACCTCCAAACGCATATTACCAAAAAGTTGGTAAAGGTAAATCACCTGACGCGTTGTACTCCAACAAATGTTTTAAACACTTTGAAATAGTTGAAAACATTTTATTCATTCATACCATAAGTGGCTGCGACACAACTGGTGCTCCGTTCGGTCAAGGAATATACAAATATTGTAATATTCTTGTCAAGAACCACTCAGTGAATAAAACTTGTGTATTACAAGATCCAAAAGCAAAGCGAGAAACACTCACTTTGGCTGCCGAACAATTCTTTGCACTTTTGTATGGCGGCAATGAGAAATCAAACTTGGAAAATTTAAGGTAGGTAGGTACATTCTTTTTGTCAAAGGAGTGAAAAAGAACAAATTCAATTTATCCAGGTTACCACATACTTCAAAGTGCAGATTTGGCTTGGTCTCCATAAAGATCCAACTGAATGGGGGTGGAAGAAGGAGGCTGTGGGTTATTAACTCCCGTACCAATGATGAAGGAGACTGCACCTCAGGTGTTACCGAACTTTATTTCATGCCAATGCAAAAAAGTTACGCTAGAAAGTGCACATGTAGAAAGTCGGGTTTGAAATGCTCCCTACTCTGAGAATGCTGTGGCAGCCCTCGTTCATGATGATTACGAGGAATTTGATGACCCAGTCGTCACAAATTCGGCTGATGAGACACGGGAAGACTACATTGAAGCTTTTCGGGGCCCATAAGTGGCAGTAAGAAACTAAAGTCAATAGTCATAAATTTTAAGAAAACACATTTTTTCTCTTTTTTTACCACATCTATGTACTTAATTAATAACCTTAATTAATAATTTTATTTATGTGTTATGATTATATTGATGGTTAGTATTGCTGTTTTGTATGTTACATGTTATTTCAACAATAATAGTTTAAAATAAAAAGAATAATCAAGGAATGCCAAGATTAAAACACTCTTCTTCTGATTCATTTTTTACCTAATTTTTGTGAATTTTTTATTTAAGAACCTGGATACCAAATTGCGATATAAACATTAAACATATGCCTATGTCTTTTATGAAATTTTATTTTTTACAAAACTGATATCAGTAATTTTTCATAAAATTGTACTGGAAAAGAGATACGCACAAAAAACCAAACCAAGTCAAGCAATTTACTTGTTTTTATAAACTTACACAAATTTTTACGACTGCATATCTCGATATTTATTAGAGATAGAAGATTTTTTTTTAAAAAAAATTGTAGGTAATTTTATGTTCTACTAAACTTGTAAAGCTACTTTAGCCGAAATTTTTATTGGAAACGAGATATTTGAGAAAAACTAGATTTTGGCGCGATTTCGGCTGGTTTTTTCAAAATGGCGTCGAAAGCTCAAGTGCCCCAAGGTCGAAAACTCAGATTTTACATCACTACGTGAGTATATAAAACATATAAAAAAATTGGGACTACCGGAATAATTCCGATCGCGGATCGCTAATTGCACTGGCCTACTACCTACTAGTAATCTGTAAAATATAAAATGAAGGTATTAATTAATCTTGTAATGGATAATCATCTTATTTGAGGTGAAACCAATCTAAATTGGTTGAATCTGTAATCCATTATCTTTACATTGTGTTAATATTATAAAAGAGCATGGTTTAACGCAATGCTCAATATCGCTTGGTGATACAAATGAAGAACTTTTTCTTTGTGCCAAACCCGTTTACTTGCAATTCCTCAGCTTCGGATGGATCGCAGTGCGGCTCCCACATTCTCAATAATTTAATACACTGGCAAGTAAAATACCACGTTGAGTAGAGAAGTGTGATTATTCGTGCGGGAAGTGATTGGGGATTATGCATCTTTTAACGCAATTGTTAACTGTCCTTGTTTCTTTGTCGTTTGTATATGAGGCCGAGGCAGCGGCCTACCGGTAGAGATGGTGGTATCTGAAGTGGGCTATCACTGTCACTGCGATCACGGAGACAAAAAGGAACCGGTTCATTTAGCGGTTGGTTTTGGAACCAGTTCTTGATAGCGTGGGAGAAGAGTTCCTTGAGATTCAATTTGAGAAATTTTTATGGACAAGAAATACCGAAGATTCGCATTTATTTTTTTCAACACAGTTTCAAAAAGAACCGGTTCCTCGATAGAATAAAGCACTCCGGAGAACTTGTTTACGGGAATATCATTAGCAATTGTATTGGTTGAAGTTCAATATTTAATATATTCGTCCTAGTTGATTTGTGGGCAGAAATAGTAACTAGAGACTGAAAAATTTTGATATTACTTTCAATAACATATTTACAATATTGCGATAAAATGCGATATTATACATAAAACAAATAATAAAACTGATTTGCAATTGAATAAACTATTGCTTGTCTATTCACTCAATCAAAATACCCATCATTCTGCCATCAATGATTTTAAATAAGTCGCAAGTGTCAATCGCTTGAATTAACTCCAGCAATTAGCAATTGTCAACCGCACCAATGATGTAAATTGACTATTGACATTTATTGATCCGTATCTTTCCGGGGCGCAACATCGAGCGATCCGGTGACCGCAAAGTCGCCGGGACAGTGTAACCGCGACGGGAAAGTCGGCCATCTCTACCTACCGGTAATGTCTTAAGTCAGTTATTTTCTTAATCCCGCTCGCGCAGGTAGTGTCGCAGAAAGAAAGTTACGGAACGAATTGAAAGAATTTCTATCATTTCCTTACTAGAGGTCTGTTCTAGCCTAGTTAATTAATTCAGAACAATCAACGACGTGAAGATTGAAAGCCAATTCTATCAAAGTAATAATATTTGAAGTTTTTTTAAATAAGTACAATGAAAGTTTTGAAGTAGGTGTTTCGCATAGATTTTGTTTCGCTCATCAATAGCGGAGAATCCGTTTAATGGCATTTTAAAAACACGTTTTGGTAAATAATACTGTGCTAAAAATATATTCGGCTTTCTAAAAACACGTGTTTAGTTTTTGATGTGTCTTCGAATCATTTAAATATGATGTTTTAATAACAACAACAACTGTGCCGTGAGGGACTTTTGCACAATTTTGGCTGTTTGCAACCGGGTTTTAAAAGGTTAGTTTGAAATAATATTTTTCATGAATTGCTTTTTTTGTGATAACTATAATTATAACCTTTTCCATTCATTTGCTAGACGGCAAATCATGCAAATAATATTTTAAAAAAATATACAACCTTATCAATTTATATTTCAATGCGTATTGCAACTCTACTTGCATTTCATACAATGTTTCATTGAAACTGCCTCCGATAGATAATGTAACATGTTTAACATCAGATTAGGGTATTCAACAACAATCAGGGCGCAACATATATCTGTCATGATTTGTGAATTATCTCTGAATTGCAGAACTACGCAGGTAGGTACCTACCATGTAAGTTTGCACATCGACGCACCCTGCGTGACGAATGCTGAAGGTACATATGTATATTTTTTTAATATTATTTGATCATCTGGGTACCTACTACTACATATTTTCGCAAAATCCCTAACTTCAGCATTTACAACATTTGAAACCATCCTACTCTAGAGGTAGGTAGGTATTTATTGGAAACTTTTGCAGATCTTGTGTGTGTCAAAATGAAATTGCCACAATATAATGTTCACTAGAAGTTATACAGAGCCTGCAACAGCAGTGTATAATAGTGAACCATAACTAAATACCAAAAAATCTTTCATAGTGCCAAATCGATGTTCGTTGCTTGATGCTTTTACTATTTAAATCAAGTTTTAACGTCGTTAGCTCATTGTCTGTCGAAGTTGAATGTTCGATTTAGTAAATTGGATTTCGTCAACATGGCAATTTTGTTGCAAATTGATCGCTTTACGATAGAAACTATTTCAAAGCTCGCCAAACCAGCTCTCATTATTGTCCCAGGCCTCGGTCGTATTCTAACGCACATACAGTTTATTAAGTTGTACACCAGTGTAGGTACCTATTTTACCTACCAGTGTACCTACCTACAGTGTGTTTACATCGTTGTACAATTATGTCAATAATAATGCATGCATTATGTTGTTTTCCACAAATCAATAAGTAAATCGTGTATAATAATGATAAACAATTTGAAAACAAATTCGACCACCACAAAACAAACAAGAAGTGTCTAGTTTGGTCGTCACAAGCTGCTAAACTAATAATAAACATTGTTTGTATGTTGCTTCCAAAAATATATTAAGTACTTGTGGCAAAATAAATTTTAAAAATCACTAATGTGCAGTTCACACGCGGTAGAAGTGCAACATTCAGAAAACAAGAGACGAGAGTGGGTAGGTAGGCTACGAAAGGGGAGACCGAATACCAAGTTTATTTGATTCTCTCGCAGGCTAAATCCTGTAGATGAATATGTTTGTCTCTTTTTAGTGTCGCTATTTTTCGTTTCACCGAGTTTCAAATCACAACGGTGCTAAAGAAGTTTTCACTTCAATAAATAATATCTTATCTTTGAAGAGCAAACCGACGATTCAAATAATACACAGTAGGTAGGTATACTTTTTAAGTACAGTGAATGAAAACATTTTTGAAGTGAAAACTTCTTTAGCATCGTTTTGATTTGAAACTCGATGAAACGAAAAATAGTGACACTAAAAGAGACAAACACGTACATCTGCAGGATTTAGCCTGTGAGAGAATAAGAATTTTATCAATTATCTTGAATAATTCATTTCAATTTAGGTACGTCCTGCTCACCCATAACGACCAATTAAGTTAAAAAATATACAATTTATCAATAATTGATTGCATGCAGGTATTAACGCATTTTTATGATGAATTTCCTACGTAATTAGGTAGTTACCTACTCGCGAAATGTTAATTCAACTTATTCAACTTATTTTCGATTATGAAAATAAATATCCTTGTAAGTTGTTAATACTTTTCTTTATATTGCACACGCATCTAACCAATTTTCGCAAATTATTTGAGAACACAAGTTAAAATACTCGAACAAGTCCTGCGATTATCCAAGACAATGGTTAGAAGTTTCAATAATATCAATAATATAACAGATTTTGTATAAATTCACTTATAGCAACAAAGACAAAAGACTCAGTCATAAACACCTCAAGTCTAGGTAAAAAAATCAGAGTGTGTAATTCTCACGCGGTAGAAGTGAAACTAGAAAGTCGCTAATAAAAATGTTTGTTTTTTTTTTATTTCGTAGGTTTCGAACTTATTATATATTTTCATATTTTTACCCATAATATAACAACTGCGACCACCAAATATTGCATGACATAAATATTGCATGTTTTATGATCTCATTTTTAAACAGTCCATAAATAAACACATCGCTAGATGCAATTAGCATTAGATGCAATTTCATCATTTAGAGATACCAGATAATGCATAAGAAAAAACACAAATACAAAGTAGTCGTGATTGATTTTTGAGGTAGGTACTCAGTGGACATCAATTAGATCTGTGTCCGAAATATTGACTAAACTGTTCCCAGCGAGAGATTGTACGTGGTGTCATCGTTCTAGTATTTTTTGTCTCTTTCGTTTTGATTACAAGGCGAGTGAGAAGGAAAAGCATAGTCGTCGATGACGTGCATACGAACTCTCATTGGGACTAGTATAAAGGAGGAGGAAGCGCAACACGGCGCAATAGTTGTCCCAAAAATCAATCACTGTAATATATTTGGCCATGAAAAACTCAAATCATAATTTAATATATAAAATTGTAATTGTGTCATTATGTGAAAACGTAGTTTTTATACAGAGACTTATATCTCGATATACAGGGTGATAAAGGATAATTTTAGAAAAAACATCGGAAATATCACAGGACACCAAAATTTCAGATACATTTTATGACTCCCTGTCTTTATATCACTAGTTGACAAAGGCCTCCTCCAACTGTCGCCATTTCTCTCTATCATTAGCTACTCTTGTCCATGTACCACCTGCCATGGTTTTGATGTCGTCAACCCACCGTCTAAATGGTCTTACCTCGTTTTCTCTTCTTGTCGTTACAAGTTTGTTGTTATTTACATTTTATACTCCAAATAGTATCAGGAATCACCAGTTTAATTAACCCGTTTAATCACAGGAGACCAGATTTGTCCCAATGCACATAGGTCTCACATAAGACGCCGTAACTCCCTTACTATCATAGTTAGAAATATGTTCTAATCGGTGTTAGAAAGGAAAAACATCATGCTTTATATTCCAATCTAAAAAACAGCCACCAAAAAAATAAAATGTACACTTTTATGTACACAAAGTTTTGAATCGCAAATTGAAAAAAGAATTTGAAACTTCGGGAATTTTTAAAAAAAAATTTCATAGAGCGACAAAAAATTGAGGTTACAATAATGTGTTTGTTATACATTTGTCTAATAAAATGTGCATCTGTTTTCATTTTTTTTTTTTATTATCAGTAACTTTAGTTAGAAAAAACATAAGGTGACCCATTTTGAAAACTTTTTTATGTTTGTATGCAAAAATTTTATAATTTAAAAAAAATATATATTTTTCGAATTCTATAATTTGAAAGCGTATTTCATCACCATTCTAAAACAGTTTTTGGTTTTTGAATGTGTTCAGAAATATTCCAAATATTTGCATTTTATTGTAAAGCGAAAATATTTTGACGATCCGAAAAAAAAGCCTAATTTTTGAAGGGTTAAATCAAGTAGATACGTTCCTTAGAATTCTGTATTTAAGATTTTGAATTGACTATAACCTTAGATATCATTGGCTGTAACAGTGTTTAGTTCCATTTAGCCATAATAATTATAGGTAACCAGATAAATAAGAACACTTTTGAAAAGTGATATGCCTAGTCATGAAAGGGAATATAAAAAAACTAAGTTAACTGTTAACTAGGTTACTTAAGGTTTTAAGCAAAACAAAAACTTATCACTCAACCGTGTTCATGTTCGTGTTCATGTCTTTGTATCTTGAACTACAATAAGGCAATGAGTTCACCCACTATCTCAATTTGTAGTCCGTGTAAAGCAAGCCCAGCTCGGAGCGGCTAAGCCGAGTGCGGTGTTCGCTCTGCGCCGCGTTCAAGGTTGGAGTCTCTCGTTCTGCCTCTGATTACCAACTTTCACGTTCAAGATCTGCTCGTATCGCGATCACCAATCACCGCGAAGATAACCGTCTTCTAATGCATTCAGATTACCACTACTAATAAACATTGATCGGATAGAAATCAATGAGCGAGACTTCCTCGCTGACCGGTTGTATTCACATTTTAGTGTTTTGCATGTTTTGTATTGTAGGTAGGAACCTACTTTATGGATTAAATGTGTGTATATGTTTAACATTCATTAATATTTAGAACCTTTGTGATAGTATAAACGTTAATTAAACACTGTAACGTTGTAAGTATCACATTATTTACACTATTAAATGTAAATATAAGGTGTACATAGATATAGTAGAAAGTATACAGAATAATTTCTCTAAATATTTATTCAAGAAATACAACAAAACTACAAATAACATGTTAAGTTTACAAAAAAGACGCGCATTATCAGATTTGCTGTTTCTGTATAACCTGCTAAATAATAAAATAGATAGTCCTGAATTGCTATCCACTATTGGTTTAAATGTCCCAATGAGGCGTACCAGGCACACTTCTCTTTTTCATATAGAATCCAATAACACTAATGCAGCGAGTAACTCACCAATTACTCGCGCAATCATAACTTATACCCACTATGAAAAATTACTACACTTAGACATTTTTCATGATTCCTTGCAAACATACAAAACTAATTTATTAAATTTCTTGGCGTGATATAATTGTGTTTTAAAATTACTTACACTTAACTTTTCATTAAATTTTAATCAGTCAATTACAATTAGTGAGCATATAATTCTTGATTTTAAAATGTCTCCTTATCTCCCCCCCCCCCTTTTTCTTCCTTTTTATTATTATTACTTCATTCATTCAATAATTAAGTTTTAAGACCGGTTCATATCTCAGGCGTAATTACCAAATGACATTCTATGGACTTACGTAATAGGTACATAACCATGTAATAAGTTAATTTAACATACCTTATCTGTATTATAATGTACTGTGTATGTCTTAATAAACAAATAAATAAAAAAATGGAACAATGTTACTTTGTTTGAACCAGTTGTATATTTGTTTAAAGCCGACCGGTTTCGGAACAACCATTCCTTCTTCAGGGCAAACGTATACGTAAAATTTTGTATATTAATAATTTTTCAATTTAATGTTGCAAAAATGTCTCTTCTAATATTAAACCAGCTTTTTATACAAGAAATAAAATTGGTAGTTTTTTGAGAAAAGCTAAAGATAAAGACCATAAATTGTTATGTAACGACTGTCCCTCATTTTATATTGGAAAAACAACTCGTAATTTTGAAATCAGAATCAAAGAACATTTAAGGTGTCTCAACAATAATAATTTTTCTGAGTTCGCTAACCATATCATTGAAAATAATCATAGTTTTGAAAAAAATACGGGGATAAATATTCCTCATATTAATCACAAAGGAAAACGCTTAGATAACTTAGAAGCCTTGGAAATAATAAAATCACTTAAAAATAATGAATCTATTATCAACAAACAAAAAAAATTGTCTTACGGCCCAATCATGAATATGTTCCCTTACCCACCCACTCTTCATTAATACCTAGCAACGGCTCCACTATTTTGTAACTGTCAAATCAGTATACGTTTGCCCTGAAGAAGGAAAGGTCGTTCCGAAACCGCTCGGCTTTAAACAAATATACAAATGGTTCAAACAAAGTAACATTGTTTCATTTATCTATAATGGATAACCATAATTCAAAAGTATACTATTAAATTTGTTTAACTGCCCTAATGAACACACTTTTATGATGAAATTCGTTGATGTTTTCATTAAAAGAGACGCACACGAAGTTAATGTTTCAATGAATGAAATTAAAACAGCTGCCCTGGAAAACGAAACTCATTGACAATTTGGGAGGAGTGTATAGATACCCCCGCCCCGGGAACCATCTATTAGATAACCAACAACTCTGCCATTGGGTACCCCAAGTGATTCGCTACGTTTGTTTAATTAGCAGGGGTGTCCGGGTTCAACGGGTGAGGTGTCTTCAAGCCTTGATAGCGGATGAGCCTACCCAGATCGTAAGAGGCCGGTTTAGGGAGACCTTATGATCTCTCCAGCTGGTCACTTTCGATCCATTGTTTTGCACCACAGTGGCAGGGATGGATTCATACGTCCGTCATTCCTGGACACACTGACCCATAGATTACTACCCACCCTTAATAACTTTAACACAGAACGTCCTCTCCTTCTTTTCATCCAAAATATCATCCACACAACATGCCCAGAGATGACACAAGCCCTGCGGGAAATTATTTTCAACAGGCTTTCCTGTGTAGGGTTAATGCTAAAATATTAATAAATATGATTCCATGATATATTTATTTTTCTGAAACAATAACGTTCTGCCTACCTAAATAAATATTATGAGAATTATGAATGGGTTTGTTTAAGTTTTGGTCAGTTATAATTGTTTATTTAAGTTTTGTTCAGTTATAATACGCATCGCCAGTAATAACAGTCTATTGTCGGGCTAGTATTTTCACATCAGCCATTTATATTGTAAATTAACGTGTGTTAATGAAAATTGTGTTCTCAAAAGTCATTATTTATAAATCGTACAAATTTTCCAACTTGTAACCTTGTTGACATTTTTGAAGCAGAACTCCGCAGTACTGCGTGTCTCCTGTATTAAAATATGTCTTGAATAATAGGCCGGGTCCTCCCCGATAAATATTGGTAAATTGGTACCGAAACTGTGCCACCCTGTGTCAGTTTGTTCCACCTAAAGAATTCCCCCCGATCGCGACTATTCTGATATTTCATTAAAACAAAGCTAACCGCAGCAACAGATCGAAACTTATGATGAAGGATTACTAGAATTGATAAACATGGTTTTACAGTGGGATATTTTGTAGCACGTTTTCTCCCGTTTTCTCTGCCAACAAGGAAAGTTCTTGCTTAGCGTATTTATGGTTGTTTCTAAAAAGAAAACATCATTAATTTAATCTTCGTAATCTTGAAAACAACTTCTCAATCTATTCTGCGCTTTCAGTAGGGAGATTTTTTTATTTGTTCTGAACTGTACGACAAGGTAATGGGGTAAGCAAACTAAAAACGAAACACAATAGGCCACTTGCATCACATTTTTTTAAATTTTTTTTCGGTTTAGGCAAATATTCTAAGACATTCTGTATTTTTTTTTATCGTATTTTTGAAACCCTGGGGATTTTTTGAAAATTTCTTTCCGAAAAATCAGACCATTTTTTATAAACCGGAAAGACGGGACATAATTTTATAGGTGTGAAAAAACGATAATTACATAGCCGAAAATCATTTTTTAAAAAAAGAACGTTTTCCACACGAATGGCACAGAAAAATAACGAGGCATACCAAAAATATTAAATCCCATAAATATTTTTTTCCTTGATCCATCTTATTGATCATAAATCATTAGAATGTTCAACGTCTATATTACTAAATTAAATGTAATATACTTTTACTTGTAAATTATAATAATAATAAGAATATTATAAAATTGTATTTTGTTAAAATCAGCACCATAATCATTATACCTCTAAAACACGTACCGACATCATCTTCACGTTCATTTAACGATGTACGGGGTTTTCTTCAGAAGATCTGTCAAAAAGTCAAACCAAATGATAAGTTGGCAGAGAACAAACAATAAATCTAGTGAACGAATTAAAAAAATCGCCTGAAATCAAGGGACATTTTCATGTAGTGACGTCACGAGCCCAAATAATAGATTTATTTATTTTAAAATTAAAAAACTGTACATTTCAAAACAATTTTACTAACATTTTCTTAATCTTAGTAAAAAGATCTATCCACATGATTTTTTCCAAGTCGTTATGAAATTCATGCAAGTGGCCTATTCCAATTCTCAATTAATTATAATTATTGAAGAGAAGTTTAAATCTCACTGTTGCATAGTTTTCACCCGACCTCCTTATTTATTTCTAATTGAACAAAAAAATAAAACGCTTGAACTATTGTTATTATTAGTGTAATTTTTGTCACATTGATGTTGCGAAGTTCATTCAAATTCATGGTGAAAATGTGTTGCTAGTTACGGTTTTTATTGCTTTACATTAGAGTTGCTGATTAGGGTTTGCTAATCCGGTAAAATTCTCATTTTTGAAGTGAAAACTTTTTTTAGAACCATCTTGATTTGAAACTCGATGAAACCGAAACGAGCGACACTAAAAACAGACAAACACATACATCTGTAGGATTTAGCCTGCGAGAGAATAAGATAGACTAATCGGTCTCCTCTTTGTGCTGTGCTTCGTAGTAGCATATCGGCCTCCTCCTTGTGCGGAGCTTCGTAGACTAAAATGTAAAATAATTATCCTACTCCTGATAATCTGCATTCGTCTCATTCCTTCGAACTTTAGTTTTCTAAAGGTTTCACTTTTTCCGTGTGTAAACTGCACACATGTTTTTATTTTTTTATTTTTATCAATTATTTTTTTTATTCAAGATATTAAAAAATCAGAGTGTTCAATTCACGCGTGGTAGAAGTGAAACCTTCAGAAAACTGAAGTAGACAAAAGAGGGAGACTACGAAGCACCGCACAAAAAGGAGACCGATAGGCTACCAAGCACTTCACACAGAGACCGATTATACCGTCTCTTCTCTCGCAGGCTAAATCCTATAGATTATACATGTATGTGTTTGTCTCTTTTTAGTGTAGCTTTTTTGCGTTTCATCGAGTTTCAAATCACAACGGTGCTAAAGAAGTTTTCACTTCAAAAAGGAATTACAGCAAGTTATGGAAGAGAACGTTCGTGTCAATCATGTGTAATACTAATAATATTTTTAAACTTACTGGAAAGGTTATACGTAAAATAATATTATAATTATTTTAGGAAGACTTTGATAGAAAGTTTGTAAAAAATCATAACAGTCTGAGATGAATCATATTTAATTTTTATAATTCCAAGAAATTTTTGGTAAAAAATATGATTGTGAAAAATTCATACAAACTGATTTCTGGGCATTCTGGCGCTTGCGTATCATGTGATATGTGATTCGCTACTCGCAAGCGCTTGAAAAACAAATTTTTGGTTTAAATTTAGTATTTTATTCAATCCCGCGAATCCCGTACATGAAAATTGCAGAAACCCCGCGGGATTGCGGAATGCGGGATTGCAAACCCTAACTCTGATTTCTGATGTTAGTAGTTAAGATTCTAATAAAAATGTCAAAATAAGTTAAATATTTACAGAAATATTATTTTAATTCGTAACTTGTGATAGTTGTATGGCACTTAATTAAAAAGTTATTGTAACACTAATGTTTAGCTATTTAAACTGTAAACACAGTGTCTTGTAACGGTTATATACCATTACCAAATGTCTGGATTTCGCAATCTATGGAAGATAATTAGTGCGAAATTGCAAAGGAATTAAATAGATACTCATTTACCAATTAATTAATCATTGATTCCTATCATAAAAAAACATTACTTTTTATAAAAAATAAGATTTGTGAAGTGAAACATCTAAAACCTCGCTGTGATTAGGATTTCGGATGAAACGGAAATGACGATTACTGCACCTACGACCCATCAACTGCGCTCATTGGCCGCTTTGATTATCGTGTCACTTTAAAGGCTCCTATTGGTCGCTTTGATTATGACCTCACTTTTCAAGTTAAGATTGTTTTGGTAAAGCTTCGTTTCTACCGCGTGTAAAACTTCATTCGATTTTTTTTTTCAACACATCTATTACGAAATACTGTCAAATGTGTTTAAATAATTGCGACAAAATGATTATAGTAGAATCTATCAGTCAATTAACTTATAACGATGCTGTTACCAATGATTATTTACTTTCTAATTGTTTCAGGTTATATTAGCAGTTTATGATCTAAATCTAAAACTCAACTTTTTCACTTTTTCATTGCTTCAAGTGGGATATTGCACCTGATGCCTTTTTAATTAATTTAATATTGTTTATGAAATAACTTAAAACTTGATAATAAAACAAACACAACTTAGGCAAAAAGTATTGAACTACTGTACTCTTAGGCAGGGGCGTAGCTACCGCCGCGCGCCGTACAGCCGTATCACTGATACGGGACCCCTGGGCTACAGAGGCCCCTAACGTGTGTAAGCAAAAATTAGTAAAATGTTATCCACAATGTCACTTAATCTCGTGCTTCCCGGGAAAAAAACATATAAAAAACTGGCCTACGTGCCTGTAGAGTTTTCACCTCAGAAATGACAAAACTAAAAAAAGCAATCTCTTTTTTTTTTCCCGGGAGCGTGCGCCCAAAAGTTGGCAACATCCTACATCGGTTATTGCGGGATTCCCCCGTTCAAGTCATTCCCTTAAACGGGGGAATCCCGCAATAACCGATGTACAATGACAAACCACGGAAAGCAATATTTACATTTTATTTTATTTACATTATGTTTTATTTCATTCCGGTTCCAACGTTATTTATTAGATTGTAATACAACACAATCTTGTTCTTCTGATTATTTATTGGTTAATTAGTTTGATTTGTGAAAAGAATAAGTGAAAGAAAAAGAGATTATCCCAGTGGATCTATGAAAAGAAGAAAGTAAACAGTAAAGGGAAGAGGTTATAAAAAAATGCCCAAAATTTCTTCAGTTTTTCAGCAATCAGCTTCTGTGAGTAATTTAGATTGCAATGGTAAGTACGACCTATTTATCTACCAGTAGCGAAGGATTAATTTTTTTTAAAAGTAAAATGCAACCTTCAATACATGAAAATACCTGATCACGTATTGTACCTAGCAATAATAAGGACCCCCAACTAATTTTGATATAGGGCCCATCCAACCTCCAAGGCACGCTACGCCACTACTCTTAGGCTTAGAATGATAATTATGCAACTAATAATATATATCATCACGAATGACCGGTCGATCTATGTCCGCCATTATGATTGGCTTCGCATTTTTGCATAATTATTTCCTTTTTCATCGCCGTTGTGTCGAGTAAACATCAACCGCAGAAATCAATTGTAGGCTTAAAAACCGCGTGGGCGCGACAGAAGCACTCGACTTTACGTCGCATGGGGGATTTCTGATTCTCTTTTTTCTTTCTTTCGTATGGTGGGGGGTCAGAGGGGGACATCTAGG
This sequence comes from Limnephilus rhombicus, assembly GCA_929108145.2. Classification (NCBI taxonomy): domain Eukaryota; kingdom Metazoa; phylum Arthropoda; class Insecta; order Trichoptera; family Limnephilidae; genus Limnephilus; species Limnephilus rhombicus. The sequence continues at coordinate 38,661,908 of OV815275.1, read as the reverse complement.
TCTGCGAGCCAGTCTAGGGCCTCAGGCGTTGCCCTGTGGACCTCATAAATCCCGCCGGGGAATGAATGGAGCGGGCATTCGTTGACCACATGTTCGGTGGTCTGCACCGCACCGCATTCACACGTCGCCGACTCTTTAAGGCCCCATCTATGCATCATATGAGCACAACGGCTATGGGAGCACCTTATCCTATTGATGGCAGTCCAGAGTTTGCGAGGCAATGAGAACCCAGGCTGTCTCTCAGTGGGGTCTTGCACGAGATGGGCGTTTTTGACGTTGGCTGATTGCCACTCAAGCTTCCACCTATCTTCTGGGGTTAGAGGTGTTCGAAGGAGTCTTTCTCCTTCCGTCCAGAAGGGTTTTCGAGACTTTAAGCGGCATGCCGGGTGAGAAACGACATCATCGTGCAAGGGTATTTCGCTTTTTTGCAGCGCCTTCTTGTATTCCCTCAGTGTTGCAATCTCTCGCCTGATATTTGGCGGGGTTATATTTGCAAGTACGGGGAGCCAAGGAAGAGGAGTCGATTTTAAGGTTCCGCTGATGGTTCGCATTGTGGCATTAAGCTGAACGTCAACCATGGAAGTGTGGGCGCTTCTGGCCCATACTGGAGCACAGTATTCAGCTGCTGAGAAAACCAGGGCAATGGATGCCGTTCTGAGCGTGTTGGCGTCGCATCCCCAGCTAGTACCAGCCAGCTTATTGACTAAGTTTAGTCTTGTCCTGGTTTTTTTGCCCACTGTTTCCATGTGTTTCCGGTAATTCAAGCTCCTGTCCAAAGTTACTCCAAGATAGCGGGGATGGGGGTCATGGTAAATATTTTTTCCATCAAACTGAACACAGAGTTTTGCGTTTGCCTGTGAATTACTGAGATGGAAAGCTGTCACAACTGTTTTCGACCCATTCGGCTTTAGTCGCCAATTGAGGAAAAATTCTTCCATAGCCTTGAGGTCAGAATTGATTCATAGTAGATGTTCATAGTTATGAGAGATTTTTTGATTAATTTTCTGTTATACACAACTTCTCATAGGTTCGTTATCCCACAGGTACCAAGTTGGGAAGATATTAATGGAGGTTGAGTGTTGAATCACATTATAAATCTAAATATATATAAAAATCTCGTGCCATGGTATTTGTAGTCGCACTTCTCCGAAACGGCTCGACCAATAAAATCCGCTTATAAAATTTTCTATGTAGCATATCGCTTGGGTCCCACCTGAGCGTCGCGTGTTCGATTCCTCGACTGGCTAAGTCTTCCATTACAACACAAGCAACATTTTCGGCTTTATGTGGTGGTAGTAGGAGATTTTCAAACATTGTTGGGTTATTATTGTTGGGTATATTTGGTAGGTATGAGAATAGGTAATAAAGTATATTTCATACTGCTAGGTGATTAGGGAGTCCCTATCAACATTTTTTTTCTATTTTTTGACAATTTTTTTTTTTGCATAAAAAAATACCAAATTTATACCTTCCTACCCCCACCCTCCAAGCAGAGAGAATACATTGAATTGAGAAAATGAGTGATTGATGTTTTTTTTGTTTTTGTCGGCGGTGATTGTCTATAGCACTCTATTCCTCTTTCCGTCATAGAGCCCATCCCCACACACTTACAAAACATTAGTTATTTTTTATTTACCATTTAAATTACGAAATATTCATTACAAATAATTTATATGGCAGATCAACGTTTTCCGGGTCAGCTAGTATTATATGAATTATATTGTTACCTATGTGTGAGAAACGTGGAGATCCGCAAAGAATGCAAGGCTGATGTAAGCGTAATGTGTAAGATTAAGAAAGAGACGCTCCGATGGTTTGGGCATGTAGAGCGAATGAACGAGGAAAGGGGTGTAAGGAGAATGTGAATGGCAGAAAAAGTCGAGGACGCCCAAGAAAGACATGGCACGACCAAGTGAATCAGATACTCGAGTCGGGCTATGTCAAGAGTCAGATTAATAGAAGTGTTATGAGACGAGCACCGTAGTGATTTGAAATTCGATTTGAAACTCGACTTTTTTTTAGTGACTGTGGATTAAAATGAATTATAGTATGAAATTTACCGTAAATAAAAAGTTGTTATCAAACAAATTCAGTTAGTAGGTTTACAAAAATCGATTTCCTGATCAAAATTTCAAAATGGACTTCCGTGGTTTATCCTTTAAGGTACAGACATATATTTTATATCGCAGATAGACATCGTGAAGATTTCCAAGTTATGCTCAAGTTCAATAATTACATTTATCCGGCAAAATTTTTGAAACGTCCAATTTTATTGTCAAAAAAAAAAGTTTTAGTAAAAACTATAAAATGGTCGAAATTATTTTTAATGAGCATTTTTGTACAATATACTTACTATAAAAAAAATCTTATGAAATGACAAAAACTTTAACTTTATTATCTTATCACAAATGTACCAATTCTCCACTACAGGTGTGTATGTACCTACATATATCCGTTTATTGGCCAAGACCTCAAATTTGATGTAGGGAAGTTTAAAGATAAAAACTACCAATTAGGTATAAACAACAACGCAACAAATACATTTTGGTAGACATGCACACCCGTCACAACCGCGACCTAAACGCCATAGTCGAGTCTGTGATTGATGAGGAAGAGAGGGCCGAGGCTCGGGAAAGAGAAAGAAAGCGACGTGAATATTACGAAGTTGCCCAAACCAGGCGCGTACTACAGATGTCAATAACGGTTATTTTCCGATACTTGTATTAACGAATACCACCTCAACCCGGTAACATAATAATATCATACCTGTTATTATTTAGCAAGTTCCAAGTTTTAAATCTACCGTGTTCAAAGTTTCAACAACCGTTCCTATTAGGTACCTACCAACATTATTGATAAAAGTATTTTCCTTCCTACCGATTATTTTCATTAATCATTCGTGTCTATCTTTGCCATAAAAATATATATACTCACTTAATATCTAATCTTTCTATATTAATAAAAAAACTCGTTTCACGGAGTTTGTGGTCGCACTCCTCCAAAACGGCTAGACCGATTTTTATGATTTTTTTATGTATATTTGGTAGGTATTATAATAGGTCGGGCTGGCAAGCGGGCGGTGTGGATTTGATTTGTATGCATATTAACATATGGCGGTGTGAGTTAATTTATCGTGGTTATAATAGTTGTGGCATCCAGTGGCCGGGTCAGCTAGTAGTTTATAAAAAACACTAGATACAAATAATAAACCGTCGTAAATTTTCATAATAATATCCGAAGATCTACTTACACACGAGGAACACTAAAATAAACAATTTCTAATACTCGTAATTCAAAATAACGTTTTAAACATCGTAATCGCAGTCCCAACGTAAACGAAATATAAATAACAGTCTGCGATTAGAATACTGGGATTTAACTAATATTTGAAGATAAATGTTATCAATACCTGTTAGCGTTATTTAGTAACATCTCTTGCGGGTACCCTAGTATCTACTCGGCGAGTAAGAAATGAAAGTAGGCTATGACTGTGCCCGGCGGTTTCTAATTCCGAGTTCCAGCCCGCGCTGCGGGGCCTACTGCCTACAACTGCACAGTGTCTACCGTCTACTACTGCCTATTGCCGACTGCTGCAGACTGCAGGCTGCCAGTACTCGCAGTTTGCTGCTTGCTGCTGGTGTCCGCTCTTCGCTGGTGCTTGCCGCTGCCTGCTGCTAACTACTGCTGGTGGCTTCAATCTACGGATGGCGGAAGTTGCGTCAAATAAAAACAGTTTGTTTTTTATATTAATCCATCGCGTGAATCACTTGGTAATCCACCAAGTGCACCTATCCGCGACATTTCAAAGTAGGAATAAGAATGCTGTTCTTTGTTTTAATAATCATCGTGGTACGGTATTGTTCTGCCGCTAAGAGCTCCTTTGTAATATGTCAAATCTAATCACTAAATAGTGGTAAAATCTAACTAATATTATAAAGGCGATAGTTTGTATGAATGAATGCTTGCTACTCTTTCAACTTTACAATTATTATTATTAAGTTAAAAGAAATATAACATTTCGCTTTCTTAACTTAAATACAGAGCATATATAGTACAGTAGTAAGAAGTAATATTTACAATGCTCATACGTCAGAATACATATACGAGCTCTGGCATTATGAAATTTGTATTAAAAAATTGCAATAAATTGACACGCGAGCTGTTTGAAAAATGAATGTACAGGGAATGAATGTATGGAATGCGGGAGGGGAAAGAGGAACCTGATGGAGGGGAGGGGAACTCGGGAGGGGGTTCGCGGGATGGGGGAATAGGGACTGGGTGGATTGGAGTGGGGAGAAGGAAGGTGGAGAAATCGGAGTGGGAACGCAAGACGCGAAGGGAAGGCGGAAGGGGAACGGTACGAATGGGAAAGGACACGCAGGGAGAAACAATTTCTATATTAAGTGGCATAGCAACGCGTGCCGTGAACCCGCTAGTCATCCATAAAGCAAATAGCTTTACAAAGCAAAGGTAAGGAAAAAGTAAGACTATATTTGATTGAGTTGTAAACAACACCACACACTAACTTTGAACAAACTTTTGTGAAACGTTGTGCAAACTTTTGTGAAACATTGTGCAAACTTTTGTGAAATGTTGTGCAAACTTTTGACCATTGAACAATATATAATATACAGGGTGTTAAGGGACGTACTTGACTTACTTTAACCAGCGATTCCTGACATTATTTGGAATAAAACATGTAAATGAAATTTTGGTCTCATATACATATAAAAAAACAAGACCGAAAGATTAAGAAAATTTACATTTTGTGCATAAAAAAATGTCCTATGCTAATTTTGTTCTTAGGTCAATAATTAACTATGTAAGGGGCCATTCATTTATTACGTATTTTGCTAGTTTTCGACACTATTATAAGAAAAAATAAGAATAGGTCGACCCCCCCCCTGTTTAATATTTATTACGTAAGAATCTAAAGGAAAAAATGAACACACCTTTGGTTTGTTTTAATGTTTATTTTTCAAAGTAACAATTTTTAGAAATGTTTATTTGTACTTAGAAAGGTAGGTACTAATAATTTTAATTTTGCGCATTTTTGTGATCTTACATAAGAACTATCGAGACTCCCTCCCACCCCCTTGTAAGAAAAAAATAAGACATGGTCGACACCCCTCCCCCCTAAATCGTCTCAACGTAATAAATGAATGGCCCCTAACCAAAAACACCATAAAAAAATTGTAAAGTTCGATAGACACCATTAAAAACAAAAGAGTAAAAAAACGAACAATCATTCAAAAACGTAATTATTATATCCTTGTTTACTTATTTTATGGAAGTTTTTTCAAATCATTCTTGTTGAATACAATAAAATACAATTGTGGATATTTGTATCTTTTTAAATTAAATAGTGCACCTGCGATTATAAATAAATTTACCTATTAAGGTTTTCTTTATTGGATTGGCATACATTTTATCTCTGCTTTTGTCTTGCTTTTTTTAAGGTCCGTAATTAGAATTAAAATATTATAATTTAAGATTTATTTATACGGTTCCATGACAGTTGATCCGGCGACATTTGGTCCGGCGACAGTTGGTCCGGCGATATTTATACAGCCCCGAGGAAGTTTCAGACTGAACCCAATCCAATTGGTTTTTATGTGTAGGTATGTTTATATAGGGAGATACCTACGCAACAAAGTATTTTTTATTCAAATTATTAAATATAAGGGGATGATAATGTATTTGGGCTTAAGACGGTATTACTAGAGAAAACCAGGAATATGTCATTTTTAAATCGGATTTAAGGCGTATTGACTTTTTTCCACAAAAACATTAAAAATAGATTTCGACAGGTTGTTCTTTTATCTAGCATTCGCATGGTTTAAATTTTGAGAAAAAATGATTATTTTTAGTATTAAGGTTATACCATAGGTCGTTGGCAGATTTGTTAAATTTTCAAAAAAGATTTTGTATTATACTACACCCATTTCAAATCATATAATCATGCAGTAAAATAAAACAATGCATTATCTAGGTATCGCATGTTTCAGACATTAAAAAGTATATACGTACATAACACGAAACATGTGTTTCTTGACGAAAATTGGTCCGTTTGTGTATTTATTTGCGCACTTACAAACTAATATATTTCAGATTTTTTAACATTCTTATTTAACTTAGACATTATTGGAAAATAATAAGTACTTATAATCAAAAAATAATTACAAAAAGTACATTATTTTAATAGTTTTATCATCACGCCTTTCAGCATTTTTCGATGTAGGTATAAATTAAAGCAAATTTGGAATGAAATAAAATCCATATTCAGTTATAATTTTAAAAAAGCTGGTACGGAGAATAATAAATCTTTCTTATTGTAACCGCCCTGCACTATCGTAAGAACAACTTTCGACGAAATGTGGATTTTCGGTCGCTGGCTGGTTAAACGCTCTTAAAATTGACAGATTAAACATAAGACTTCTGATTTTATATTTCCATTTAGTTAGAAATGCAGGCCAGTAGCGTAGTACCTTTGAAAATGGATGTTTTGGAAAACTTCTTGGGTGCCTCTCATGGTTAGGTACTAATTCTGATAGTTAAAATTTCTCCGGAGCCGAGCCTAACTTTGTCGCTTCGCCTCTGAAATAATAAATGTAGGTAATTAATTGTATAATACAATTATACAGTTTGGGAGGCGGGAATGGGTATCGCCGCCCCGGGAACCTTTATTGGAAAACCAACACCAATTCACGGAGTGAGGTTTGTATAGGTCTTGGAGGTGGATGACCAGGACCCTCTTCCTTCCCAGATCTCTCCTTTCTTTCCTTAAAAAACCCTTCACATAGCATGCCTAAAGATGACATAGGCCCTGAGGGAAATAATTTTCCTCAGGGCCTCCTGTGTAGAGCTCATGTAAAAAAAATCGATTACAGTTTACACGCGGTAAAATCAAACGCAAACTTTACCAAAACAATCTCAACCAATACTTCAAAAGTGAGGTTATAATTAGTGACCGACCGAAGGTTACAAAAAATCGAGTTTCGGCATCAGTTTCGGTTTCGGCAGAAAACCTGCCGAACCTTCGGCCGCACCGAAACTCTGCGTTCGTGAAATATCGCGCGTCGTTCGGCTGACTTCGGGTGAGTTCGTGGCTGCGTAACAAATTTTTGTTCCAAGGAGTAGTTAACATACTATTTTTGTTTGTTTTTAGAGATATTTATAAGATAAATAAAAAAAATTCACACTCCAATTATTGTTTTGTTATTTCAATTAAAACACGTGTAATAAGAATGTTGTGATTGTAAACGAAATTAAAATTAAAACACTCAATTAAGTAGGTCCTTCCTTTACAATGTAAGTGTTGTTCATTGTCAAATTTTTGTTCCAAGAAGTAGTTAACATGTTTTGTTAATTTTTATACTTTTTGTTAATTTTATAGCAGTAGGTAATACAAAAAAATATGTGTATTTTTTAACAAACTTCAATCATTGTTATTTTTATTTCAATTAACACATGTTAGTTGTCTGTATAAGTTTAAAAAATAACCCAAATAGATTAGAACAATATATTTTTAACATTACTAAAAAAAGTTTCGGTTTCGGTTTCGGCCGAAACTGAGACAGATACCGAAGATTTGGTTTCGGTAGAAATTCCTGTTTCGGTCGGACACCAGTCATAATCAAAGCGACTAATGAGTGCAGACCTCGCGTAATTTCCGTTTCATATCTCAACCAATAGGAGCCTTTAAAGGTGACATCATTATCAAAGCGGCCAATGAGCGCAGTTGGTGAGTCGCATGTGCAGTAATTGTCATTTCCGTTTCATCTGAAATCCAAATCACAGCGGTTAGATCATAGAAGTTTCACTTCAAAAATAAATTACAATATCACATGTTATCATTCAAAAAATATTTTATTTCATCACTGATTAACTTGCATATTTTCGAAATTAATTCATTAGACTAAATGCAGAAGCAACTCACATTTCGCTTCGGCGCGGCGTGTTGTTGAAATAAGATTGTTGAATTGTTTTCTTTTTCGCGAACAATGCAAAGAAATAAATTCTTATCTTGGTGTTGGATTCAGAACATAATCGATAAACACCGTTTGTATTCATTCGGTGAAGGAGGGCGAAATCGGAGTATTTCAAAACAAATCGAATAATCGAAGACATTAAAACGCACATCGATTATATAAACGTGAATAAATTAGTTGATAGACCTACTCGAATAAAAAACATTAAAATATTTTGAAATTTTTATTGTTAATTGCATTTATAACTGTATTTGCAAAAATATTACTACTGCTAAACAATATTAAATCTACGCCATTAGAACTACGAAATACTACATTTCGTTTCTGGAAAATCGAGTTTTTAAGTAAAACTTCTTTACGCACGCTTGGCTTGGGGAGTAAGCTGGTGAATACGTGACGAGAGCGAGGCGAACGGTAGTTGAGAAGGAGATATAAGTTAGTGAAGATAGAAAGAGAGAGAGTTACGTTTCGTATATTACTGTAGGGGCAAGAGAGAGGGGTGCGAGCACACATTTTCTTTCTCTCGTAGCCAGTTACGTTTCGTATATCTAAGACACAGTGCAGGCCTATTGTCTGTATCACACTGTAGGAGCAAGAGAGAGAGCATTACGCGCGGACATTTTCTTTCTCTCTTCCTATCATATAGATGGAGCTGAATAAGTTTTACTTCAGTTGTGTGGTCTAAAGCACACTCGTTTTTTTTCAAAAACAAAATACATATTGCACATCAACATCCGTTCCCGATGTATCTGTTTGAGAAACATGTGCGTTTTATGTAAAGTATATATTTAGGAAATATGTAGGTACTTGAGTGTCCTAATATGAGTATCTAAATATTTACCATGTTGCGTATTTTGATTAGCAGTAATTTAAAAGACTGGAAAATGTTTCATTCAATCATATTTATTGTCGGACATATTTGAACACATTCATTCCTAAAAAAGAATTATCTTAAAATTCGATTCGCGAATGTATTGGTTTATTATATAACCAGCGGAAGTCCCCGGCGATGCCCGGGCTTTACAGAGAGATTTCGAAATCAAATGTAGACAGTGACCTTTCTTTGCATACAAATCAAATCCACACCGCCTGCTTGCCAGCCCGCTCGTCCACCACATACAGACATACTCTTTTATATTATATATTTCAACTAATTTACACAAAACCTTTCCAAATTAAATATCTAAACCTTACTATCACTCTATCTATTGGTGAAAACCGCATGAAAATCCGTTCATTAATTTTTGAGTTTATCGCGAACAGACGGACAGACGCGGAAGCGGAGGACTTTAATTTATACCTAATATGTAGAGATATTGAATTGGAATTAATCGTTGAGAAGATAATATTATTAACTCTTCAGTGAAAAGTAAAACAGAAAAAGGCACGGAAAATAAAAAAAATACAAAAGCGAGGCGAACGGTAGTTGAGAGGTATATAAGTTAGTGAAGACAGAAAGAGAGAGAGTTACGTTTCGTATATTACTGTAGGGGCAAGAGAGAGATTATCTCTTTCTCTCATAGCCAGTTACGTTTCGTATATCTAAGACACGGTGCAGGCCTATTGTCTGTATCACGCTGTAGGACCAAGAGAGAGCAGTGCGCGCGCACATTTTCTTTCTCTCTTCCTCTCATATAGATTGAGCTAAAGAAGTTTTACTTCAATCGTGTGGTCTAAAGCACACTCCTTTTTTCGAATTTTGTTTGTCTTTTTCGGTTTCACGATTCATTGAAGACTTATCAATTTTCAATGATTAAATATTATAATGAGTTTTAGAAGCTTCAAGAAGTAATTCCAATAGGACTTTTTGGTATTTTTATAAATATGTTTTGTCGCTTATCCGTTGAAAAGAAACAAGTTCTTCCCAAGATTGGTGAAAGTCCGTTAACTGTTTAGTCTGCGGTCAATAAATCAACCGATTTAGTAAAAATTCCATTTCAAATGCCAAAACTGCATGTTGCATGCGTACACATAAGGCATTTTATTTGCACTGACAATTATTACGTAAGGGATAATTAGCATATGAATCGGATTTAACCACAACGACTTAAAGACTGACTTACTTGTGTGTAATACGAAGCTTTATAGGTATGCAGAATAAATAATATGAGATTAAAAATAAAACAAGTTTTTTAGAAACACTTAAATTTCTGTTGACCTATCAAGAAACTGGAGAAGCTGAGAATATGAGCTCATAGCGAGAGTCCCACGTTGTTTAGTATACAAGTATTTGTAGGTAGCCACCAAATGGTTTGTCGGTACGTTAATGAAGAGTTCTGTCATAAAATAAAATGTTCCCTCGGGGCGTGACTCTTAGAGACTCGTGGTTGGTTATCAATCGCAGTGCAAAAGAATTAAATGAGTAACTTTATTAAGGCAAGGCACCATATTATAATATTTGAATGGTATTTCTCAATAATAATAAAATATATATATATATATATTGTAAAACAATATTGCAATGGTGCAAGCGTATCTACAAATGGACGGCATTTATAAGAAAAGGAGCAGAATGGGAATGTGATAAAAAAACTGGAAATTGATATAGAACTCTTGCTTCTTCTTTTCCTTGTATCCTTTATCGGAGGTTGACTACAACCAGGACAATCAGCAAGTTTCAGTAAAGAAGTACTCGATAACAGCAGAATGGTGCTGAATGAAAGCGATAAGTATTACGTAACGCACTTGGGGGGTCTTGTGAAACGTTACTGTGCGCTACCAGGGGGAGGGGGGGGGGGGGGGGGGTTCGAACAACGCGTTACGCAACATGTCTTTCTTTATTTAAATAAAAAAAACTAGGGAATTAAGATCTTCCAAGTTGGCAACCCTTTTCTTCTCGAAATCTCTTGTTTTATTTATTACCGCAAACGTGATTAAAACAAGAAAAAGGGTATTTAAGCGATTTTCCAGTACTTTGCGCAACTTAATTGTGACTTTCTTTGTGGGGAGGAGAGTACAGAAAAACATTACGGCGCATTACATGGGGGGGGGAGGGAGGGTCAAAAATCTTTAAATATTGCGTTACGTAATACATGAACGCCCCCATACGCAGAACTGAAGAAGTTTACAGCCTGAGAATGAGAAGAGCCGACCCCTAGCCAATGAGTTGGGACAGTGCAAGGAAGAATTATCATACCGTAACTCACTACTTAAAGTATCGCTCTGCTGAAAAACTACCATTGTCAGACGTTTTTAGTTATTTCCCAATCTCATCTCACTGTCCTCGGCCCTCCCTTCAGTGTCACAACACACCCCATAACTGGCATCTGGCAATATACATTATCAAAAAAATACACTACAAAATTAGCAACGTTTATTCCATTAACTAGCATATGTTTCCTTTATTTATTTTTCGGGTTTTTGTCCTTATAATGCAGCATTGATTGCGCTGCCCAGACTCGATAGGTGAACCCCCTTTAATCTTTATGCTTCTCTTGACAACTAGAATCTTGCAAACATGACAGACCCCACAAGATGAATTAGATTCACATGTTAAGATCGGAGTTTTCCTTCATCCTATGACATCCATCGAAGTCAGAGTTAAGTTATCCTCTTAAAAGCTAAGCGTATTGCACAGGAGCCCCGCTAACCTTGTAAAATTCGCAAGTGCGCCCCACCAAAATACCTGAAAAACTCTTGACACAGAAACGTGCGGTCCGTTTGATTGATTCTCCAATCTTAACAAACGGATTGCAACTTTTAGGGCACAGGCGTCGGGTGGGAATGCTGTCCCACTTCAGTTTGTATTTAAATAGAAGATGCTCCGAGGAACTAGCGTCATTGATCCTCTCGGCACCGGTGTAGAGGAAAAACGGTACACGGTTGTCATTTGTCACATGAGAATGGGTTGTCTCTACGACTCATTTTTGAGTTCAACATCTCGGTTGTGGAACGATATATTACATTATGTAGATACGTTATTATCTAATACATTATACCATATATATGTTGTGTAATATTTCAGACCATGCGCGATGACTGATTTCGAGCGCATTCAGCGCTCCTGCCTGAAGCGCGGGGAGCTGTGGGAGGACCCGGACTTCCCGGCCACGCAGGCCTCCGTCTTCTACCACCAGACGCCGCCCTTTCAGTTCGAATGGAAGAGGCCTAAGGTAAGAAGAAACCAGATAAATTGAATACCTCTCAAACTATTTCAGATGAATTAATTTAAGATGGGTATTAACAAATGTTAAATCTTTTCCCAAGGCTAACCAAATGGTTTTATTTTAAAGTAGTTATAATATTTTTTAAGTGGCATTTCAAAGATTCTGCTAAGACGTGGCTGATGCATATTATGGGGTGACCCGATAGTTGATCCCCCGAGATTGGACCACCTGAAATTATAGTTATTATTTATTTATTTTAGAGAAAGTTGAAAGCAAATCAGAGATTACATAATAATACAATAATAAGATAGTTAATTATAGATCTTTTCGTGTAACTGGCCCGCTCATTTGGAACAAACTTCCCTCAGCTCTTACTAATATCCAGATCTTGGCTGAATTCAAAAGAGCTTTAAAAACAAACTTATTTAAAAAAACCATACCTTTCATGAATTTTAACTCGTTTTCAATCTACTATAATAAGCCACGTTCCTCAAGTTTCTGGTAATTGTTTGGTTTCGATTACCCCCTTACTATAGTTTTATGTGCACTCTGTTATTATTATTTCTAAACGTAAACTGCCTCTTATTCTTTATTATAATTTAGTTTTAAGAATTCTTGTTGTTAATATTGTTCTTTAGGAATTGCTTTGTATATACTGTATATTCTTTATTTCACATTATTTAATCAATTTTGTAAGGACTCGTAAGGAACACTACAGGATTAATTTTAAGTTTATTATAATTAAGCGCACTTGAAGTGAAATATCACAAAACTGCGCTATATAAATACTACGTTATTATTATTATTATTATTATTATTTTTTAATTTATAAACTAACGTTTAGACAAGATTTTTATGCATAGCACAAAGGGTAACAATTATTACACGCAATAATTGTCAGCCTGAGACACTCATTTACATTGAAAAATCTTCCGAGAAAAGATACTTGCCGCCAACGGGACTTGAACCCGTGTCCTTCCGATTGCCGGTCGAATGCTCTGACCACTGAGCTATGGCGGCTTATCAAATACCCGCCAAATAATTCAATATATACTAGTGTTTCATTCAACAATTACTGCTTGTTATATTTTTTCCACCTGAAAACAACTGAAAATTACTGCTTGTTATATTTTTTCCACCTGAAAACAACCAACTTTATTTTTGCGAGGAAGACTGATCTTCCTCGCAAAAATAAAATAAAGTTGAGAGAGATCTTCCTCGCAAAAATAAAGTTGGTTGTTTTCAGGTGGAAAAAATATAACAAGCAGTAATTGTTGAATGAAACACTAGTATATATTGAATTATTTGGCGGGTATTTGATAAGCCGCCATAGCTCAGTGGTCAGAGCATTCGACCGGCAATCGGAAGGACACGGGTTCAAGTCCCGTTGGCGGCAAGTATCTTTTCTCGGAAGATTTTTCAATGTAAATGAGTGTCTCAGGCTGACAATTATTGCTTGTAATAATTATTTTGTGTTCCGTATCGATGCCTGGAATCCATTATGAGAGAGAGCTAGCTCTTTCGCCCTTATAGTTTCAGTTTCGCGCGTGTTTATTCCCTATATTTGCCCTTTTTTTATTCGACTTGCCACATTTTCTCTCTGCTGGCAACACTAGTGACGCGCATCTCAGATCACGTGATGTTATTGTTTGGCATATGACGCCGTTTTTTCGCGCCGAAAGCAGTTTTCGTGTTTCGCTGTACTTAAAAAACCAATTTTTAGTCGAAAATCGAAGTTTATTCCCTGCTCTTTCAGTTTAAACATTAAATATACCGTGATAGATAGTTTTCTGAGAAATTGACTAATTGTTTAGCGTGTTTTTTTCGGTTGTTTACGTGTTAAACTGTGCAACAAAATGAGTGATATCGACAACAAAGACGCTTCGCCGGTTGGAAACAATGATCAAGCACGAGTTTCTCGGAAACGCCGTATGCCGCGCGAAAGTTCTGGATCCGACACTTCGGAAGAAATGCATTACTATCGGGATCCGCGGGTAGACATCCTGATGCAACAGATGTCGGCCATGACGGACGTTTTATCCGGGAATCGGTTAGAGTTCGCGGAGAAAACGGTCTCGGACAAAGAAGACTCCGCGGGAGAGATGCGGCAAGAGGTAGAATCGGGGTTTTTAGAGATGCCCGCCAGCCTAGCCGCTCAGAAAAACGTTTTGGAGTTCTGCAATCCAAGCACATTGGTGAAAGAATCGCCGATTCCGAAGGCGGACGCAAGAAGAGTCGCAGTTATCTCGGCTCTTCAGCGTTTTGGTTCGGAGGAATGGTCGCGTGTTCGCTATTCCGAAACACAGAAAGTATACACTGCCACGCCCGCCTTCGTAGAGCTGGAGGTAAACGAAGAACTGAGGAGGTTTGATAAGAACAACTCCTTCGCGGCCCTGGACCGTTCTCTGGGAGCCCTCTCCAATGCAGTGCTATCCCAGACAGAGTCGGTCAGAGGAAACATGCAGGCACTGGTGAACTGGGCATCCGAACCAGGCACCTGCTTGACCCCTGCGACGCTGTTTGACAAGATTCAGGGTATGTTTGCCAAGGAGTCAACATACAATAAGACCACGGACGACGTCCTACAGATTTTATGCGGAAAGCGAACTGAATGCCTACAAAGTAGGCGAAAGGCCCTGCTAGAGGGAGTAAGGGACCCGTACATCAAGGAAGGCCTTGCCAGGATTCCTCCGAGCGCCAGTCACCTCTTTAATAAAGAGGAACTAGCAAGCTATATCGTGGCAAACGGGGGACGAGACAAGATATTCGGTAGTGCATCCTCGTCGTATATCCCCCGTCAACCTCAACCCTCTACCTCACAAGCAGCAAGACCGGTGATAGAGGCTCCACCCTCCCGACCTAGGAAGCCCTTTCGATCTGCCCCTAGGCCGGAGAAAGACAGGACGTACAGGCAGCCCGCCAAAAAGCCAGAGCCCTCTCGCAAGGCGGCCAGCGATCGGGGTAGGAGGCGATGGAGGTGACTGGAGGCCGGAGCCATTCTGGGGAGGACGCCTAAAGGCGTATCAGGAGGTGTGGAGGGAGCTGGGAGCATCACCGCTAATCCTGAACATTCTAAAAGGAGCAAGGATACACTTCATATCAAAACCTCCTCTGGCGCTCCCATCGGCCGAGCTGAAGCAGAATTTCAAGACAAGGTTGTCTCCAGGCATGACCGCACACATCGAAACGATGAAAGCGTCAAAAATCCTGGAGGCAGCAGACGACTCCCCAAGCTTCCTGTCAGGTATGTTCCTTACCTCCAAATCAGACCACACCCTCAGGCCCATCTTCAACCTGAAGGCCTTGAACGTCTTCATAGACTCAAAGCCCTTCAGACTCTTCAGTCATTTTCGGGTCCCGGAATTCCTCCAACCCGACGACTGGCTGATAAAAGTCGACCTCTCCCAGGCTTACTTCCACGTGCCGATCGCAAGATCACACCGGAAGTTCCTGCGCCTCGTGTACAACGGAGAGCTCCTTCAGATGACGTGTCTGCCCTTCGGCCTGTCATCAGCGCCAAGGATCTTCTCGCTGCTCTCAAACTGGGTAGCGGAACTACTAAGGAAAAAGGGACTCAGGATTGTAGTCTACCTAGACGACTTCTTAGTAGCAAACCAGTCCAGAAAACTTCTCACCTCCCAAGCCGTTGCTATAGTGCACACACTTCAACAGCTAGGCTGGTGCATAAACCCGGACAAGTGTGTCCTGACACCCACGCAGAAGTTGGAGTTCCTGGGTATAACATGGGACACGAGAGCAGATCAAAAGTCTCTCTCCGACCGCAAGTGCGCTGGTCTTCGCCAAGCCTTGCAGGTTCCCTTGGAAGTCGGCAGTTGCTCTCCCAGGCAGGCTCTCGGTCTACTGGGAAGACTCAACTTTGCAAATTTCGTGATCCCTCGTGGTCGCTTGCATTGCCGCATACTGCAGAGGTTCAGCCGCCGCATACAGCACCTGAAACCATCGCGGCCCGTTGCTCTGCCCAACGCAGCACGGCGGGACATACAGTGGTGGCTAGCAGCCATTGGAAGGACAAGCCCCATTCAACCTCTCCCTTTCCATCACTTCCTGACAACAGACGCAGCGGACACAGGATGGGGTGGACAACTAGACGACACCACAGTTGCGGGCCAATGGACAGGGGAACAGGCACTATGGCACTCAAACCGGAAGGAAGCATACGCCGTGTTAGAGGTCATCAAAGATCAAGCTCATGCCCTGGCAGGGACGAATGTCTTATTGCAGACAGACAACAAGACAGTAGTGGCTTATGTCAACAAGGAAGGGGGTACAAAATCGTTAGCCCTTCTGGAAACAACGCGGGAGCTACTGGATTTCGTAGACCAGATGGAGATATCTCTGACAGCCCAATACATTCCAGGAAGATACAACGGAATTGCGGACCGTCTCTCTCGGGGCGCACCGGTCCCAGAGTGGCATCTACTAAGTCCGGCAACGAAGGAGATATTCAAAAAATGGGGTCGCCCTCAAATAGACCTGTTCGCTTCAGCCACTGCTCACGTGGTACCAACATACGTCTCCAGAGACTCAAGCGACTGCTTAGCCTGCTTTCCCAACGCGTTCAGTCAACCTTGGGACTACAATCTAGCTTGGGTATTCCCTCCGCCAAACCTTGTTCCGAGAGTGCTCACCCACCTAAATCAGGCAAAGGGCATGTTCCTTCTAGTCGTCCCAAAATGGGAGAAGACTTTCTGGAGAAGCGACCTAAAACAGCGAACAGACGAACCTCCCATACGCCTGCGCAACCTAGAGGGAGTCCTCATAGACACATCGACAGGACTACCCCCTCCCAGGATTCAGGATCTGGAACTAGAGGTCTGGAGAATTGCGGGTGGGAACAAGCCCTGACAACATGGAGTCAAGAAGAACGCCAACTCCTCAAGTCATCCTGGAGAGAGTCTACACTGAAGACCTACAAACCTGCGTGGGATAAGTGGCGTAAATGGGGCACTCAAAACGGTGTGGACGTCAACAATCCCCCACCAACTACGGTTGCCAGGTATCTAGCCCACCTATTTGTTCAAGGAGGCCTAGCCCCAGGGACCATTCAGGTCCACAAGTCAGCCATTGTTACCTTCTGCGGTCCAGCTCAGAATGCGAGAAAAATCAGCTCTGATTTCTTGGTAAGACACGTTCTCAAGGCAATCTCAATGGCAAGGAGGACCAAGGAGAAAGCCCCTATCTGGGATCCCAGACAAGTAATAGACTGGCTGGTCAAGAATTCCCCCACAGAAGACTCGCTGTTTGAAGCGTCACGGAGGGCAGCAATACTCCTCGTCCTGGCGTCAGGCAGGAGAGTTCATGATTTGACACTGCTCAGAATCACCCCAGAACATTTCATCGACAAGAGGAACTCTATTACCCTGTGGCCAATTTTTGGGGCAAAAACCGACACAGCCAACCATAAACAATCAGGTTGGAAACTGACGGGCTCACAAAAAGATAACATCAACCTCCTTAAATGGTTGAGAAAAGTCGTTGCCCTCTCTACAGCCAGAAGAGGTCCACTACTAAAGAACCTATTTGTGACCACATCAGGAGAAACAAAACCGGCAACGCAAACAATAATAGGGGGATGGATCAAATCAGTCCTCAGAGAAGCTGGAGTCCATGCAACCCCGGGAAGTGTACGCTCGGCTGTAGCCTCCTTAAACTGGTTGGAAGACTACCCCATAGAGGAGATTCTTGCTAGAGGGAATTGGAAGTCCGAGCACACCTTCCGGAAGTTCTACCAGAAGGAGATAGCGCACTCCAGAAGCGAGCACCTTCAGCACTCAATGGCTCCATTCTTTACTCCAGTGTAAATAGCATCACATATAACGCTAAGTTTTCAGATCACCAGGTGAGAGCAAACACATCTCATAATGGATTCCAGGCATCGATACGGAACACAAAATAGAATAATTTTACCTACCAATAAAATTTATATTTTGTTTCCATCGATGCCTGGAATCCAGGTAATCCCTACCTGGTGCATTACGAGTCATATGACAAACAATAACATCACGTGATCTGAGATGCGCGTCACTAGTGTTGCCAGCAGAGAGAAAATGTGGCAAGTCGAATAAAAAAAGGGCAAATATAGGGAATAAACACGCGCGAAACTGAAACTATAAGGGCGAAAGAGCTAGCTCTCTCTCATAATGGATTCCAGGCATCGATGGAAACAAAATATAAATTTTATTGGTAGGTAAAATTATTCTATTATTATTATGCCAATTATGAACTTTGCACTGAAGATAGTGAATGATAAAGTGTGACATTGTAAGGGTGTTTTCTTAATTAATTTATTTTTTAGTTACAATATATGAAAAAGGGGGGGGGGGAACATAGGAATAGGATTAATACCAATTTCAAACCTAATACCAATTTCAAACCTAATACCAACTTCAAAAATACCTTTAATAATTTAGTACGACTAAATGGTTTTATTTTCTTTTTATTAAATGATTGAATGTCAATTTTTTCTACTTATACGCTGGTATATATAGTATATAGACGAGTAGTTTCTTTTTATACTTTTGTTTTTCTCCGCACACTCTTTCGGTGACACTTAGTTATATTTTGTATATAAGTAGGTACGCCGTATTTTCCCTAAACCGACTGACGTATTAGTAAGTGTGCCGGGGAGCCAACAGATTTGTTGGGGGATTAACAGTCTTGGAATCATATTATTATGGTCCAGATTATGTTGTATCAATTCAAAATCAGTTACAATTTTGAAAATGAACATTTCTGTTTATTTCTTTTTAAAATGGGTAGGTATTTTATCGCTTGCCTTCAGTTCCAATTTTGAAAATGACACATTCATTCAAAGTACATCATTGATAAGATCATTAATCAGCGTTACACAGGAAGAACAGACAACCGAAATTAGTATGATAAAGTGATTTTTGGTCATGGAAATACCAAATGTGTCTTATAATTTCCCTATCACCATAATAATTTGAAATGATGGCTTAACACTCTTATTAAAAATTACTAATTTTAATTTGTGTTCACAATAACCCACGAACTTATTCCCACTTCACGCAGGTTTAACTTCAAAATGAATTAGGTAGGTACACAAAATACCTGTTTTAGAATAGAACTGCGCAGTGGAACCAAGCGGTTTAGGTAGGTTCTAGAAGGTAGCAGTTTTTGTACCTAACCGACCCGCGACCACTTGATTCAGGAATCGGCAGTCGCAGTCGGCGCGCTTGCCCTTGCATCGCTCCAAAACGTTGGATACTACCAAGGTCAACGACATTTTTTGACAAAAAATATTCTTAAATATGTCATCGATGTGACGACTACGACACTGGTCGATGCCTCGACTTGCGTGCATTACGTACTTACAAAGGCCGATTCACAGTACAAAATGTCCAAATTCTTTGTTCCTTGCAGAGACAACAACACCAAAAAAAAATTTATCTTCATCATTTTTCGACATAAGCAAACTCGTCTAGAAAAATAAATACGAATTTCCAATTATGCAAATTCCTGCTCAAAAATATGAAAGAATTAATTGTTGAGATAATTATTTATGTATCACTTGTGTCTTTTTTTATGTATCTTGCCTCTTTTTTTGTTTTATTTGTCTTCCGAGTGAGTTTCTGTATAATCGTTTGTGGATATTTTGTTTCCTTTGACTGAGTAAATTATTATAATATTATGTACCTATTTGTATATTAACTGGGTATTTACAACTGGTTTTTCACACATAAGTGAGAACATCTGTAAGAACCAAGTAAAAATACATTACAAAGATTCAAGGCGCTTAGAGAAATTTCAATGATATTAATGAAACAAAGCATAAAACAGCATGTAGAAATATGGTATATTTATAAAGAGTTGCTTATGTAGTAGCTTCTGTCGCTCTCCATAGAGAAAAAATGCCTTATTTTTAAACGCCTGGGGTCTCAAAAGTTGCGTACGATCGGCAGCTATTCGAAAACGTAAAAATAAATTAAATTGGTGTGCATTATTGGCTCGCTAAAATGGCGGGAAGTTATAAAAAAAACTTGGTTATTTGGGAAAGAAATAAAAGAATGGGTCCATATTTTATATTTTGTAGCAAACTTAATTTATATTCCATAACTGCAATACAAAGAAGCAAAAAAGCTTACTTGTATTCACAAACTTGATTTTTTTTTAATTTTTGTAAGCTATACGCCGTTTTTATAACAAACAAACGTTAAAAGGTTAAATTATTGAAAAAAATAATTATTACGATTATTTAAAAATTCCATACGTGATTTAGGTAGATTTTTCTGATTTTCAATTTATTTTAGCGAGCCAATAATCATTTTTAAATAAATTCGAGTGCAGTATACAAGCGGTAAAAGCGAAATTTAACCAAAAAAATCTCAACCAATACTTGAAAAGTGAGGTCATAATCAAAGCGACCAATGAGCGCAGACTTAGCGTAATTTCCGTTTCATAACTCAAACAATAGGAGCCTTTAAAAGTGACATCATAATCGAAGCGGCCAATGAGCTCAGTTGATGCGTCGCAGGTGCATTAATCGTCATTTCCGTTTCATCCGAAATCCAAATCACAACGGGGCTATGGAAGTTTCACTTAAAAAAAAATTTAAATGCAGTTCTCATTTTCTTTGTAAGACGCACTTTTTGAGAGTTGAAATAATTGACACACCCATTATTATGTAGTTGTTTGTACCTACATACGCAGGAGATAAAACTTTATCCATTTATTACAATATTACATAAACACCTCTTTTTGTTTGTCTGGCACTATACGGTCAGCTCATAATAATTTAAAATGTATTTCAACAGCCTGAGCACAGCGCTCTTCAGGCGATTGTTCACAAAATACAAATATTATTATTTAAAATTATGTATAATGAATCTTATTCACTACTCCTGTTCGCCTTTTTTGCCTATGGGTGCTTTTTCACGGTCGTATTGTAGGGGTCTACGGAGACGTCACTGTGCGGTGTGTGAGAGAGATGGAAGAAAATGATTACTTTTTTCCGTTAGAGGAAACAGACATACGGACATTGTGTATCTCAACTTTTGTGTCACCATTACTTAATGTTAGAAAGAGCAGCATTATTGTGATAAGGAATGAATGTTTATTTCTTTTTTGTGCCGTCACGGTACCGTAATGGTGGGACTTCACGATAGAACTAAAAATTCTTTGAAATATAATTGATCTATCTGAGAATATTTTGTAAAATGGTTTAATTTATTAAGATTTAATTACATCAAACATTAATAAATTTTTCAACCAATTTACCATACTCATCTCACCTCTTTATTTTATTTTCAAAACCGACTAGTTTCATTCAGACTTTTTCGGTCCTCTTGTTGCTTTAAACCAAATGAAGTAGTGAATCTACACCAAGATAAATATTTAATATTATTCCTATTTATTCCCTGTTCAACCTCTAAATACTTAGGTAGGTGTGTGCCTATCGTAAGTTTGAAACTTAAATCAATGTGTTCAAACATTTTTCTATTTTGTATACATACAAGCTAGTCCCCGGCATGCGTTGCAATGCCATTTAAAGAAATAAATTGATTCTCCCCTGCATATCCTTTCCCGTGCGTCCCGTTCTCTTCCACTTTCACCGCACTTTCCTCCCTTGTCTCTTTCCTCTCCGCGAACCCCACCTCCCCCGTTCCCCTTCCCCCAGCCTTTTCCGTTTCCCTGCCCCTAAAATATATGAAATACAAACATATTCATTCATACACATTTCATAACGGCAGAGCTTACCATTATATAAAGCCTATGTGTTATTCTGATGTATGAGCTATATTATTGTAAAGTTTCATTAAAATCCATTCAGCAGTTTTTGCGTGAAAGAGTAACAAACACACATACATCCATACAGACTTTCGCGTTTATAAAATTAATCCCACCGTTTGTCCCATCTTCGACTGTTGGCATACAAAATGGATGAGGAAAAGAATTATCTTCATAATTATTTTTCCGATGTTTTAATAGCTATTCTGATATTCGAGGCGGAGACAAATCCAAAAAATCAAAGATCTAAAAATCGATCCAGCCGTTCTCGAGTTATAAATGGTATAACTAACCCGACTTTGTTTTATATATTAAGATATTATCTATACCAAATGATAAAACTTCAAGTTAGTCATGGTATCAAATGAAGAATGGCTTTGAATGTCTCATCTTACATTATTTCGGTGTGTCAAAGGAAATAGGAGCTGAGTCAAAATGCACACAGTGATTATCAACTCACCTCCCTTTTCATTTTGTCTACTGATTTAATGTTACAACTTATGAGTTATTTCATAAACGTATGTGCATAAAGTACACCATGAATTTATGTTTTCGCTGCTTTAGCTCACATTTCACGCGCTATTATAGCTTTATGGACACGCCAGAGCGTGACGGCACATCTGTAGAACATGTAATAGCTTGTTCTTGTCATTCTATTCTCATGTTGTGTAATAAGTGCTGCCTAGAACTGTTTTTAGATTTACAGAGCATTTACAAGTATTCTGTTTCATTTGGAGGATAAAATTAATGAAATTATAAATAGAGACATGTGAACAGTGAACATCGCAATGTAATGCAACGTCAATTCCATTTTCTAGAGTGGTAGACACTCTCAATAACGTCCCGGTGAAAGATCATTATTCAAAATCGAAAAATTGGTTGAAATTGCGTCAGCAGTGTTTACTGACCACATCTGATACTTAGCGAGGTATTTTTCCAACCTTCATTTGGTCCATCTCCTTCCTTTAGCAATTCTTTTCACTTTCACAAAATATCTCAATTGGGGATGCCATGGTCCCACTGACTTTGGACAGTTGTGATCAGTTGGCACTCTTGTGCGGTATTAACATTTAAAAAAATGTTAAAAATAGGTAATGTTTTGTTATGAGTAGGTACCCTTTGGAAAAAATTATGATTGAAAAGATGAGCAATGAGTTTGCATAAAATACATTACACAAAGCATTTTAGTCCTTACTGATAAATACGTCACGGGTATAATTTATTTCATAAAACAGATTCATGAAAATTGCTTTCAGTTTTACTACAATACGCCGTATGAAAAAGTCAAGATTAGATTAGATTAAGTCTAGATTACAATCATTTGATTTGTAATAATTTTGATTTGTAACCATGAGTCTACGACCTATGTTCACTCCTTCCTCTCTTC
This sequence comes from Limnephilus rhombicus, assembly GCA_929108145.2. Lineage (NCBI taxonomy): Eukaryota > Metazoa > Arthropoda > Insecta > Trichoptera > Limnephilidae > Limnephilus > Limnephilus rhombicus. The sequence continues at coordinate 38,638,656 of OV815275.1, read as the reverse complement.
ACTCCTCCTTCTCTTCCATACAGCATCTTCAAAGATGACAGGGCCTTCTGTATGGAGTCAAGGTTAAAAAAAACTCTCATTATCGCCCCGGTATAAGACCACCGTTCAGAATGAAAACGTTGCTTGAAATGGCTTTAGCCATATTTGGTGACCAGGGGTCCTAGCATGGTCGGTCGATATAGGTTTTATCGAAAATGTCGGTAACTTGACATCGCTCCCAAGCACGACTGCAGGCCGCTAACGAACAAACAACAGTTCACATCGACTAAGGGCTCCTAAATTATTTGACGTAAACTGTTATTTCTTCGTTAGCGTCCTGCAGTCGTGCTCGGGAGCGATTTCAAGTTACCGACATTTTCGATAAAACCTATATCGATCGACCATGCTAGGGGGCCAGATCTGAATAGCCAGGTATTTCCCCCACCTTCCTCTTCTTCGTCTTCTTGTCCTCCCCAATATCTTTAGCCTCACAGCGTACCCCAATTGGTGATGCCATAGTCTCACTGGCTCCAGACGGGAGCAGTTATTGACCCTTGTTCGATATTCACATAAAAAAAATAAACAAAAAATATCGAGTGAAAAGTTGTCCCATGTTTTTTTTTATATAAAAAAATCAGTTCACACGCGGTAGAATTGAAACTAGGAAGTCGCTAGATGTCGCTTTCTTTTCTTTTGCCTGTTTATTAAAAATTGGTTTGAAGATTGGATATTGATTTTACATTATTTTTTTGGATTTGGTACGATTCAAACCTCCGTTGGCTGGATGTCTATCTGGGCGCTGAGAGTCGGGCGCTTTATACCGCTGCGCTATCGGAGGCTCGCATGAATTTACTGCGTTATATTGGAACCGAGGACCGTCAAATAATAAATTTTAGTGACGCACTTCCGTTTCATCCGAATTTCAAATAACAACAGGGCTAACTAGGCTAGACTTCGAAAATATTTTATAAATGTACTTGACAAGGCGCTTGGTACGTACACATCGCAGTGTTGAAAATTTAATAATTTACTAGTCAATTAATATTGTAATACATATACATTATTATTATTTTAAACTCTTTGATGCACCCACTTGCATTGTGATGGATGTACTTACTCTGTTAAATTGCGTGCACTATAACCGAATTTACTTATCTTACGTATCTCGTACATTAATGTACGTACGTAAGTACTTAATTTTACGTACGTACATCTAGCACATGCATTGTTTTAGATGTACTTACTCTTTTAAACTGCATGCACTATAACCGATCGATTGTCCTGATCTTCTTCAACGCCTATAGATCATTCCATGTTCCAAATCGCAACAGCAGGCAGTCAGCTTTAACCTCCTTCTTTGCAGGACCAACTCCAAATAGAACTCATTTATCTACAGATCCACACACTCATTTAACTTAAATTATTACCACATTTGACATTTTAACTCGACGTGACATAAAACGAAAACTCACCAAGCAACATGACTCAAACTAGAAAGTTCAATCCCTATATATTCCCGTGCTTTGCCTCTTAATCCTATTCCTATGTTTCTCCCCCCCCCCCCCCCTTTTTTATATATTGTAACTGAAAAATAAATTAATTAAGAAAATACCCTTACAATGTCACACTTTATATTAACTATCATCAGTGGAAAGTTCATAAATGGCATAATTAACATCTTATTATTTTACTATTTTGTAATCTCTGATTTGCTGTTTACTTTCTCTAAAATAAATAAAATAAAATAAAAATAATGCTTTTCTTACTTACGTCAAGTGCGCTTAGGCAATCAATGTTTCACTCGCTGGTAATTTAAAGTTTTATGGTGGATTTCAATCAGATATATAATCAGGTTCTCATTAAAATTTTATTCGATACTCCATCACAAATTAGGTCCGTGCCATTGAATCCGTTCCGGCGATACTCTTCCTGACTTCCCATAAATTAGTGAGTAATCTTTTCTAGCAAACATATTGTGTTTCTCAATAATCTCCGGTCCCACACTTTTGTACAGGGTTGTGTGGAGGGTTTTTTGAGGAAAGGAAGGAGAAGAATTTCTGGAAAGGAAAAGGGATAGATAGGAATCTAGAATCCATCCGTCCCACTGCCGTGCAAGGTCTATTAGTCTAATCGTCTTCCTCAAACAGTCTCTTCCAACCGGCCAGCCACGCAGTAGGTGAGCAAACGCATTCGCCCACAAGATCTAGACAAAACTCATCCCAAGAACCAAGGCACAACTGTTAAATCACCAAATGTGACGAACCACTTAGGGTGACCTTTGGCAGGTGTATTGGTTATCCATAATAAATTTTGGTTTGATTTGGGAGGCGGGTATTGGGTAGAATTGTTAAATGGTTAAGAGTTTAGAGTAGTCGATCCTATTAGCCACCCATGAAACAAGTTAAGATCTCGCTCACTAGTCAATGTACTGAGTGAAAAATACGGATAAATAAAGTCCTTTTGCGAAAGGAATTTGTAGTTTTTCCTTACTCATTTTTACTTCATCTGTGCTTACTTTGTTCGTATTAAAAGAGAGAAAAACGGTTTTTATTGAGATCATTACATTATTGTTGATGTATAGGTACCTTCATAGGACCTGTACAGATTTTTTAGAGGTTTAATTTGCAGCCGGATATAAAAGTATGATGATAAACCGACCGTTAAATGACTGATCCAGCTTTACTGATCAAGTGGACCGATTGATCCTTCATCTAATTGGGATTGTAAAACCATTGAGGACGCAGAACAGAGTGAAAATTTTAATCAACACGCTTGTTCCAAAATATGGTTTTCTCTTCCGATATTTCGATTGGATTTCGTATTCTTAATGTATGCAGTATGCAGTTATATGTAAAAGTCTCGCTCTTTCTTTAACAATGCTCAGGTTACGCATAAACATTACCTAACCAGTAATATGAAAAATAATGCAGAAAAACTTACCTAGTAGGAAATTTCAAAATTCATACCGAACTTTGTACCGAGCCGTTATGCTTCCCGGTGTTATTTTACAGCAAATTTAGTATGTTATATTTGATTTATGGCGATTATTCGAATACTGCTTTCCTCATGGTATTTGAACGTATGACTAATCAACTGAACTAACGATATATTTGTATTTCTTTATATTTGTATTTATTTATTTTATTAATTTATTTTAATACACGTACTTAAAAAAGAGAAAGCATGGAAATGAGCTTATTGCGAGGTGGCAATTGCCTATATATAATTATATTACAATTGCCTCTAATTAAGGTCAAACAAAATTCATATTATTGTTGCTATTGCCGCAATATAAGTAAATTTCAATTTAGCTAGATAAATTAACCTGTTAATTTTGATTTCGCGCATAAACCCAGTACAAATTAGGGATGTGTAGGTTCAGCAGGAGTGGGCTCTTAAACTCGTGTTCTTAGCGCGAAGCGGCTCTTACTCCTACTTCCTTTTCAAATCGAGTTCGAGTTCCGGCTCCGAAGTCCGGCTAGGGTGGAACCCGAGCGTCTCGGTTCGAGCCATTCGCGAATCGGGAGCAGGTTGCGCGTTAGAATTTAGAATTAGAAGACATTCACGAGTCGGGAGTGGCTCCCGGGACCTGCTCCGAGAACTCAAGTACTTTTAAAAGGAAGCACGTCTCGGAGGCCTCCGGCAAAATGCAGAACTTACCCATCTCTAGTGCGAATTTTATTATTCTGGTTGCAATTAGCAAGGGTTCCTGACGAGGACAAAAATCTTTGGCATTTTCATATTTTGTGTTAGTTTCGAAAAATATTTTTTCTTCTATTTCACAGTTCACTGGTAGCAAAAGCAGTTCAACGCCTCCTGACGGAATTGCCACAAAGTAGTAATCTATAATAGCGCAAAACAGTCGTGACGTTCAGATTTTCAAATTGACGTTAAAAGTTTTTTTGTTTTTGACGTGGGTAATCAGGAGTGACAGAAATGTCTCAACATAAATTGAACGGTATAACTGCTGTATCTATGAACTGATTTTGTTTTTCTACAAGCTCATGACAGTTGATGTTTAATAGAATTAAAAAGCTAGTAAAAGGTTTAACTAAATAAAGATAAAGCTCGATAACATTAAAACTTTATAATAATTGTGTCCACTTACCGAATCCGGTAAACAACAAGGCGTTTAGAATTTGTAAATTAAAAATAATCCATAAACTAAACATACAAGCGGTATTCCTTTTTTATGTGAATACCGCACACAGTAAGGCCATGGCATCTTCAGTTGGGGTATGTTGTGAGACAGAAGGTAGTGGGGATGGGAAGGAGACGGGTAAGAGGAAGGGGAAAGTACCTGTCTATTCGGATCTAGTCACCAAACACGGCTAAAGCCATTTCAAGCAAAGTTTGAATTCTGAATGATGGTCTTACACCACGGCGATACTGAGAGTATTTTTAACTCTGGGTCTGGAACGTGCCATATATATACCTTATATTATTTTTAAATGATTAAATTGTTAAATACACCATCAAATAAAATTCACCAGCGCACAAATCATCATTAAAAATTCTGGATTTGAACCCGCGAATTTCGGATCGCTAGTCGAGAGCTCTATCCCTGGACCACGTTAGCCGTCGAATCTAAACCAATCTAACCCCTAAGTACAAAGACCAAGCAGAATGATGGTAATATGAGATTATCACATTTTGTCAGGTTATTCGAAGCTCGGAAATGTTCGTCTTTCTTTAAAAAAACATTAAGAATCTTCATGGTACAGCACGCGCCAAACTTTAATACCGACCTGACGTTGTCATAAATCATCGCAATAGGCGAGTTTAAGGTCAAAAAAGTGGCATGTCTCCTCGCCGACGCCTTTCTCTGTCGCACGTATGTTTTACGCATCTTTCTCTTCCGCTTACGGTCATTGTAAAGTCATGTACCTACCTTGCTTGCGCGAGAATGAATCGTATCAAGTTTAGAACGGCATTAAAGTTTGGCGTGTACTACTGTACATTTTCACTTCCCCCGATAATAACTTGCGAATTGAGTTTAAAAGAGACAACCAACGAAGAAAGTTTTAAATAAACTAATAAACCAGTCTTATAATAATTAGGTTATTCTTATTACTTCCCTTATTACGTACTTAACAACTGCTAATTGTGATTATTTACTACACACCCATCAGTATTAACTCCCCATAATTTGTAATGGTATTATATTAAACTTATTGTTATTTTATTGACGATATTAGAATATAATATTAGCTTTCTATGAAGAAAACGTAAATATTTTCTGATTTTCAAATAAAACCAAAACTTTAACTGTTGTTTTCATTGAAAACTTCGAGATAAAATTTGTAACATAAGCTGTGAAATATTAGTTTGTACGAGTAATTTCTGTGAACGGATCGTTTACCTAGCCAGAGTGTAGGAACGTATTTATAAAATCAGAGTGTGCAATTCGCACGCGCTAGAAGTGAAACCTTCAAAAAACTCAAGAAGACAAGAGTGGAAAGGCTTTTTCCTTTCATCGAGTTTAAAATCACAACGATGCTAAAGAAGTTTTAACAAGTGTGCAGTTCACACGCGATAGAAGTGAAACCTTCGTAAAACTAAAGTAGACAAGAGTGGGGAGGCTACGAAGCACCGCACAGAGACGAGACCGGTTAATCTATCTCATTCTCCTATAATGTGTTTGTCTCTTTTTAGTGTCGCTTTTTTGTTTCATAGAGTTTCAAATCACAGTTATTTCAATGTTGTCTACGGCATTCCTTTTAATTATAATAATCTTGCACAATTAATTAATATCACTTTTTTATCCATTGGTAATTCTACACACCTACATTCAATTTAAATAAACGATTTAGAAAAATAATGAATTAACATATTATTTATCTATCGCAAATGTTAAATGTCATGTTACAGACAAGTAATCTGTTTGTATAAACTGGTCGCACATATCAGCGGATTGAAAAACTGTCTCTGAACTCGTTAACTACTGTTAACCACCGCCATCGGCTAAACTCTAGACTCACCGACCAGCCGCTAGAGTCAAACTGGATACAGCCTAGAGTCCTAGAGTAGGTGACAGGAGGAGGCGGTCACCATCCCGAGACAAGGTGAGAGCCCACCTCGAGCGGTATCTCTTCTTGTGAAGGAACGAATACCTAATGCCTACCTACGAAGAAATAAGGCTAACTCCTTTTAGTATCGTATTGCGGTTTTAATTGCAAATTCAAAAAAGTTTATTTATAACACCTTAAGAGCGGTGTCAGGCAAGGGGGGAATATGTCTCCAACTCTATTTAATGTGTACATTAACGACCTCTTACAAGAGTTGAACGATACACGAATCGGTTGTCATATCTGCGGACAAGGAAGTAACAACATTAATTACGCCGATGACATGGTGCTGCTTGCACCTTCGATTAAAGCGATGAGACGACTTGTGCAAATATGCGAAGAGTACGCAAACTCTCATAACCTGTTGTACAATTCTAAAAAGTCAGTCATCGTCGCTTTCAAACACAATAAGGAGCCATCACATATTCCTCCAATATATTTAGAAGGAATTGAACTGCTTGTGGCCTCACAGGTTAAGTATCTGGGACATATCCTAACCGAAGACATGAAGGATATAGAAGATATGGAACGACAAAGAAGAGCAATTAATATACGGGCCGGAATGCTCTCAAGGCGGTTCTACCACTGTAGCGAAGATGTCAGAAAATTACTATTCAAGACATACTGTACTGCCCTGTACACGTCAGAACTGTGGACACAATACCCAGCAGCGCAATGGGACAAACTGAGGGTGTGCTACAATAATGCATACAGGCAACTTATGCAACTACCGAGGTTCTGCAGTGCCTCCACGATGTTCACCGAGGGGAGGGTGCACTCATTCCCAGCCCTACTTCGCCACCGACTAGCCAGCTTCTGGAGCAGGATACGGACTTCAACCAATATCATTGTCGTGGCTGCATCCGAGTGGCTCAGTTCCCCATTAAATGAGCGGTGGATGCAGATTATGAGGCGACCTCCATGATGGACTATCCCAAAATATCTTTTTATTTTTAATTCTGTCTACTTATTATTTATTTTAATTTTATGCTTATTTTTTATTATTTGTGTGATGAATTTTGTTATCATTTTATGCTTTAATTAGGTACCTACCTAATATTTAAACTATTTTTTTTTCTTTTCTTTTATAGTTGTTTATGTAATATGGCAGACTGGGATTGCACTACCCTCCCAGTCTTGCTGGAATAAAAACTTAAATAAATAAAAAAAAATAAATAAAAAAATAACGATTAACTTTTTAAAGTAAAACTTCTTTACGCACGCTTGACTTGGGGAGTAATCTGGTGAATGCGTGACGAGAGCGTTACGAAAAGCGAGGCGAACGGTAGTTAAGAGGGAGATATAAGTTAGTGAAGACAGAAGAGAGAGTTACGTTTCGTACATTACTGTAGGGGCAAGAGAGAGAGGAGCGAGCACACATTTTCTTTCTCTATTTCTCGCATAGCCAGTTACGTTACCCAGTGCAGACCTATTGTCTGTATCACACTGTACGCGCGCACTGCTTTCTTTCTCTCTTCCTATCATATAGATGGAGCTAAATAAGTTGTACTTTACCTATGTGGTCAAAAACACACATTTTTTTCAATTATTTCTGGCTTTCACCCTTCAAGTGTTCTAGGCCATCTTTTAAAATTACAGATAAAGGAAAGGTGAATTTATATATTAACTTTATTTAAATGTGCAAAATTCAGAATTATATGGAAGATTGGAGTCGAGTTCAGAGTTAGAAGAGATGAGATGTTGAATGGAGGGGGGGCAATTTTAGATAACGCTTGATAGAAGAGAGGATATTTATTTAGAGAGGGACAACCAAAAAATATGTGATCAAGAAAAATGGGAGAATTTTTGAAACCACGGTTTTGATGGGATAGTCATTTGTATTGAGGCGTATAACTTATTGAAGTTAAAACCTAACTGTAATATTAATTTAATCATTAAAAAAAAATCATTAAAAAACCCAATTAAAATATAATAAGCCTCCGTAACTTTTAAAATCATCCCAAAGAAGGCAGCGTTGAAAACAATTACAGGTACTGAAAAATAATTGAGGACAATGTTAATAATTCTTAAAAATTGATATATGAGGTAGATAAAAATGACCGTTTTTAATTATTATGATTTTTTTAAATTTTTTTATATCTTTTAAAGGCTCATTTATATCCAAATAATAATTTGTTATCGGAGCACTGACTTGCTTCAATAAAATTAAAGAAACACTTATAAGGTGTACTGTTTTCTTGTAGGTTCATGGCTTTCAAAATATGCCCCCAAACTGAGTGTGAGCAAGGGTATTTTGGCCTCATATCCAAAATTAGTTAATTAAAGTTTTTTTATGAAAAAGGCCATGGAACCGTTCCTCTTATGTGATTTTTTTTTTGCAAAAAATCATATTCAAAATAAACATCTCCCGCCTTCTCCCTCCCCCCACGCCCAAGTTGGTTATATTCTCTGCATCCTTTTTGAGTCTTAGATCCGCAACTTATCCCTCTAATACTAGCCACCAGATAACTAGAGGATCTGGTTTCGAGCCCTGGTTGCGACCGTTATCTTTTGATTCTCTATTCATTTTTTCTTTGAGAGTTGTTAACATTATTTTCAGTGATTCAATAAGTTTATTTAAAACATTAATTTCTCTCTGAAATTGTTTTATTCGGGACTAACGGTTGCGTTATTTAGTTCCACTTATCCAAATCCTCCGATCCTCGGCAAGTGTTTATGAGCTCCCTAAAGACTTAATATCCAATTAGACTATCCGGTTTAAAGGAAATATGTGGAAAGAGATCGACATATTAGACTTTGCTCGGGAACTTTAGACGGCCGAACTTATCGACGTATTTGCTTCATCTGTGAAAACGCAGGTCTGTAGGCATTAAAATGGCAATGGTCACTTGCATCGTTCCGGTCGCTCCATCGTCTGATCTGAACAGAAACCTTTCCTGTTACTATTATCTTTTCCTGACTCTTTTCTCTACTTTCCCCGCTAGCCATTTAATCAAAGAATGATTCTTTGGAGATTGTGCATATTTGATCAATCCTCTAACTGTGGCAGCAATACAATTTTGAGAGGTGTAACTTTTTAAATATACAACATTAAGCAAAACCTCAATAATAAGAAGTAATGTTTGGTCTGTGTAATAAGTTTCTTAATCTTCACTGAAAGATTAAACGACTACCACCTTGAACCGGAAACGGAACGTAAAACAAATTTTCATACAAAAGAAATGCTAAATAGTAATGTCCGACCAAAACGGGATTTTCTACCGAAACCAAAACGGAATCTTCGGTATCTATCTTAGTTTCGGCCGAAACCGAAACCGAAACTTTTTTAGACATGTTAAAAATCTATTGTTTACTGAAATTTGGTTTATTTTTACACTTAGGTAATCGTGTTAAATGAAATTAAAAAAAAAACAATAGTTGAAGTATGTGAAAAAAACAATGATTTTACTGCTATAAAACAAACAAAAAATTAACAAAACTTGTTAAATATTCGTACTTCTTGGAACAAAAATTGTCAATAATCAACACTTACATTATGAACGAAGGACCTCATTAATTGAGTATTTTAATTTTAATTGAATTTACAATCACAACATTCTTTGACTAAATTTAACAATTATTGAGTACTTTTAATTACAGTTAGTAGTGTACGCCACGGGCGTAGCCAGGTTTTAATGTCGGGGGGGGGGGGGGGGTTCAAGAAAATAAAACTGCTGAAAGTGCATGCAATAACCTTTATATTTTATTTACCACCTCCTTGGCAAATCAAAACTCGTGTCGGCGGGGGAGTGGGGGGAGTTTATATTTCTTGGGCATTTGTAGACATTTTGGGTTGAAAACTTTTATTTTCTGTGTACATTGGTTACTTAATTTTTTTTTTTTAAGTTTTTTTTCTTTTATTTTTAATAAAATTAAAGTAACAAATCTATATAGAAAATAAAACTTTTCAAAACAAAATACATAATAACCGTTAGTAGACATTTCATTAGGGTGTGTTATCTCAACTTTTGGATTCAGAAACGCCCGGGGTCTCAAAAGTTACGAAGAAAATGAGAACTGCATTTAATTTTTTTTTTTAAATGGTTATTAGCCCGCTAAAATGCATTGAAAATCAGAAAAAAAACCTAAAACCATTTTTTTTTATTTTAATAAAAAAATTCAGTAATTTAACCTTTTAACGTTTATTTATTATTAAAAAAATGCGTATAACTGACAAAAATGAAAAAAAAAAACAAGTTTATGAATATAAGTAAGTCAACAAGAATTCTCATTTTATCCAGAAAAAGTGTTATTTTCCCCTTTTATATTTCTAACCATCACATCACTATGTTTAAAAATTTTTTTTTGGGTTCTTTGTACTGAAGTTATAGGATGAAAAATATGTTTGGTACAAAATATAAAATATGAACCCTTTGTTTTATTTTTTTCCAAATCACGAAATCTATTTTTTTTTTTTTCAAAATTTCCGGCCATTTTAGCGGGCTAATAGTGAACAATAATTTCATTTATTTTTACGTTTTCGAATAGCTACAGATCATACGAAACTTTTGAGACCCCGGGCGTTTAAATATAAGACTTTTTTCTCTCTCTATGGAGAGCGACACACGCTATTGTACATGTTACAACATTTTAAGCAGTCAAATTATTCAAATAATCACATTTACGCAAGTACATATTCACCTGACTGTAACACTAATCCTGTTATATGTTTATCAAACACTTTTTGCTAAGTGAAATAATAATTTCAAAGTACGTATGAAACCGAAACTGATGCCGAAACTAGATTTTTTTGCCGAAACTTGCAGTTGACTTAAGGGGGTATTCTAGTCTAGATTTTTTTTCTTCTTATTTGGTAGTTAGTTTAGATATTCAAGAATACCTCCTTAAAAGGATTTTCCAAAATTCAAATTATTTTAAAAGTTATAACCAATTTAGTTAGACCGGTTTATACGAAATCTAACTCGAAACTAAATAGAGCAAAACTTTAACCGCGCTTTTCTCAAAACAACTTTTTTCGAAAAGTGTGCCACTTAATCTCAAGTTCTAATTGACCGATTTTCTTGAAATTTGGCATGAATTTTCTTTATATATCCCCCTCTACGGTAGAAACCAACAACAAAATTTAAAAAATTTGGAAAAGCTCAAAAATAAATGAAAATATCTATTTGTTTTTTAGTAGCCGCTATTTAGCGAAAATATTTTTTTTCTAATTTATCTTGGTTCCTACCATAATTAAATTTGTACTGATAAAGAATCTACCTTTTTTATTTTTCAAATAACCTAAATATAATACTAATAACAAGGGATGGAATCGTGACAAGATGGACACGCTCTCTTTTTCCCCCTCTACGTCAACAGCGTGTAACTTAGTAATATATATATATATATATTTATTATATATATATTTTTTTTTTGTGAATTCTTAAAATATAAATAAATATACTTTAAACAAATGTACGGCTAAAATATTGATGGTTTTTTTTATTGACTCAAAAAACGCTCGAAATTTGGGCTTCTAGACTAGAATACCCCCTTAAAACAGGTCTTCCAACATTCAATCAACATCCCATTTACAATTCACTATCAATCGCTAACAGCGCATTAAAATCATGTCGTGATTTTTTTGGTAAGAGAATAATATCTAATATTTGGTTTTTAAAATGTCATTCCGTAAATGTTCGTTTGTTATACACAAATTGCAATTTTGCAAAAATTTTCCACTCTCACTAAAAAAGCCTCCTTCTGCCACTGATTATAACTTATAACGCAAGATAGTAAAGTGGCGTATAGTTAAAGAAGTACATTACAAGGTACTTTTTTACTCAAGCTTTTTCATGGTTTGAGTAATTAATGGTAGTGCATCTAAATCACCGTATAAAACGTGTTGTGAATAAAGAGTCGTTGATTGCGGGCGGGCGATTGCGGCTTCTGTGGTATTTATGCCAATACGGTGGACTCTTTCCCCTGTTCTGTACTATGACCGCGTGTGAAGTCGCGGGCAGATCTTTTATTGTCTGGCACGCATCACAACAATAACTCATTAGTATTACTACGCTATAAATATGGGTCTTGGCTGATAGACGATTTCATAAGTACGAAAGCCATGTATTTATTTCACTATTAAAAACGCATTTGAACACCGCAAATTAAAAGAAAATTTAGGCTTTTATTTATGAACCCAACAAATACTTATTTAAGATTTTTAAATACATTATTGTTCTTGAAAAATAGACAATTCAAAATGACAAAAGAAAAAGTGTGTTATCATTGCATTCTAAAATGATGGACACAGTAATGCTGTCCGAAACGCTGGCTAAAGAAGGAGGTATCGCAGTATGGCATAATAACCCAAAAATAAATCTCGAGAGTTGAGAGGGAGATATAAGTTTGTGAAGTTTTACTTCAGTCGTGTGGTCTAAAACACCCTCGTTTTTTTTACATTATCTCCACACAAGGAGGCCTTGAGGAAAATAATATCCCTTGGGCCTATGTCATCTTAGGGGATGCTTTGTGGAGAGTCTTTTTACGGAAAGGAAGGAGAGAAAGTTCTGAAGGAAGTTGGGAAGGAAAAAGTTACGAGGTGTAACAAGCAAATACCCGAAAAATCTCACTCCATGAACCTAGGAACCCCTGCTAAGTCACCAAACGTGGCGAAAACCTCTTGTAAGGTGTAACTTAAAAATAAATTAAAACCTAAACAATTACATCCGTATTATAGTGAATATTAACCTCTTTGTTTGTAAATTCTCAATGTTTTTAGGTATTATTCCGTTATTTAAAAAAAATCAGAGTGTGTAATTCACACGCGGTAGAAGTGAAACTAGAAAGTCGTTTTCTTTTCTTTTGCTTGTTTTCTTAAAGTGGTTTGAAGATGGATATTGATTTCACAAAATAAAAACGTTTTTTTCTTTGTATTTCGTGGGATTCGAACCCCCCGTTTGCTTGATGTCTGTCTCTCTGGCCGCTGAAACTTGTCAGGCACCTTGCACACCACGCTATGGAAGACACGATTTTATTTTCGATTTTATCGTATTATATTAGAACCGAGTATTTGTGTAGAACTGAGTTGTGACGCATTTCCGTTTCACCCGAATTTCAAGTGTTACTAACGGCGCTAAAGAAGTTTCACTTAAAAAATAACTAAGTATTTATGAAGTACAATTCAAAACAGCAAATTTAGTCTGTTTTGAAATTAATCCGTTTTGAATGCACGAACCTATCAAAAGGTTGATTTGTTCAATTGGGATAAATTTCTTTTACAGTTCAAAATCTTCAATACTTGGTAGAAAAACTCTAATTTGGGGGTCTCATATAAATATGCGCAGGTACAGTTATAAATACTTGTATGGATACCAATTGAAAAAGCACGATGCACAAATTACAAATTGTGTAACATCTGTATTATTATATTACATCTCCCCGCAGAAACTGTAGATAATATAAATAATAACGTTCGTAGTTATGTAGGCATATCGTCAATTTACTAGATACGTCTATTAGTCCCGAGTAATCCACGTTAAATCGGCAGTCAGCTGGCAGCTGGCATGCAGGCTACGCTACAGGCGGCGACCGAGCCTACCGCACCTAGGTACAGAGGATTTACCGTATCGTCTCAGTTTCTAGAACATGATCGGGGATCAGTTGATCCGCCGTTGTTTAAACTCCACGGTATCGTGTTGGTATGATTGTACGATATCACGAACACTATGTGGCTTTCCGTGAATTATGCAAAGAAGTGAGTTCATTCATCACTCTTTTGTTTCTAGTTTAAGGCCAGAGCTTTCATTGAAATAGAGTATGCCAGGAAATCGTTTGATATTAATATCAGTGGATAATTATCGTTAATACGTCGACTTAAACCAAAATTTGGGAAGCGGGCGTGGATACCGCCGCCCCGGGAATCATTTATTGGATAACCATCGCCTCTGCCATGTGTCACCTTCAGGTTTGCTTGGGGTTATTGTGGTGAGGTTTGTCTAGGTTTTAGCGTCTGCCGACTTTCTGCATGGTGAGCCGGATAGTGAGAGATTGGTTAAAGGAGATCATTTGCTTCAGCTCAACTCTGCAGCAGAGCTCTCTCGACCCATCACCTTTCACCGCATTAGGAGAGATGTTTTCATACGTCCGTCACTCTGGACCCACTGACCTCCAGATTCCTAAATACTCTTCATACCTTTTCCCTTCCCAGATCTTCCTCTCCTTCCTTTCTTTTAAAAGTCTCTTCACCCAGCATCCCCAAAGATAAGGCCCTTGGAGAATTATTTTGCTCTGGGTCTCCGGTATGGAGCTATTGTAAAAAAAAAACAAATTGTAATAGGTCCTAGAACTATACTCAGAATTCAATAAACATTAAAATACTGACTTGAGTTTGATTGTCAAAGTTAATATTATTTAAAAAATAAATGACCAAACCAAATAATGTCAGATGACGAATTTTTTAAGAAATATTATCCATTCCTTACAAAATTTCTTGGGTTTCAAAATGATTGTTAAAGGTTTCAGACGCATGTGTTGTGGTATATATTGTAAATCTTAATTAACCTTATAAACAAGGTTTTAGGGCTTTTACCGAACTTTTGACGTTTCGTCGAGTAGTCTGATTTCAGAAGTCTGCAAACAGTTGTTATAAATTAATAGGACATTTAAAATACTTTGCAAAAATTCCAAAATTCATTGAGAAATTATTCATGAAACAAGTTTACTCGTATTCAACAGATAAACTAACTTCTTTGGCTGGATAAGCAATGTACTCGTATATATCTTTCCGTGAAATATTTAAGTCTTTAATTAGTATGGTTTTCACAAACACGGCCGTTTATCAATTGAATAAAATTTTCACAACGTTTTTTAGTAAGACTGAAGAGAGATAAGAAAAACATTAAACTTAACAAAATTTAACGTATTATTAATTAACATATAAATTTGGGCCACTTCGTAAGTATATTCTTTTAAAGTAACTTGAGATTTTGCTGGACCCCCCCCCCCTTTGTGCTCACGTAATTAATGTTTGCTCCCTAAGAACACTTTCGAAGGAAGAAAGTAATTTGTGACGGTATCGGTAACGATTTTAGTCTGTCTGAATCTATCTGTCACAGAACATAAACTAAGATATTTTAATTTAAACTGACTAATTCTTGATATGATTTGAAATTTTCACGGCCAAAACTATTATAGTGGTTTATTTATTATGCTGCGCTACCTCCTGATTTAGCAAAAAATTTGGAAATCGCTACAGTGTCCATCATCATGGTAGTAATTGTAAAATGCAATTGACACTGTAACGCTGTCGGAAACGTAAGTTAAGGAAGGAGGTAGTGCAGCACGTCATAATACCCTACAAGTAAATCACAATAATGACTCATTCATTAAAAAAATTATGTGATTTACAACTACTTATTTACTTGTGCAAAGAAACATCAATTTACATAAATAACTTCTATAAATTTAACATACGTAATCTGCATGATTTATACACGCATTAAAAAAGAGTGGGTGCTTTCGTAAAGCTTTTTATGACACTGCAATCATCGTTTCCTTGGCGAATCATTGTAATAGCAAGTGATGATTAAGTGCCTGGCGATGTCTGCATAATATGTGTAATAATGCGGGGATCAACAGCTTAGAGGTACAATCATTTATAATGTGTTGTGAACTTGAAGCGACTTGTTGTTGGTGTTCAAATTACGCAATTCCGAACGCCTGTCCATGTCCATATTATTCCGCCTTATACCATCCTCGACGCTCCTAATCTGAATAATGTATCAATGAAATAATAATAATAATAAATAATAATCACTGAGGTATAAGAAGTTTTAAGATGGGATGCTAGTGGGTGTGTGGCTTGCACAATAATTACACATTACGCAAACGGAATAAAATGTTGCTAAAACTAGTGAAAATTGTCATTAACTTTGTAAATGTAAAGTTTGGAACTAACGACATGGCACACAGCCATTTTTTTGTTTTGTTTTAGAGTCCTAGAGGCCAAAAGGTCTCCCTTTATATAATTTTTTACAATAGTTGAAAATAATGTGTCCTTACTGGGATACCCCATTCTAAGGTCATATTATTCACGGTTTTTGTAAAATTATAAGTATGTTCAAATTTTACAAGAGGTAAATTATAAGGCAATATCTTCAAGAAAACACAACATTTGTAAGTTTACAATGGTTGCAACATTGAATGTATGTTCTTCCTTCCCGTGTCCTTAATCTATATCTTTATGCTTCTTTTGAAGTCGATTATTTTTTTATAGTTTTTATTACAAGAGGGAGAATGTTGAATTAATTTTTAGAGAAATATTGTATATTTCTTTTTAAAAATATTACATACATAGTAAAGAAGAATCTGTGTAAACCAGAAAAACATTTCACTTTTAGGCTTTGCTGTCATGAAATATCTTCTCTATCCTATATTTCATTACACCAGAGCTCAAGAATGAAATATTTT
Source organism: Limnephilus rhombicus (assembly GCA_929108145.2). Lineage (NCBI taxonomy): Eukaryota > Metazoa > Arthropoda > Insecta > Trichoptera > Limnephilidae > Limnephilus > Limnephilus rhombicus. The sequence continues at coordinate 38,622,199 of OV815275.1, read as the reverse complement.
GGTGATTTATACACAGATATTATGTGTGTATATATCTGTGTATAAATGACTCCCCCAAGCCGACTGGTCCTCGTGGAGGAAAACGACCAAGACTCTTTAAAGATTAACAAAAGAACTTCAGATATGCAAAGGATAGAGAAAAATAGAAATCTTTAGAGGAGGCCTATGTCGAACGACAAGCTGTTTCTAAAAAGAATTACCCGAACTCTGATAATTTAAATAATTTAAAAAAAAAATTAAAAAAATAAAAATAAATAGATCAGAAAATGTATTATAAGTTTAACAGCAACAAAGGCGAATTATTATTATTATCTGTGTAAATACACAATATATACACATATATAAATATACACACTTTATCATGTGTGCAACCTTCGTCGTGGATGTAATAATAAATGTCACTAATCCCGCAGGTAATATATTTTTTACTCAATGTTTAGTAGGTACATTTATTATTTATTTAAACTGTAACATACTATACGTGAACGCATCATTGTTTGAAAACCGCTGCGTGCTGGTGTACATAGTTGACATTAAAAAAGTTCTACGTTTAAAAAGTTTTAAGAAAACAATTATCCGAACATTTCCCATCATTCCTGGTACATCTCTCACGTAAAACTTCCCAATTTCTTCTTTCCATTGATTAAACCTCAATTATTGGTTCATAGTCCCAGAGTCCCAGTTTATTGAATTCAATTCATGGGATTCAATCCATGGGATTCTAATTTATGCGTGGTATCAAATAATAAAATAATTTTCATGATGCATCTTGGGAAAATCAATAATAAAAAGAAAAAAACAACCAACAATAATAAAAAGAAAAACAACCAACCAACGGTTGCTTGCGAGCTTCTTTGTATACTACATCGGCGTCAAAATGCTCGTATTTGCAGTGGAGATGTGCTACCCTCGTCAGTACCACGTACCAAAGGCGTATATAAGGATGTTAAAATTCCCCCTCCATCGAACTCAGTATTGGGAAGATAAAAAGATAACAGTACTCGTAGATTACATTCCTGGAAAATACAACCATATTATTTGCACCACCTCTTTTATCAACGTGATGTAAACGCTACAGCTACGCCCTTGCCAAGTACAGACGTGTCGGGACCGTTACCTAAATTGCTGCACGTGGCCCAGATAACATAATATCGCGATGAGGACGAGAAATGATCTATGCGATGCAGTTCAGCGTATACATTATATACACACCGCTGTCACTCAGACAATTCGCACCGGTTCTCGCTAACCAGTTATTAGATTTGTTCATCGGTCAGGAACCTGTCCATAGTATCCGCGGGCTTTCGCAGATTGAAAAAAAGATTAAACTTTTTAAAGAGGTCGGAATTGGTTGAATATTCAATAAATCTCTAAATGTTTCATTTATACCTTTATTCGAGCGATCACCAGAAGCGGAGAATACCTTATCTACTGGCGATCTCCTGCTATCTCCCTTCAGTTTGTTTTAAGTCTCCTCTAAGCCATTAAACCATCTAAATTTTGGTCTGTCCAAAGATATCCAAATTCAAAGTTCGTCATGTTTGACAGTTCTTGGTTCATTTCAGCTTTTGAAAAGTGTGATAATTGGTATTAAAATATCAATGCTGTTTTATCTTTAATGGCTCATCACAATTAGGAACAACAGCTGGAATGGGCCGATAATTGCTTGATTTTGAAATACTCCAATCTATTATGAACGCTTTTGATTTAATATCATTACCCTCCAGGAGAAAATCAGCACAGGACATAAGTGAACAAAATAAATTCATCAATAACCTTTAGTTGGCAAGTCGATCGGTCTCTCGCTTTTGGTGCCGTTGACGGATGTCACAAACGGAACAATGCGCCAACGGAACAGCACAACACAAAGTGATGTCATGGCGCGGTTACGGAACGGTTTTTATTCCAGGTGAAGCAATCGCCGTAGATGGCGTTGGCCCGTGAACCATGAGCTTGATGATGCCTGGAATCTGTCTAGATTCCATCCCGAGGTGCAAGACTGACTGGGCTGCTTTACGCAACGTGTGCGCTTTACACTGGTACCGGTCCGCTCTTGTAAAAGTATCTCGGCGCAGCATCATTTTAACCACGAAGACCTCAAGGAATACTGCGTTAAGAAGCTGTACGTTGTTTCAAAGTCTCGTCTTATTTTAAATCCTTCTTTGGAACTTATGCTAATTGATGGTGCTTAGACTCAACCTTTTTAGATTCTGCCATAATTACTTGGGAAGCAGTCTAGCACAGTGCCTCCTATTATCTAATCATGACTATTCTGTTTCAAATACATTACATTTATTCAATTCTTTCAATGAAAACAAAAGAAGTTTTCTCTTATTTTATAAGTAATAGCTGTCCAACCATTTTTTTTTCCATGGGTCCAAGAGATTAGTTTTAGTTTGAAGAGGTTGGAAAGGTATTTAATTTTAAAACTGTTCTGTTTTTTAGTCGAAAGTAAACGTAAGAAAAAACAATGAAAACATTTGGCCAGCTTTATTACGCGATTTACTATCACTGTCGTAGGCCATTGTTGATTTTCACAATGTAGGTTGGCAAAAATCTTGAAAGTACTCATTGAAACAATGGTGAACTTTTTATGTAGTTTTCACTTTTTTGTCAGCAAGAATTTAAGTTGTTTGGGGTTAGAGTAATAAAATGAATGATCTTATTCTTTCATTCTTCTAAAAAAAATTCTTAGGTGTCGATTATTACCAATTTTTTTAGTTGCTTTCTTTAATGTTTTCAGTTTTTAAATGGATTAGTAGATAAAGTCCATGTGCAATGCTTAACCGGAATTTAAAAAAGTGAATGTGTTTTGGTAAAATCTTTAATATTATATTAGCGATGGCACTGATGAATCATATTGATAAATCATACTCTTACATTTTAGTGATGCATAGGTCACCCTAAGTGGTTCGCTACGTTTGATGGCTTAGCAGAGATGCCCGGGTTCATTAGGTCAGGTTTGTCCGGGCCTTGACAGCGGATGCGTCCGCCCACCAATTGCGTAGTAGGCCGAATCGGGAGAGATTGGTTGAGGGAGACCTTTTGATATCTACAGTAGGACTCTCTCAAAGGGAGGATTGGATTCGTTCACTCTTTGACACACTGACCCCCAGATTCTTAGCCCTTCCTTTCCTAAAAAGTCCCTCCACACCGCGTCCCCAAAAATTACAAAGGGCATGAAGGGAATTATTTTCCTAAGAGCCTTTTGTGTGGAACTAAAAAGACTAAATCCTTATTTTAACTGATTACACTGCAACAATGTTTAACCTTTCGCTCAACTTTACAAAACAGCGACAAACATATAAATAAATTACAGATGACTCCATTTCGGCAATGCGATATTTCATAAAATTTTTTGGAATATCAGAACAGATTTAGGAACACAGACAAGTGCAGTTTACTGCTGACACTTTGGTTATTAGCGCAAAAAGGAATACATAGTTCGTTATTTCACTATTTCCTTATTCAGTTTGCTTTCACAGAGCCAGTCCAACTGTGGACGTGTGGACACTAGGTAAAAGCTATTAAAACTTTGTACAATACATCAAATATATAATGTATAGATACATATACAGGGTGTCCGGGGGTAAAGTTCATTAACTTCGGGAGATGATTCTACATGATGGTAGGAGTAAAAAAGATTAACAACTTTTTCCGAAATTCCAACATTTTTTTTCCAATACAAAAAGACATACTTACTAAAAATTCTTGCTGAGCGCCCGTTGCTGTTGCCACGATTGTGGCAAAATTGCATGGTTGTGACTGGCCCATATCGTAACAGGGGAAAATAATAAAGCTGGCGGCACACGCCTGTCTATTTTTATCTTTTTACCACAGAACAACCCCTAAAAGTTGGAATTTCGAAAAAGGTTATTTATCTTTTTTTACTTATAATATCAAGTAGAATCACCTCCCGAAATTAATGCACTTTACCCTTGGACACCCTGTATATTAAAACAATTATTTATTTGACAATTATTATTTTACCGTGCCTTATTGTTAAAAATAGCAGTTACAAGGTAGTTGATAACGATAGAATGTTTCTCGACTAACAATAATTGGCCAGATCAGACTTACTCCCATTTCCGAACACGTCAAGGTTAGTGAAAAGGCCTGCACTGTAACCTCAGATTGTTTATTCTTCAATATAATATTTATATACATTTTGATTAAGGATGAAGGAACTGGATGTTACAGATGTTGCATTGCGCACGTGCTTCTGATCGGTTTGTTCCTGTATCGACTTGCTATCGTACATTGCCTTTGCGGACACTCCGTTAGTTTACGGCTATTCGGCCGCTATGGCTTCGTACAAACACAGAATATAAAGCAGGCGGAGGAACGGTGGCTAAACTACAAAAAATATCAACGCATGTTTTAATTTTTATTGGAATAACTGGTTTTAATAACTTTTCAAGATTTTACTCATCATCATCGAAGAAGATAATACTGAAAAAGAGTTTGTTCAATTCACACGCGGTAGAAGTGAAACCTTCAGAAAACTAAAGTAGACAATATTGGGGAGGCTACAAAGCACCGCGCATAGAGGATCCCGATTAAACTATCTCATTCTCTCGCGGGCTAAATTCCATAGATGTACGTTTTTGTCTCTTTTTAGTGTCGCTATTTTTCGTTTCATCGAGTTTCAAATCAAAGGAAAATTTTATTAAAAAAAAATCTAAACGAAATATGAAAAAGAAAAAGACACAGAAAAATAAAAATATAAAGATCGCAACTGTGAATCGAACCCAGGATCTCTTGTCAGGGACTCGGAGACAAATAGCCAACATAACCAACTCGGCAATTGGGACTTATTATTTTTAAGTCGATCTCATATTTCAAATTTAGAATTAGTTTTTTACTGCTATCTTTATAAATAATCACAGTTCTAGCGAAATTATTTGTAACCTAGGCAAGTCCGATTTTATTTATGTATGTCACAACCTATTGACTTTTTCTAAAAGTGTAAATGAATATTCAATTATTATATTATATTTTTCAAACGTTATTATTTTCAGTTGTGACTGTTACCGATTTTTTATTTTCCCGTATTTTGTTCATTTTCGTTTAGATTAATTAGTATTATCTTCTTCCTCAATGACTTCTTGTTTTATTTGTTCCGTGGGCTTCATCGTCGACTGATTCCGGAAGACTTCTTTGTTGCTGGTGATAAATTGTGCAATTATTTTTTTTACTTCATTACGCCATGCCTCTAATCCTGCTACTGCTTTCCGTTTTTACCATCTGCTGAATAGTTTTTCTAGAAACCTTCATAACGACACTAGACCCATTTCTAAGGACTTGAAGACCTGATAAAAATGAGCTCTTCCAAAAATGGTGCAGCTTTGTACTAAACGCTTACACAACATATTTTGAGGTGAAAACTTCTTTATCACCGTTGTGATTTGAAATTTGATGGGACAAAAAATAGCGACACTAAAAAGAGACAAACTTTACATCTATGGGATTTAGCCTGCGAGAGAATGAGAAAGCATAAAATATTTGTTTATTTTACGGGTACTCCGTTCTCATATAATTCGATAAATCCACAGTCCCACGCAAGTCACCTTTGATCTAGTTGTATAAAGCGCCTGATGAATCTCAGCGGGCAGAGATTCAGTGGACCAAGAATCAAATCCTAAGAAAATCAAAAAACATAAGTATTTTTATTTTTGTAAAATCTATATCCAATCTTCAAACCACTCCAAAATGAACAAAGCAAATTAAAATACTAAAGAAAGCAATTACGAAGAAACACAAATCCTAATAAGATGACCAAATGTATAGGAAAAGGCACTGGAATTCAACGACAAAAATATTGATAAAATCATCCTTCACATTGCTAAAAAAGTGCTTCTTAGACTCCCCACTCTTGTCTACTTTAGTTTTCTAAAGGTTTAACTTCTACCGCGTATGAATAGCACACTCTGGTTGTTTATCATCTCGTCAATTTAACCGATGGTCCACAGCAGCTGATTTGATTGTGAAAATGATTTGAGATTTGATTTGATTATAACTTGTTGCAAAGCGAATTAATTATTATGCTGGAGAAGCTAACCAAAGTGATCAAAGTGGACAAACAGGATAACTGATTAGAAAAGTAGTATCCAATAACTTTAGGAATGTCGTGAGAGGATACTCACCTAATAGTGTACCTATATTGATTGATAATAATCTTTTCCATCCATGTTTATTCTCTTGGCCGATTCTTGGCAGGCCGATAGTTCTCTTTCGTGGTTAGACCAATTCTGACTGACCTCTTCTCTTCCCAACCAACGACGCCATCCGATGATTGAATTCCAACAACGGTCATCCGTTAGCCGTGCCACATGCCCAGCATAGTTTCACCTGCCGATTGTGACAGTAATGTCAGCTACCTTTGGCATTGGTTCCAAACCAATCACTAGTGTTTTTATCTGTCAAGGAGACATTACTATTTGTTTTATCGCTATTTGTTTTCAGGAGTCCATACACACTGCAAATAATTATATTACCACTACGAATCCTATTGGAGAAGTTGAGAAATGTTCTTGTTTTGAGGAATATTTAAAAATGTTTCAAAAACGTGCAAAACGTCTTATTTCCGAAATTCTCGTTTTCTTTTTCTTGATTACTTATACTCTCGTGTTGATCACATGTGTGGTGATTGTAAGATGAGGGAAATCAAGTACTTTGATATTCCGATTTGCTTATTAAATATGACTAAAACCTTACCAAGCAACGTTTCGATTCTGAATAGAATAGGATGATCACCAGGGCGATTTCACGTATCAATTGATAGCATAGTTATAAACTTTGTATTCGTAATATTATGTTCCTAGATCTTAATAAATGGTATTAAACAGTTGCCTTCTTCTATTAACCATATTATAAGTCTCATTTGCTAATGCCTAAAAAAATGATGTAACAAAATACTAAAAGGGAAAGATGGAATTAAAATCCAATCACTTCCAATTAATATAAACGAAGTGAAAACTGCTGAATTTCTTTGATTATATTGACTACTATGACAAATTATCACCCGGAAATAATCCGGAACAAATTATTAAAATAATACAATTAGACGGTAAATTTACGAGTATTTATTTCGGCACTATACCCACGCAGCCACCCTTGTAAGCGGTGCTGACAAATGACGGACACGAGACCGGGCACTGCGGGGTCGCTGTCCCAAACCAATATGGCCCGGACCCCGCCTGATATGGACCCCGCTCGCCGTATAAGGTCGCCCCGAGCCTCGACGACATTACTCTTTGCGTTTGTTACGAAGCTTGTATTGTTATAAATATTGGCATAGCATGTGTTGCATATTAAATTTAAATAAATTATTTAAAATATTACCTCATTGAAACTGCAATTTGACGTATTATCGTATTTAAGTGAAACAAACAAAAACAAAAATTAAATGTGAACCCACTGCATAAGACCCGAAGTCAGTGTAATAGGGTAACCCCAATCGGGGTATGCTGTGAGCTAAGGGGTTTGAAAGATGAAGGAGACGGTGAAGGTAAAGATTGGGAAGTAACCGATTATTTTAAACCTGGTCCTAAATGCGGTTAAATAAAGCTCAAGCAATTAATAATTAAGAATGAAGGACTATCGCCAGGGCGATGTACGTCCAAACGAACCAAATAAAATTAGGCAAAAAAGAAAAAGAGGCCAGCGATTTCCGTTTATCTACATATTTTTTTAGAGTAAATGTTCCTTACTACAATTGAAACTATTAAACGGTTTTAGCTTAAAAAAATTATTAATTTCTGTTAGGGAAAAAAAATTATTCAGTGGTACCTCTAAAAAAATCTAGTTTTGATACTGCCAATGTAAATTTGTTTAAAATCACAGAATGATACTGTTCTCTAGGAGAAAAAATAGGAGCGAAAATTGCGTTATCTATCATACTTCTAACGGCATCAATATTATAGTATTATTACAAGCAAAACAAAAATTACAAGTATGGAGTTCACACGCGGTAGATGTGAAACCTACAGAAAACTAAAGTAGACAAGAGTGAGGAGGCTACGATGCACAGCACAAAGAGGAGACCGATTATTCTATCTCAATCTCTCTCAGGCTAAATCCTATAGATGTATCTTATCGACTTTTTTTCGTTTCTCGAGTTTCCAATCACAATGCTCGAGTTTCAAATTTCATGCTGAAGAAATTTTTACTTCGAAAATCTTTCGCAAATGTATTAAATAAATAAACCAAACTTTCGAGTAAGCGTTCAAAAGTAGAATATTTAATGATCCAAAATCGAAAACAGTTTTGTACAATAAACTTTTTTTGATATTGTGAAATTACTAACAAAAACTCACAAAATAATCGAATCAGCTCGCTCTTTGCCCAATTTACTGAGCTATCGTTGCAAATCCACTCGTCATAGCTATTTTAAAACAGGCATTTCCCAAAAACGTAATATTCAGCTGATGAGTAAGCATTGCTTCCCAAGGCTCTTGGCGTATTAACAAATAGTAGGATGTGCAACACATTGTCGCCTCGAACACAAACCATTAGGTAGTTCTACTTACCGAAGGCGGTGACTCCCATGCATATGTGTGGTAAACGAAACCTAATGATTAAAATTAATCTTTTGCCTCTTAAATTGCATAATTAAAATAATCTGTAGAAATTAAAAAAAATTATTACAATTAACATTTTTTTTATTACTAGTTTTAATACCGACTTGTATGAGATTTATCGACTTCTTTTTTTGTCGATGAGTTGCGAAGCATTTTTAACAAACGTCGAAGTCTTGTCGTGCAATGCAATCTGTTTCTTTGATCTATAAAATAAAACAAAAGTTGTGTGCATTTCATGACGTCGTAGCTCATCGTTCTGGAGATTTTGCTGATTTATAGTCAGCATTGTGTTTATCTATACTAAGTTGCAGTACGTAACCCCCTTTAGGTCCAGTGTCGGTTTTCATTTAAGGCCGTATTCTAGTCTAGTTCAGACAGTCAAGAATATCTCCTTAAAAGGTTTTATCGAAATTCAAATTATTTTAAAAGTTGTAGCAATTTTAGTGTCGTGACAATTTCACCGGCTTAGACGGAATCTAACTAGAATCTAGATGGAAAGGGCTGTAAATAAATAAATAGGCGGTTAACAGGCTCCGACTACCAAAGGGTGGAAATCGTGACAAGATGGACACGCCCATTTTTCCCCCCTCTACTTTAACAGCGTGTAACTTCGTAAAATATATACAGGGTGTCCGGGGGTAAAGTGCATTAACTTCGGGAGGTGATTCTACATGATGGTAGGAGTAAAAAAGATTAACAACTTTTTCCGAAATTTAAACATTTTTTTCCCATACAAAAAGAAGTACCCACTAAAAATCCTTAGTGTGAGGTACGATGTTACTTGCTTAGAGCCTGCCGGCACGATTTTGGCAATTGGATTTGGTTGTATTTGGCCCGTACCATAACACCGGAAAATAATAATGCCGCCCGCATACGCCGGTCTAATTTTATCTTTTTACCACAAAAGTACCCCTAAAAGTGGGAATTTATAAAAAAGTTATTTATCTTTTTTTACTTATAATATCGTGTAGAATCACCTCCCGAAGTTAATGCACTTTACGTCCGGACACCCTGTATATTTTTTGAAAATTTATTTGTAAATTCTTAAAATGTAAATAAATAAATTATAAAAACGCCCGAAAATCGGGCATCTAGACTAGAATACCCCTTTAAAGGCCATCAATTTATCGACGGACGATGATTAAACCTTCAGATACCAAAAATATTAAGTTCGTAGCAGTAATCTTGCATTGAGACCATAAGTCTATTCTTTTTTTTTTTTTTAAGAAAGACAACATTCCCGGGTTACGAATAACCCAACAATGTTTGAAAATCTCCTACTACCACTACAGAAAGCCGAAAATGTTGCTTGTGTTGTGATGGAGAACTTAGCCAGCCGAGGAATCGAACACGCCACGCCCGGGTGGGACCCAAGCGCTATGCCCACTCAACCACTGACCGGTTCCATCTGGTGCATCCAAACCACTAACGATAAAAGAACATTATCATTTCTTTCCGTCCTTTTTTAGTCTTTTCGCCCATACCAATAACATCAACGCAGCTCGTTTTAGAATCGAAACCTGCGATACCGCTTATAACCGTTCACACGTTTTGTATCGCCACGCTTACGTTCGCACGCAATGGCATGACGATTGGGATGACAAAGAATCAATAACTTTTTTTTATATTTTGGCATTCTGATTGTCACGTGTTGTGCTTGACGTAACTACGTTAGGCTAACAATAAACAATTACATATTTTTATGGCTTGATACCACTAAGGAAGATCGCATGGATACAGGATATATATATATGATAATTTATGCCTAAGTTACCCGAATGCACATTATAAAATATGGAGTGTATTATTATTGGAGCGGTATGACTCATTTTAAGCCTTCCAGGAAGGCACTGTATATATTTTTAATTTAAAAGAAAAATGCTGTTTTCACAAAATTCAATTTAAATTGAAGTACCCACGAGATACTTTACTGTTTAAAATTTATGAGAATATAGCGATGGTAATTTTTTTTGACGTTTAGTATAGCTCTTTAATTTTTGGCTTTTACTCACGTTTTACTGCGTTGATGAAAGAATAGTTGTGTCTTTATCTGGAAGCGTGTATAAGAATATAGCGATGGTAATTTTTTTTTTGACGTTTAGTATCGCTCTTTAATTTTTGGGTTTTACTCACGTTTTACTGCGTTGATGAAAAAATGGTTGTGTCTGTATCTGGAAGTAATTGCCAAGTTGTTTACATTTTTAGTATTACACCATCACTATGATTATTACAGTAAGCATCAAATATTGCTTGTGTCGTGATGAAAGACTTAGCCAGCCAATAAATTGAACTCACGAAGCCTGGAAAAAAAAGGCACCAACCGCCATTGTTAATTATACTTCTAAGGCTCTGTTGATACGTTTTATTTTATGACATTAATTTATGACAAAATCCATGCTTTGAATCCATGAATTCCATATAAACCATTATCACCGTCTTAGAACTGCAAGGCAGTTATTTATGTTATTCCACGATCTCAGCTGCAGAGTTAAAATATTTTTCACCGTTCAGGGGTGTCCCAGTAAAACAGTAGCTGTAAAAAACTAGTTTTGCTTTGGCTCGTCCGCTTGATTTATCAGTTTAACCATCCGGCGAACAAATAACAGCCGATTGCTTTTTAGCATACTAGCATACTGATTCCCTCCGAGGCACAAACATATTAATTATTTAAATAGATGTGCGTTTCTCAATCAGCACCACTCCTACTCGCACAAACACTTCAAATACCTCGGTTCTTCTACCAATCTAAGTAATTACTATCGGCATCTTGCCATATAGGAATTAATACGTTTTGTAGGCGTTTGTGATCCCGAGTCAATTAACATAATATTATTGAAAGGAACGTAAAACCGAAGCGAATGAATTACGTTTGGTACGAAAGTATCGGTTCTATGAAATTTCTGTTGTGGTGATTGTAGTGAAAGTAGTAAAATAAGTCTACAAAATAATATGCGTGTTTGATAAAGCATGAACTTTTATGTCTAATTAAAAATTATGGTGTGCGTTTAGATTAGCCCGTCGGTCAATTTATTTTACTTTATAAAATACACTTTCATCTGTGCGTTTGTAAACTTTAGATTTTAATTAAGATGAAGGTCGAACACCTGTTGTATTGACAAAGAAGTAGGAACTTGATATCCAATCTTGAGCAAGTTGTTAGGCGAGTGTCATACCCACTTACATTATCGTACCCATTATCTTTTCATTAATATCAACCATCTCGAAAATGTATTAATAGTAATATTAAGGGACATACTTGACTTACTTAACAAGTATATCCTGACATTATTTGGAATAAAAATTGTTTATGAAATTTTGGCCTCTTTTTAGTGTTGCTCGAGTTTCAAATCACAGCGATGCTAAAGAAGTTTTCACTTCAAAAATCTTCATGTCATCACTGATCACTCAGCCGAGTAACCGCGTTATCCCTTACCCCGACCATACCTTTCCAATATGCTAACTTTTATATTTTTAAGTTGAAAAAAAAACAATGAAAATGTCGCCGGAGACCAAAATTTCATTTACATTTCTTTCTCCGAATAATGTCAGGAATCAGTTCGTCCCTTAATACCTTGTAAAACTCTAGAGAGCAAAGATAACATTTATTCGGCTTTATCTAAATGGTTGTTTACTAATTACCTGTTTTTAAATACCAAGCAAATCAGAAATATCGTTGTAATCATATATGCATTCTTTGTAGGATTAAACGAATATCCATATAATCGGCATGTCAATATTTTGCATATATACCAAATCATGGAACAATAATAAATAAACAAATGTTTTTAATTTTTTTTTCTCTTCGATCACAAGGGAAGTTAAAGACTCCCTCACAATACTAGGATCTTAATTATAAATTTAATATTACATTTAATTCATTTCTTGTCGCCGTCATGATCAAAAATTCTTCCATACTCTGCTTATCGTGAAAATTCCCCGTGAATGAATCGAAGAAAGCGGCGATACGCTCGTGACACGAGCAGCGGACAGCGGGCAACGGGCACGGGCAGACCCGGCGACCTTCGCGGCCCCGGCCAGTGTCGCAGGACTCGCCTACGCGGTGCTGCTCGCTGCCCACCATCCAATATCGCCTTGCCGAGGCAGTCCTACGTCCTCCGAGCCACAACCAGTTATTGCGAATTCCTCGCCCGACTGCTGAAAGTGAAAATATACCCGAATTACATAATAACCATCTTTTCTGATGACCTGTCCCTATTTTAAATAATCATTCAACTTATTCTGGTGATCTCTTCTCCCATGGACTCTAAACCGGAACAATTCGCAGAAACTTTACTCGTGCCTGTCATGCAAACCTTCATCTACCATTTCTTTGATAAATATTTCCCAAGAATAGTAGGTACTGACTTGAATTCAATGCATCTTGTGGTGATGTTACCATTATAATATCAATTGCATACAATGGTTTTTCTTTTTAAACATAATCAATACATATCATTGGAGAAGAAGATAATACTAGTAAATCTAAATGAAACATGAAAGAGACTTCACACAGAAAAATAAAAAGATTTCGGTCGCAATTGAGAATCGAATCCAGCATTTTTTGTCTTAATAATTTATTTTAATGCCATTTTACTGAAACCTTCTGCATCAACCAGGGAAAAACCAAAAATCCATTGCCAAAAACCTTGTAAACCCACTGTAGGTTTCGAAAAATATACTTCGAATTGGTCATCAGTCATCATGATGACGGGTCGCTTTTCCCATGGGAAAATTCAGATTCAGATAGAATCTGTAAATACATAACAGTTTTGGTTTGTTTATATATATAAAGTCCAAACAATGTAGCCTTCACCTTGTGTCAAATATAAAGTTACAATCTATAATAATATGTTGAATTAATTTATATTTTTCATTTTCGCAGGAACACAGTAATAGACCAATTTTTGTGCACGACTGCCCGCCACAGTTCGATGTCCAAACAGGAAAAATGGGTAAGATCTCATTTCACCTCCACGCACTAATTGAGCGAAGCGATTCACTCACTTGAATGTAAACTACAAGAAAGCGATATATACAATGTATAAATTATGTACTTTACATCTTCCTTTTGTAATTATTTTGAATACGATTCAACGCTAATAAGACTTTTGTTATACCAGTAAAATACAAAATTAAATACTCAAGGAAACTGAAAAGTAATTACTTATGTGATACTTATAAATGTGGATGAGAATTTTCGTTGTGAAAATTCTCAATCACAGTCGCATGTGCTTCTTAAAATTATTTTTTAATAAATTTAATAATTTTTGTTAACTATGTATTTGCGTGCTTGCGTATCAAAGTTTAATATTATTTGATTACTTACGAAGAAACAAACGTGGTATTCATTGTGATAAAAAAACAAGTAGAACAATAAAATGAGAATTTATGTTATGAAAATGTTCAGTCACAGTCGCTTGATATTTTGTTTAATGTAACTGTATTTACGACTATTTGTTTGCATGCGCCAATCACAGTATATTACTTGAACAATATCACAACCATAGTTTTCATAATGACGAGTAAAACAGCGATCGCTCCAGTGAATTTTCCATGTATGTACGTATTATAATTTCAAAATTATCATAAAATGCCATTGCACTGACCGATATATTGTATCAGTTGTAAAAATTACTCCCTTCACCTAATCAGTGAAAGTGTAGTTTTTCTTTTGCGATCCACGGAGGTGCCTTGTTACTAACAATAATTGCCGTTTGTTTGCCGATATGTTGCGGGTTCGATTACGCTTGAATTACAAACTAACCCTGAATACTTACTGTGATTTGGTCTCCATAATATAGAGTTAGCCTGTGTGTACAAAACTTTAAATATTTTTTCGATAATATTTAAATTTTAACAGTTTATTTGTTTTTCAATCTACATTTTGATTCGCATTACTAAATTTTGTCATATAAACTTTTGTTTGATGTTTATTTCAAAACACTTGTAACTTTTTAGTAATCAATTGAACATGGTTTGAGTCCTGTCAAAGAATACCCAAAAACATTTTCACATGGACATTATTGAGTAATGAAATTGTTACGGTGATGTGGTTAATGTCATTAACTTTGTCGAGAGAGTGATAACATGATATGATGTGATTTCTAAAATGTTTCGTGATTCAACAATTTTGTGAACAAAACTAAAAAGTGGAACTTCGTAACTGTCAAGATTTTGTCATGCGACATCAAAATTGCGTCACACATTTTAACATCCATATATTTTTTGGTTTGAATGGTGTGTTTGGCTGCAAAGTCGTAATCATTTAAAATGAAAGTTTTCGAGATGAGATAATACGGTAGGTATGCAGAACTCTCTACGAAAAGTATTCGCTGGGCGCGGCCGGTTACGGAAACCATTAAACATTCCGGCGTAACAATTTCACGTGTTGTGTTGTTACCACCGAATCCGTGCCGAAGAGGAAACTTTCAAAAAATGAGTAATAACACCGGCAGGTGGCTCGATTTACGATTGAATTATTTATATAAGTTTTATCGAGTAGGTATCGCGGTGTTAGTGGTCACACCCGCTCGAGGCTGGTTGCCGTGCTAGCCAATATGTTGATAAAACAGACCAAATAAAATAGACCGTGAATATGCCGTGCAAACCAATATGTTGATAAAAGACCAAATAAAACAGACCAAATAAAATATCTAAGAATTATAATTGACTATAACATCAGATTGACACATCACATCAAACATCATTGACACATCACATCAAAATCACAAGAAAATAATAGACATTTTCCTGAACATACAAACTAAAAGAAATGGAAACAATATATTTTGCACTTTGTCAATCCACAATAGAATATGGAGTCATTGTTTGGGGAGGAGCAACATCCTCAGCTATCGGTTTGGGAGGCGGCTATGGATACCGTCGCCTAGGGAACCATTTATTGGATAACAAACACCGCCATAGGTCAAACAAGTGGTTCGCTACGTCTGGTGACTTAGAAGGAGTGCCCAAGTTCATGGGGTGAGGTTTCTTCTGAGAGGTGTATTACAAATTGGCGGGATTTTTTAAGTAAAATTTCTTTACGCACGCTTGACTTGGGAAGTGAGCTGGCGAATGCGTGACGAGAGCGTTACAAAAACGAGGCGTACGGTAGTTGAGAGGGAGATATAAGTTAATGAAGATAGAAAGAGAGAGAGTTACGCTTCGTATATTACTGTAGGGGAAGGAGAGAGAGGTGCGAGCACCCATTTTCTTTTTCTCTTTCAGCCAGTTACGCTACACAGTATAGGCCTTTTGTCTGTATCACACTGTAGGAGAAAGAGAGAGCAGTGCGCATGCACATTTTCTTTCTCTCTTCCTATCATATAGATGGAGCAGAAGTTTTACTTCAGTTGACAGTTGAAAGTTGAACAATTATTTATATATTTTTATTGTTCTTCACTTCGTCCTTGTTCGGTCGGAGTATAAAAGGCATTCAAAATTAAATTACACTTTTCTTACCTCGTACAAAAGAAATGTTTTTTTCGAAATATCAAATTCTTTCGAAATTATGGACGTTTCGAGTCAAAATGTTTCGATAAGTTTTTTTGTTAAACTTTATTTATTTAGACATAGCAACGTTTATTTATATATGAACATCTCAAATATATTTTTTTCTGTTTTTTTTTTTACTTTGAGTTTCTTTTTACGACAACTTCAACATTACTAAATACATATATAGAACATTTTAAATACCTCGAAAGCATTCCAAATATCACGTATAAGATATGTTACAAGTTACAACGGTGGTCTCAGTAACAGGAATGTGGTCGTGATTATTATTTTTTTAATAATCAATGTTATTAACATTTCAATCATTATTTATAACATTAAATGTGTAAGCTTGAACTAATTGAAACAATCAAGTGCCAACTCATGTACTCCTCCATAGTACTAATATAGTATATTTACTTGTCTTGTGAATCCGGATAATAAAATCATTGAATTCCAACACTGTTTACTCCAGTTCTACATGAAGAAATTTTTAAAACTTTTTTGCTGGAACACAGTACCTACCTATACGTATATTTTTTTAAATCATTTGTCATGTCACTACCGGTCATTACAGTGATTTCAACCCTGTTTTATGAAAATCGTTTTTATTATTGTAAAATACAACTCGAACGTAATGACGTAATGTATAATTTTCTGGCAGTTAATTTGATGTATCAAAAAAATTGTGGTGGAACAACGTTACTTTTACCTACAGCTCTTTCCATATTCCAAGGGATTTTCTTTACACCAAGAGATTTTTGTGTTATAGTTAATATTTTAGCTATCTTTTATGGAGGCGTGGAAAGAGAATCTCCCAATAACAATCGTATAGGAGGTCTTAAGATTTTACAACCATCTCACAATTTGTAATCTTGAGTGCCTGTATAGTCGCACTACTGTACATACTTTCGCAGTGACTTTTTGGGCTTACAACCCATATTAGTTTAATTAGAATAAATCATATTGGTTTGAAAACCACTTTATAAGACATTTGATATAATAGGTACTCAATAAAGTGGTATTAAATTTAAGTTATTTTATTCTAATTATATCTATGTTTACTCACTCACAAAGTGATTGCTACATGTGAAAAATTTGATATTATTTTGTCATATTATAAGTATGAATTTCCATTTTGATGCATTTAATGCGTGACTTGTACCTATTCTTTTATTCTTTACATGAGGTGATAACTAGAATTCTGACATTTTTAAATCTTTAACTTTAGCATTGTACTAGTATGTTGTAATTTCTTGTCTGAACTTATAAAATCACAATCTGTTGAGCCAAACTCGTTATTTTTACCGTTATTGTAAGTGACCTACATCATTTCACTAGTCGCAACTCTTCTTCCATCTTCTTAATATATAAAACAAAGTCGGGTTAGTTACACTATTTATAACTCGAGAACGGCTGGACCGATTTTGATGATCTTTGATTTGTTGGATTAGTCTCCGGCCGGATAACAGAATAACTATTAAAATCACGAAAAAGAAAGTTATGAAGAAAATTTATTTCTTCATACATTTTGTATTTTTTTTTTTTTTTTACAGGAACTCCACACAGGAGGCCCTGAGGAAAATAATTTCCCTCAGGGCCTATGCCATCTTTGAGGATGCTGTGTGGAGGGTTTTTTTTAAGGAAAGGGAGGAGAGGAGAGTTCTGGGAAGGAAAAGGGTTTAAGGGGTGGGTAGGAATCTGGGGTTCAGTATGTCCTGGTCATGCACCTCCAAGACCTAGACAAACCTCACCCCATGAACCCGGGCACCCCTGCTAAATCACCAAACGTAGCGAACCACTTGGGGTGACCTATGACAGAGGTGTTGGTTATCCAATAAAGGTTCCCGGGGCGGCGGAATTCGTATGGAACGAATATTCATATTTTAAAAGAGCTGTGGCAATGTTGTGTCAGTTGAAGTTTGCGTGAATTCTAAAAATTCAAAAATGTCAAATGTCAAATGTCAATGCGCTGATTGTTTCGCTTTTGTTGTTTAGCATATTATGCTGCCTCTCTTTCTTACACACTAAATGTCAACAGTCGAAAATGAGACAAACGGTTTACGCGTGTCTTCACCCTTCCAAAGGAAAAATACAATAATTATAATAAATTTCCCTGACACGCATAAATAAAATGAAACGCAATCCCCGTAAGGGGCCATCCATAAATTACGTCACATATTAAGGGGGGGAGGGGAGGGGAGTAGCAAGTGTGACTAGGGGTATGGGGTGGTCATCAGCTCTGTGACTTCACATGTAAAAAAAAATTAACTACTGTTTTGATTACTTTTAGGTGTCACACTAGGGGGGAGGGGTCTCATAAATGTGACGACGTGTGGCAGGGACGGGGGGGGGGGGGGGGGGGGTAAAAAAATCTTGAAATTCGTGTGACGTAATTTATGGATGGCCCCTAAGTAAGTGGAAAAGAGTAAGAAAACCACCCGTACACAAGGTCATCTCTGATATTGACAAAAACAATACACGAAAGTTGCGGATCGATAATTGCTTCATTGTATAATTTTTAACTTAATAAAAAACTGAATTTAATTCAGCTAATAAATTAACACAACAGTTATTGATTCTGAGGGGGTACGAAGTTCACCGGGTCAGCTAGTTATTGATAAAAATTATTAATTGAAACGATCAATTTATTAGTATAATCTAGATAATATACAACGAATTAAAAGAATGTTAAGCTATTGGGAATATTTCTATCACTAAGTTGCATATGGTGGTAGGTACATAAAAAAAGTATTTTATGTACATTGTTTCAAATTAATTTTCAAAATAACATCAAATTGTTTAGTATTCTTTGAGTGTAAGATATATTAAACTATTACACACTTTGTTATTTAATTCCCTAACCTAACATTGTTTACGTGCAAACGTTGTGTTTTTTTACAATAGCTCCACACGGGAGGCCCTGAAGAAAATAATTTCTTAGGGGATGCTGTGCGGGGGATTTCTTTAAGGAAAGGAAGTTCTGGGAAGGAAATAGGTATGAGATGTGGGTAGGAATCTGGAGATCAGTGTGTCGGGACGGACGTATGAATCCATTCAACCAACTGCGTGCAAGGCGATTGGTCGAGGGACATTGTCTCAACCAGTCTCTCTCGATCCGGCCGTGGTCAGACGAATCAGCCGCCAAAAACTGGATAAACCTCATCCCATTATCCCGGACACCCCTGCTACGTCACCAAAAGTAGCAAATCACTTGGATTGATCTGTGGTAGAGGTTTTGGTTATCCAATAAATGGTTCTCGGGGCAGCGGTTCCCGTACCCGCGTCCCAAAATAGAAATGATGTAGATTTGTGCTGTTATAAAAGTATAATGAAAAAAACATAAAGTAGTTGATCAACTGACTTTTTTATTTGAAATATAATAATATAAAATAACCACATCTCCTAGTTAATTATATCTAAACCAGCAGAACGTTCTAAGGTGGGCAGATGAACCAGCCGCCAAGACCTGAACAAACCTCACCCCAAAACCCGGGCACCTCTGCTAAGTAACCACACGTAGCGAACCACTTGGGATGACCTATGGCAGAGTGTTGGTTATCCAATAAATGTTTCCCGGGCGGCGGTACACAATATCTAAACCAGTAGAAGATGTTCTAATAATAAACACAAACATTAAATTTATTTTCCACTTTAATAAAAATAATAGCCAATAATATATAACTGGTATGTGCCTAGTTTGTTGGTCGTAATGTGAATAATAATTTATGATAAAAACAAATAATCTGAAAAAAAAAATTTATGAAAGTCGATGATGGCTTTAAATATTCACTTTTTTTTTTTTTATAGAATGAAGAATGTTTACTTGGCAATTTAAGCTATCTTTTGAATGCGTATTTTGTATAATAAGTTGCCCGGAAATCAAGTTTCGTGGGAATAACGGAATAACTAGATATTCTTAATGGTGCGTTGTTTTCACGAAAGTGTTCATAATTTTGAAATGAAAACTTCTTCAACATCGTTGTGATTTCAAACTCGATAAAACGAAAAAGCGACACTAAAAAGAGGATTTAGCCTGCGACAGAATGAGCTAGACTAATCGGTCTCCTCTTTGTGCGGTGCTTCGTATAGCCTCCCCACTCTTGTCTACTTTAGTTTTTTTGAAGATTTCACATCCTCCGCGTCTAAACTGTTAATAATTTTTTTGTTCATTTAAGTTTACAAATTACCAATTACATAATATTACATTTTATATGCCTTAATGTGTTTCTTAAAATATATTTAGATTTTTTTTAAATATTGTAGTTTTTGTGGTTTCCAGCAGCGCATTATAATATTTCATCCCATTTTAACAATCCTATATTTATTAAGTGTGTATTTATTGGTCTGATATTTGTAATGGGGGATGACATAGCAATATAAATACGAGTTGATTGAACAAATTTCTAATAGTGAAATCTTTCATAATTGTTTGTTTGTCTTTTTGGATATCCTTGCTGATTTTGGTCTCATTGTTGATTTCTGATGTTTACTCTTTTTTGTATTTCATTTCGTTCTTGGCGAATTTGTATGTTTCTTGTTATTTGTTTGCCGTTTCTTGTTGTTTTGTTTTTGCTGTTTCTTGTTGTCTTTTGCTCTTTTTTGCGTGAGTAAAGTGACTGTCGAGCCGTCGCTCGTTTCAGGTGATCGCTGGTTCGTGTCTTGTCTCGGTGTGCTGTACCTCAGCAAGGGATTGTTCTACCGCGTGGTGCCGGCCGACCAGCGCTTCGAGGAGTCGTACTGCGGCGTGTTCCGCTTCCGTCTGTGGTGGTGCGGCGAATGGCTCGAGGTACTGGTGGACGACCGACTTCCCACCGTCAATGGGAAGCTGGCCTTCCTGCACTGCGCCAACTCGGATCAGTTCTGGCCGGGTCTGCTGGAGAAGGCCTACGCCAAGTAAGGGAGTGTTAATAATAAATAATAATAATTGGCTAATTTATATAGCGCCGTTTTCGTGGAAAATCACCTCAAGGGCGGAACGTGCATATTACCCGTACTATTAAATGTACTATTGTATTCCTCATACTCAACCTTCGTGATCACCTTGCATTTCCACTGTCATAATGAATCATTCAGGAACCACGATTGATTTTATTTTTTCTACTTTCAAAATGATCTTTGATTGTCCTTTTTTTAGTACACAATGCAGGCATGATATTATATTATGTGTAGTCTTAATAAAGACAATATTAGCGAAACTCGATCGAAAATCTGAAATAGAAAAATTAGAAAAAGATACCGTCACACCTGTGACCTCAGCAAAGGATTATTCTACCGTGTCTAGCGTTCTAGCGCTAGCGCTACCGTCTAGCGCTTCGAGGAGTCGTATTGCGGCGTGTTCCAGATGTGACCGTAGCTTTTTCTTATTTTTCTGTTTCAGATTTTCGATCGAGTTACGCTATTATTGTATTCATTATTTAAATATTACAATTTAAGGTTTTACTCGTTAAGTTAAAAATAAAAATAATTAAAGTAACATTAAATACCTAAGTATTTCGTCGTAGATCGTAAAAGCTCCACTGCACTACTCGCGAAGTTGATCGAAGTTAATCGAATACGATAGTGTAGACACAAACTTCACTTCGCTTCGTACAAATGCGCTTCGCCTCGCCTGTCTTCCGATAATTGTCGGTATTTGCGCCCGAGTCAAAGGACTTGAAGTGCCCCGAAGTTCGAAGCGAGTAGTGTAGACACGCGCTTCGAACTTCGGCTATAACTTCGTCGAGCACTTCGTCGAAGCATCGAAGTGAGTAGTGTAGTGGATGTTTAACATAAGATCCCAACTGTTATCATACCAGCAGGTTTTAATACCTATATGAAAATTCATCATCCCAGAAGTCCTGCATTGTAATTTTGTAATGCTGTGACCAACATCTATAATTTAAGAGCTTGTATTTATTCCATTATGTTGTCTTGAAACGTAAGTTTGTGTTGTAGATTGCACGGGTCCTACGAGGCCCTGAAGTACGGTACCCTGCTGGACGGGCTGGCGGACCTCACCGGGGGCATCACGGAGAGCATAGTCCTCAAACCAGATCCGCCAATCACAACCAAGTTCCTCAAAAACCTGTTAGATATGACCAGCATCATCACGTGCACTGTACAGAATCCGACACAAACGGTAAGCCTACAAGATCGTGCGTGTATCTTATATTAACTACGTATTTGCTGGAACGAACTCTATTTGTTTAGCGTCTGCAGATTACGCCTGGTAGCTTAGAAAGTATTTACAAAAATCCCACAGGCATAGTAGCAACTTCGTGTAATTTCTTAAGGATATAAATCGACAGTGGTTGAGAAAGGATCACGAGGAAAAACCTTTTTTATTGAGAAATGGGAAAAGCGACTTGAAAAAGGAAAGGCTGACAATAGTACTTACATTAATTACACGTTGGAACATAGATTTTAAATGACGTTCGTGTCCTTTATTCTCAACGCTTTAGAGCCCGTTCACACTTCCGTTTTAACGACGGAGGCGGGTTCCGTTTTTTAAAACGGAAGCCCTAGCCGCTGTAGTGACTCTATGGAGCTGTTCACACTTGTAGGTTCCGGCGTGAAAAACGGATCCGTCATTTTTTGCCAGAGAATCGCCTACGCAGAGCGTCCGTTTTGTCCGACGCGCTGGCCATACATTTCAATGGAGCTGTTCACACTAGACGTAGAACGGTTCCGTTTCCCCACCTCCCGCTCGACGCTTCCTCACCGCCCGCTCCCAGACGCAAGCAGCAGGCAAATTACGCGGTTGTGTTTTTATAGGGCGCGCGTGGCGTTTATAATATTATTATTGTTCGTTCCAGAATGCGATTTCTTCTATTTAATTATAAGTAAAATATTAATTAGTTCGTAAGATTCGTGTAAACGAAACATCGCCTAAAATATGCAAACAAAATATTATCCCACGGTTTGAACAAATAAGGTCCGAACCTGGTAATTAAGTAATATGGTTGTTTTTATTTATAATATTTAATATTTATATTTATTAATATTTTTCCTTCTTTTTAATAAGTACCACATGACAACAAGAGCTTCA
This sequence comes from Limnephilus rhombicus, assembly GCA_929108145.2. Classification (NCBI taxonomy): domain Eukaryota; kingdom Metazoa; phylum Arthropoda; class Insecta; order Trichoptera; family Limnephilidae; genus Limnephilus; species Limnephilus rhombicus. The sequence goes on along the minus strand of OV815275.1, from coordinate 38,599,096 downwards.
TCGTCGTCCATTGCGCACGACCGTCTACTGAAGAATGAGCAAATAAAATGTTTTGGTCGTTGTTTTCGTAGAGTAGGATCCGTTTTTTAAAACGGATCCGTTTTAAAAACGGAAGTGTGAACAGGGGCCTCGGCTTCCATTTTAAAAAACGGGACCCGCCTCCGTCTTTAAAACGGAAGTGTGAAGGGGCTCTTATGGTGCAATTATTAGTATTTTTGTTAGTCAATAATTCTTAAGACAAGAGGAAGATGAATAAATGTGGACGAAGAAAAATGTGTGTGCAAGGCCAGAGTTGTGTTGCCTCTGTGTCTGCCTGGAAAGGATGGAATCAAAATGAAAACAAGACAGTTGTTAGTGAAAGACGTATTTATTTAAGTAATAGTATTACGAGGAAATGAATCATCACAAGACAGAAAATAATTTAAATGCTTTATTTGTCGCCAAGAAACTCATAGCCTGGAAAAGGCGCCATTCTTCCATTGTCATATTATGCAAGGTTTGGCTGAAGTACGAGGACGTGGATTGATTGATTAATTATTACTTTATTCCTGTGAAGGATATACTAATTCTTACTGTGAGAATCATCCGGGTTCTTACGAAGACTTTCGGTCAGGAAAATAATCTTATATTTAGAATTTTTTTTATCATAATTTTATTTTGTTGACTAATTCTGTTACAGGTTCGGACTCCGCCGGAAAAACTAGCAAATGGAATACAACATGGCTGTAATTACAGACTTTATGCTGTGGAAAGGGTGAATAAAAAATATTATATAAAATATTGCGAGTACAAAATTTTTTTTTTTAAATAATGGGTGAGCTTCTTAAAGCGACTAAATTTTTACTATCCGACATGAATTATTAACAAAATATCGTGATTTTTTTTAAATTTACAATAATTAGATTAGAAATTTTCATGGTGATATAAATCCCTTTTTGATGCTAAAAACAACTAACTTCGGGCATAACAGTGCCTTATCCATGTCAATTATTAAACATCTTAGTTATAAATAAAGATTTAAAATTACATTTGCACTCTATATTGTGTTTAAATGATAAAAATATTGGAATTATTATGTTCTGAAATATCAATAAACGATTGAATTCCAAAGCTAAAAGGGGGTATTCAGATGTACACATTTGTGCGCGTAATGCAGTGATGCACAACCTACATATTTAGTAGACGGGATGCATTACCTGTTTTTCATACCTACGTGGGCCGTGTGGAGAATAAGAGTGGTACAAAATGTGCCACAAGAGACGAGTTCTCTGGTCGCTGGTTGTAAACCACTGTTGTAGTGGAAGGTGTTGTTTCTGTACAAAATTTAAGTTCAATATTTCTTAAGTTCCTCAATACATTTGAAAATCAATAAAAAAATAATTTGTATAAAATGAAGTTGGTTAGTTAACAGTAAAGACCTTCTCGAAAATGGAATAAGTGGGTAACCGACGCGAGCGTCGCACCCGATGCAACCACCCAATGCACCCTGCTAGTCATTCATCCTGCCTACTGGGATGTTAACTACCTCTATTATAATTTATTGTTATCTTTATTCTACTTGTTACATTGACCGTCCTTTTGAATTTTGACATAAAATCATGGGCAGTCAAATAGACCACCCTAGCCAGTAACCCTAGTATTTTAGTAGACGCGAGAGAATGAATGTTAAATTGATAGCTTTATTATTTGGTTCTAGGTTGAAGCATTTTCAGGGGACACATCTTGTTTGGTAAAATTCCGCAACCCCCTCGGGCCGGGCGAAGAGTATGTGGGTCCATGGTCACTCTCCGGTTCAACTGAATGGGACAACGTCTCCCCTGAAGAAAAGACTAGAATCGGGCTGAATTACTTGGCCGACGGGGAGTTCTTTATGCCCTTCACAGAGTTCATCAAGACCTTTACACACCTAGAAGTAGTTCACTTGGACAAGGACACCAGCCGAGACGAACCGTCACTAAAGGGAAAGAACACTTGGCAGCTTAAACTGTATCAAGGTGCTTGGAGGAAGGGAGTTTCTGCAGGGGGGTGCAGAAATAATTCAGGTTTATTACTAAATTTTTTTGTTTCCTTATCTGTAAGACTGTATCGCATATACCAAAGAGGAGAGAAGGGAGAGGTATTAGCACAGGGCAACCAGGCCAGTGCAACTGACAACCTAACCATGCTAGTGGGCTTAAACAATAAAGTGCATGTTATGTTTAAACGATGAAATACAGTGTGCTAGTTTGTAAAAACCATTCAGGTAAAAGTTTAAAACAAGGGATGGCATTACTTTTCACTTTTAACTTATTTTTATTACTGTTAGTTTAAGGTAAGTGGCTTTCTGAGAACAACGATTGGCTGCTGTCAAATTTATGCGATTTTGTCAATAAACACGAAAGGGTCCAAATAATGTGTTGAAATAGAAGTTAGCTGGAGAGAAACAATTCTCTGCAAGCTTTTGTTCCAATAACTGTGGAATTGAAAGCTTCCATCTGATCCAGCAATGTTATGCGAAGAAAGATGCTTTAAAGCTCACAGTATTGGTTTGTCAGATGGAACTTTGTTATTCCAAAGGGGTCGATTCTCCATATTATTATTATTCACCGCTAGTTGACAATTCTCATTAAAAAAAAATAATAAAACAAACTTTAAAACTCATTTTAGTTTCAAGGTACAACTAGATAGAAACCTAGTTTGTAAAATATTGGTTTTATAAATAAAATCTTGATTCTTTCCTTTACATCACAACTAATTTTATTAGGTGTTTTTAATATTCCCACAGTGACGGCATAAAAAAGCGTAAAACGCAGGTTCTTTATCACATTTACTGCAACACTTTCTTACTGAAGAAATAATAGTGAGACAAACGTAAATTATAATATGATAACTAATCAAAATATTGTATTAAATTTAAATAATCAATCAAATGCTGCTTCCCCCAAAGAAGAAATGCAATCATTATCATAAATCTCCCTCACTTGTTTCGAAGAATTTTTCCATTGCTGTGGAAATTTTAAAAGCAGCCATTTGAAGTTGAAATTATGTATTATTGTTTTTTAATTAGCGCCATCTACAGTTAATTCGACTAAAATTGAAGAACACAACAAAAGTCTCTTAGGAAATATTTGTAGGACCACCTCCGCTCCCTTCTTTCCTCCGCGGACTACAATCAGATGCCATTTCAGTCCATCCCTTTTTTAGATAATAAGTGATCTTCCTGGTGGCTTTTTATCCACATCTATTTTCCGACAATGATATGGAAATTGCAGCAAAAAATATATTTATAAATACATGTATAATAGAATTATCACCACCTCTCTCTCTTTCTAAAGTTCGTTCCACCTGTTTTTTCTTTGCATTCCATAGTATCAAGTGTGTAAATAAAGATAATACAAGAAAGGATATATATTCTTCTACATCCAGGATAGCTTCATCCACGCTTTATTTCTCAATCAGTTGAGATTAACGACAATTTATTTATCTTTTCAGATACATTCCACATTAACCCACAGATTCAACTGACTCTTACCGAAGTAGAAGAGGTGGTAATTTCCCTAAACCAGCACAGCATAATGGAGCCAAAAGTGATTGGCTTCAGTGCCTATACTTTACCCAACAACTGGTCGGAAACTATTCAAAAGCCTTACTTCAAGAAAAACAAGTCCGTGGCAAACTCACAATACACAAATAGTCGACAAGTGAGCCATCGATGCCAACTGGATGATGGTTCCTACGTTATTTTGCCTACCACATTTGAGCCTGGTGAAGAATCAGGATTCACGTTGAGGGTATACTCAATGGAAGCTTTAAAACTTAGACTTTTGGATATCAACCCGCTGGTGTTAAAATCAGCTGTGATCAAAGCGCCATCTCTGCTGGACACAAAAAGCTTTCTGCAGTATGAAGCAGTCTTCTTGCAGTTGGCAGATGAACACCGGACGGTAAATGCTTTTGAATTGCAAGAACTCCTGGATGCGTGTTTGCCAAATGACTACATTAAAAGTTGTGCATCAATTGAAGTTTGCCGACAAGTTGTCCTCGCGTTAGATGTATCCTTTTAAAGAATTTTCATTATAATTATTTTTTAGAATAGTGACAAAGATCTACCTACCCAACCTACCCATTATACTTTTTTATGTTGATGATGATATCTAAATCTATTATAATTAAGTAACTAAACTAACTAAACAGACAAAATAGAATGCCAAACAATGCTATCTCGGCACACATTCCTTACTTCATTTACATCTTATATCTCCTCCTACTTATTCTTCTGATATTCTTATTCATAACATGACCCGTCTCAAGTATTTGGTTCACTTGAGCCATGTCTTTCTCGAGCTTCCCCGATTTCTTCTACCTATTAGTTCTTCTATCTATTACTACAATTAATTCTCTGATTATAACTAACAGAAATTATCATTTGAAACCAGCCCCATCACATCTAAAGTGATATCTTCCGAATTGTAAATATGTTTAAAAATGAATTGTCAGAGCAAACATTGTGCATGTGCGATTCCAGTATAGTTGTTATGATTTTGATAATTCAGTATATGACTATGGAAGGTGTTATCCAAGTATGGAGTGAGTACGAATCTCATACAGGCAATTGCGTCTCTGTATGAGGGAAGCGTTGCATGTATTAGAGTGAAAGGCGATTTTACGGGATGGTTTGACATCACAAAAAGCGTTAAACAAGGCTGCGTAATGTTACCATGGTTATTCAATCTATACATGGATAATTGTATGCAAGAATTGAAAGAGATGGGATTGGGCGCGAAATTGAGTAATCTGGAAGTATGTTGCCTGTTGTATGCTGATGATGCGGTGCTGATTTCTAACAGTATGGAAGATCTACAGTCTCTCGTGTCTAGGATGAACGAAGTATGTATGAAAAATGAGTTAATGATGAATGTAAGTAAGTCTAAGGTCATGGTATTTGAAAGAGAGAGTATGTGCAAAACAATGTGCAACATAGTTGTGAATGATGAGTATTTGGAGCAGGTGGATGAGTTTGTGTACTTGGGAAGTATGTTTACGAGAGATGGAAGGGCTGACAGAGATATTGAAAGGAGGGTAAATGCAGGCAACTCTATTAATGGAGGACTGAACACCGTTGGCGCCAACAAAAATCTGTCCAAAGAAGCGAAGTTAGCCGTCCATAATGGAGTGCTGGTACCTACCCTGATGTATGGCAGTGAGGCATGGAACTGGCAGAGGAAGGATGAAAGTAGACTGAATGCTATAGAAATGAGATCCCTGAGGCGTATGTGTGGTAAAACCATGTACGATCGTGTGAGAAATGTGGAGATCCGCGAAGAATGCAAGGCTGATGTAAGCGTGATGAGTAAGATTAAGAAAGGGACGCTCAGATGGTTTGGGCATGTAGAGCGAATGAACGAGGAAAGGAGTGTAAGGAGAATATATGACTCAAATGTGAATGGAAGAAGAAATCGGGGACGCCCGAGGAAGACATGGCACGACCAAGTGAATCAGATACTTGAGTCGGGCCATGTGAAGAGTCGGAATAATAGAAGAGCATGTATGAGACGATGTATGAATGTGAACGAGGCAAGGAGTGTGTGCCAAGATCGAGTTGTTTGGCGGTCTGTCCTCTCTGCCTACCCCTGCGGAGAAACGGCGTGATGGTTAGTTAGTTAGTTAGTTCAGTATATGACTAAACTAACGGACCTCACAACTACTGCAAGGAAAATTGATAAATAATCATTTAATATATTTGAGAATGTAATTATTTCATTTTTCTTTAGAGACAGATTTGGGTTCTCCATTCTAAGAAATTCTATAAATAGCAGCGTAGCCATTTGGAAAATGAATTATTATTTATGATTGTGTTAATGCTACAAGTCAGACTGTGGGATCACCTATTTCTACCATTACATATATTTAGCGTCATCATTACCAAAACTCTTAACTAAATGAAAACGGTAAAGTGATCTATTCAGTCCATCCGTTACTTTAGTTAAATCACACCGAATAAACGTGTTGTGCCAGCCAGTATTAGTTATATTTACTCAGGCACTGAGAGTTTGCCGTTGTTTCGTGTGATTTAGTGTTTCGTAGAAGATTTTGGATTTAAAACTGTTGTTTACGTACATTACCTTAACCTACTGATACAGAGTACAGGAAGTGGTAGACTGAAGTTTGTGGATTTCAAAGACCTGATGTGCAGCCTAAAGCACTGGCAGACGGCCTTCAAGAACCACACCAAGGAGAAGACGGGGGTGCTGCGGGCCGAGAGGTTGAGAGACGCCATCTTGGAACTCGGCTACCAAGTCAGCATCGATGTTCTTTCCACACTTATTCTGCGATACATGAGAAAAGATGGGACTTTGAGGTTCGGAGACTTTGTGCTGGCAATTCTGCACCTCCATGTGGCTTTTGGTAAGTGTTTTTACATAATCGAGTTATTAATGATTTTCATTGCATCTTTATGATTCACTCTAAGGACACTATTAAAAATTATTATCAAGCCAACTAACTAAATATTATGTAATTATAGTATATAGTAAGCACCAAACTTAAATGCTGACCTGAACTTGATACGATTCATTCTCATACAGGTATAGTCACTTTACTGACTTTACAATGAACATAAGCGAAAGAAAAAGATGCGTAAAATAAATTTGCAATAGAGAAAGGTGTGGGCGGGGAGATGGGACCACCTTTCTCGACTCCCGCGCACAACGCATTCCGGTTTTTGGATCTTAAACTCGCCTGTTGTGACGATTTCTGTATCAACGTCAGGTTAACATTAAAGTTTGGTGCTTATTATGCATACATACACTCCATTTATAATTGTAGGCAGAAAAAATCAGTGCGGGAATATACTTATAAAAGATTTTAAAAGAAAATATACAACTTTTGTATGTCATCTCAGGAATGGTGTGAAAATTTTGATCAATGTACTTTTCATGCCAACAGACCAATATAAATATTGATAAAAGCACATTTCTTGCTAACAGACTTTGAAAATATTGATAAAAGCACATTCCATGCCAACAGACCAATGAAAATATTGATAAAAGCTCATTCAATGTCAATAGACCAATGAAAATGTTGATAAAAGTTTCAATGAAAATAAATGCCCTATGATAATAACTAGCTTCATTAGCAGCTTTATTGTCACAAGAAAATTCCTACAATAAGCGTGTCATCTCGCACCTTTCTAAAATACAATATGTTATCATCTGTCTGTAAAAAGATATCAAACAAAGTTTGAAATCACTACATTTAAAATTATGCTAATATTTATACTATTTTTTCTTATTCACAGCCATGTTCCAGTCAAAAGATCCCCTGCAAAGTGGAAGCATAAAGTTATCTTTATCAGAGGCAAGTTTTTGTCTATTATTTCATTTGGATAAAAATTTTTTTTCTCAAAATGTAGCTTGTTTATTTAAGAAGGAAATCCCCTAAAATACCACTATGACCCTACCATAGAACAAATGAATATTTATTTTTGTAATTGGCCAATGACAGGTAATACTAGTGGTAGCCATTGTAATAACCAAAGGACTGCTATTGATCAGAAATGCAGCTTCACAGTTTCCCCATAAAATTTTGTTTAGCAATGATATCTCTGTTGTTTTCCTATGCATCCCCATTTAGAAAAAGTCACCAGCCCTGAAATGCAGTTTTGACTTATCATAATTTAAATGCAATGATTTCTCTGGTGTGTTCCTTCACATCCGCATTTAGAAAAAGCCAGCAGCCCTGAAAAGTGGTTTTGACTTATAATTATTTGAATGTTTCAGATAAACTCTTATTTACTTGGGTGCTCCTAAACTTTACCCATGTATGAGTATTATGTAGGTTGATAAAACATTAAAACGAGCATTATCAAAATTAGAAAAGCATACAAATGAGTCCTATAATTTCAATACCCGCTATATCCGATTTTTTGACAAAATGATCTGAGTATGACATCTTGTTCACATTTTTGCGAAGAACAAGACTAATCTAAAATTGAGTTTCAAAACATCCTTTATCACCATGATAAAACTGCGAGTGAGAAACAAAACCAGCTATGTCATTCAAGAAGTTACTATCAAAACCCGCTATATCGGAATTCAACCAATCACGAGCAGTTATTTTGCCAAGATGGCTGGTGTAGAAACACACCCCTCAGGTCAGTTGAGTTTCAAAAGCCTCTATATTTCATACAAATCACGAAGTGAGTATCAAAATCCGCTATATCCATTTTATTTATCCAAATTACTCAAATATTTCTATACATATATTGAAAAATTGACACTTTTCAAATGTATATTACTCAAATTCATTATATAAAAAAATAAAATGCAATTTTTTATTTACGCTAGAGATGTGACAGTTTTTTTCGGGTTTCTCCGAATCAGTGAAAGTAGATACAGCGGATATAGAAATTGAACGACTCAAATATAGATTTACCTTTATATCCTAACTTGTGATATCTGATATATGATGTCTTTAGGGGTTGATCATTTTTGTCTGAAGGGTGAACGTATGATTTAAAAAATATGTATATCTGAAACGTATCTCTACATATTATAAAAGTCCTTCGATGCGTCTGTCTTTCTGTCTGTTCGCGATAAACTCAAAAAACTAATGAACGGATTTTCATGCGGTTTTCACCAATAGAGTGATTCATGGGGAAGGTTTAGGTTTATAATTTTTCAAGTTTTTGTGTAAATTGGTTGAAATATATAATATATAAAGGGAGCGTGCTGGCAAGCGGACGGTGTGGATTTGATTCGTATGCAAATGAACAGATGGCGTTAGTTAGAAAGGTTGGGTAACCAACCAGTTGGTTAACCAACTTTCGTTAGCCACAGCAACGCTTAGCCGGGTCAGCTAGTTATAAATATTATTTTAAAAAATTATAAGTTCTCGTACCTATCAACAAAATTCTAAGATAATTTTTTGTTTTTGTTTTAGTGGCTGAAGTCAGCATTGATGTGCTGAACATGACTCAAAGTCATATATGTACGTAACCTGAAGTCAGCCTTGATGTTTTTTTAACGGGACCTGAAGTCAGTGTTAATGTCCTGAAATGGATTTGAAATCTTGAATGGTGCCGTAATATAAATTCGTAAGATTTCTTGAGATTCAACTTAAAATGACATTTGTATGAAATACATGACTCTTAATTCATAGCCACAAACTTAATGTCATCCATTTGTGGCTAGTATATAAAGTGATCTTAGTGTAATTGAACATGTTTAAAAACATCTCAGTGTGATACTTGGTAATATAGACTTTATTAAAATTAAGAATGTTATTGCTGCTGTTAGCGCAAACTGACAAATTAATATTGTTAATTTTATTTCCCCAATAAAGTGACATGACATCAATACCATTCTTTGTATGTATAGCAAATCCAGAAAAAACACCAGATCTAGAAAAAATTTCCGCTATCCTCAGAACCCTCTTAGGGCCTGTCGTTTTACCGATATTCAAAAGTCAAAATGTCAAAATCAAAGGACCAATCAATGCCATTTTTTTTTTTTTACATTTGTGTGGTTCCCTCTAAACACCGATTCTAAGCTTGTTTCATCCTTGAAGCAAATTTTGATCAGTTGACAAACAAAACGGCCATGGGGTTATGCTTGTAAGATGACAATGTTACATTTGAATGTCGGTGAAATATCTGGCCCTCAGTCCCAGAGATTGGATCTATGGTCACACCTAGACAAAGCTAAACGCCTCACAGTGCCAATCTATCACACCAAACTTTGATGCATTACATACAAGTCAATGACAAGAAACACTGTAACAAAACAATGAAAATACTTTAGAGGAACCTATTTTCATGCAAATGAATTAATTTTGTAAAACATTGTCTTTATATATTTCGCTTTTGTTAAGATAAAGTATGGCCGAGACTGAAAGGTTGAAAATTTTGACTGGCTGTAGAGCCAGTATCCTAGGAAACAACTTAACACCTAATGGTCTCCTGTTGCCTTTCTCCATATATCTTCTTGTCCAAGGATGTACCTATTGTCTGCCTAAGCGTGTGGTAGCTCACTTATCAGATTTAAATGATTGTTAGAGGAATCTCCTTGCAACCAGGTCGGTCTACTTGCATAATTTACAAGGATAATTATTATTTTCCATGTTCATATTCTTTATAGATCAGGAAGCTATAAACCCGACATTTTAGTTCAACAAGTATGTAGGTACATCAAGACAGCTACTTCATGGGTTGGTAAAAAATAAAAGAAAAAACCAGGTGCAGTAGAAAGGATGAAACCGAGAGTGCTCCGTTCCATATATTTTTTTATATTGGTGCCCGAACACGGGTGGGTGCAGCGGGGGAGTGGTGTTGCGTACTTCCTTTGCCACATTCTTACTTACGATTTTGAGTCCTGTAAAGGAGCGGGGTAACACTTATGTGCGTAAGGAATGGCGAAGATGACCCTCACCCAACTTCATTTACAAAATCCCAAATTACGTACCTGCCATAGTTTGTAAAGGCTTCTTGAACATACCTATCAATAAAAAAACCTCTTCAGCGACTGTCCAGTGTTCTGTGACCCTGCTGAGGCAATACCAGGAAATTTCTCAGTTTTTATATTTTACATGAGCAATGACTCTTTAGGTTCATCAGGCTAATGTTGTGCTCACTATTGAATCCATGGAGCTTTATTTATCATCATGGATTTTACGTACAATGATTCAGTTGGGAATATAAGAGATTTCAAATAAAAGATTTCAAATAAAATAAATATTACACTTTATTATCATAATAATGTACATATTACAAGATAATAAATACATACATATAATATGAATTTAGGACCTGCGAAAAAAATTTAGTTCATCAAAATATTGAAAAAGTTTTACAAATTTAAGTTTTACAGATATATTTTTCAAATTTAATCAATATGTAGTTACAATATTCACTTGCTTAGAATACATAAATATATATTATATACAGCGTAAAATTACGATCACATCAGAATGTGTGGATTACATCTGTAAATGAAGGAGTCATTATTAAATGTCACACTCTGAAAAGATCTGCATTAATCTAGCTACACAATGTTGATAGCGAAACATGTAAGTTGATTCGCCTTTTAAACGTTTAACACATAGTTAAATAACATTAATAATAAAAACTATTGTTTAAATGGAATGACTGCAAATTTGCAAGCAGGAATGATATGGTGACTTCATTCTTCTGGTATTACACTGGGATGTTTTGTATACTATGATATGAAATCAAATACATTATATATAGTTTCATATAATACATAATATATATTATATAATATGGTGGTATCGGGAGATCACTCATTCTTCATCGAGATGGGTTTGGTGAGGGTCATGGAATAGAAGTCTAATATTGTGCAAACATCAGAATAGCGCTACAAATATAAATATTTTCTTTGAATTACATGAAAACTCCCATGCAGAAGCATCTACAGAAAGATAATTCATTTAATTCACTTATTTATCGTATTCACAGCACTTTTGATGATGACACAATTTCACTAAATTAACGATACGGGAAATTATTTTAAGAACATTGAGACTGATGAAAACATTAATGTACTGTAAACAGTTAACACCTATTAAACACCCATTATAATTTATATTTGAATATTGTAGACATGATCTTTTAAATGAAAAAAATTGACACTGATTCTATTGAGTTATCTGACTCTTTTGACAAGATTTAAAAAGCATTCATTCAACACAAGGAAGGAAAAATCAGCATTGGGTTTGTGTGAATGCATGATTTAACTTGAGGATTTCAAAACTTTTCGGGATCAAGATTTCCTACAAAACTGGGAAACACAAAATGACTAATGTGCGGAAGCAGAGTATGAATATTTCGCGCTATTCATTGGAAACCACTGAAAAAACATGAAACAGAAAGAGACGGCATCATTTTTATTAAATATTTTATTGTACTCATTGAAGTCTAAAGGAAATCGGAAACGTGCAGTTTGTAGGTAGCTAAAAGGTAACTAGTTAAGATCAGGCTTCCTCATGTTATTGTTATAAATTAGAAGTGGGTAGAAATTGAATAGTTCGCGCTATTCGTTACAAATGGTTTGAGAAAACTTATGAAACCACAGTTCTCACAATTTTTTTTTACTCTTTTGAATCTGTGGGAAATCATTCAAAGATGCATTCATACAACATGAAGAAGAAAGAGACACAAAGATTTATGCTAAACTTAATCTCTGGTGAGCTACGGGAAATTGGCCCATGTATAGTGCATGCATATGAGCCAATGTGCAGATTCCGTTCTGTTTTTTAATAAATCTAAATCCTTGAGTCTGTGAAAAACCATCCAGATGCTATACCATTATGGTTTAGCATAGGGATTCCCAATCTGTTTTAGTTCATGTCTCCCTTCGTCCTTGAAGTGCTTTCCAACAGTCCTCACTAAAGTGAGAAAATATAATTTATTAAGACTCCACCATTGATTTCGCTAATGTAATGATTTGAGCAAAGCCATCTACTCTAAGAACTGTTTGAAGCAGATCAACCAAGTTTAAAATTCATACAAATGATGTGAAATTTGTTTAAATAACTGAAATGTTATATGACCTGGGCCAAAATTTCATTTACATTTTTTACTTCAAATAATGTCAGAAATTAAGTCAAGTACCTTAACAGCCTTTATGTAAGGAAAAAAAATTACATCAGCAATATCCCAGAAAATATTATAAAAAATGGGAAATAAAAAATCACCGTAAATAGAAAAGGATGTAGTAGAGCGGGTGTAATATTACATCATTTGTTTGTACTTTATCAAAATGCTTCTGTTATGAATTAATTATTATTATTATTGTATTAAAAACAATGTTAAAAGATGAGGTTTCAATTATTTAAAAAAATATATTGAATAACACATTGTTTTTAATTTAGAGAGAGGGTGGCTATTCTCTGGGAAAATATTTCTTTTTCCCCTTAAAAAGTAAATTTATGTGCCATGAGTTCTGAAAATTTTACAGACATCTTTGTTAAATTATTTAGATTTTAATGTACTTTGAATTATTAATAATTTTATTGTAGAGTGTGTGAGTGTTGAATTTGGCAACTGTGGAATTGTTATGGCTAAATCTTAAGGTATAAAATGTAATATAAAAAATGTTCTTCATGCTTTTGATTTGATTTGAGTTGGTTTTAGAGTTCAAATAAGAAGAAAGTAGGAAACACCCTTAGCAAATTTAAATAATTAGAATTCAAAGCATTCAGACTTTACCTCTTCAATACCATAATATAAAAAAGAGATTAAAAAATACAACTAAAACTTACTTAATGATATTTATCCCATATTATTATGGTGTTAAAAATGAATTTGTGTGTCATCTGGCTCCACTTAGTTTTGAACCCAATGAAAATTAAAATTATATCCTCAATTAGTTTGAAATTATAAAAATAAATAAGTGTTCGATTTTAATCATAAACATTTCTCAATACTTATCTTCGAATACTTTTTGGCAATCAACTTTACGCGCTTCTTTAAAAAAATATTTTTATCAGTTCAAAATCTAAGAATTGTTATTTACTTTCAATAAGAATACTGAGTAGCATTACATACTTTCATTTGCTACTAACCTTTATTTTACAAACGATCCTTAAAATTTACAATAATTATTGGATCTACTCCTCTTATTAACAAACAATATGTAAAAACTAAGTTTAATGGCAAGAATTTAATTTAATTACAAAAAGTTGGATGAGAAACCAGTGATTAGGAAAAAACATATGGTTACTGTAAATTTGTCATTTGGTTATCTTTAAAATATTATTTGTCCAAATTAGTTAAAACTTCACTGTTTATTGAATTTGATATTTTAAATTCCTTGCAAACAACAAACCATATTTCAATCAACTGGCTCACAGTAAACAAATAATAATACAATAATTGAACTTTATTAAAATTACGTTCCCTTACAAATCATTTATCACATAACTTGAAAATGAGATTAATATAAGTATTAAACCTAAAATATAGTATAAATGTTTGAAATTGAAAATTCTAAATAAGCACCATCTTAAAATAATAATTTTCGAGATCAAAATTTCATATGAAATACAGTAAATCTTAAAGGAAGTGTTAAATAAAATTATTTGTTGACATATTTGCTTACAATTGTCCCCGCACATTTTTAAAACTATTATAATTGCCAAAATTGTAAATGGTATTTCTCTTTGAGATTCTAAATTAATTAATATTAGATATTAATAAATGAAGCTACTTGTGGCAAATAAGTCCTACAATTAGGGAAGTAGGACTTCGATTTAGAGAATCCAAATAGCACAACCTTTCTATTAATTTGACGAGTCTGAATGAGTAATTTTTCATAACTTTGTTACTGCTGCGTGGGAATTGAATTCCGCTAATAATGTCCCACATAATAATGTACTCACCAGTTAGGTTATGACGTCCCATCAACTTTGAAACTCTACTTTTACAAAATTTTATTGTTAAAATTTCTTGCCAACTGCCCCCAACCACTAATATAAATTACATAGTCATTATTACTTCTCCAGTTTGTATGAAAGAAATTAATAATTATTGTTATTTAATTTCAATAGGCCACTTGCATAAAAAAAATAAAATTCCGGTTTAGGAAAATATTTTCGAAACATATTTTTTAACCCTGGCGATTTTTTGAAAATTTCAATCCGAAAAATCAGACCATTTTTTATAAACCGGGACATAATTTTATAGGTGCGAAAAAACGATAATTACATAGCCGAAAATCATTTTAAAAAAAATTACGTTTTCCACAAGAAAGGGCACAGAATAATAACGAGTCATACCAAAAATATTACATCTCATAAATATTTTTTTCCTCGATCCATCTTATTGATCATAAATCATTTTAATGTTCAACGTCTATATTACTAAATCCAATGTAATATACTTGTACTTGTAAATTATAATAATAATAATATTTTTTATATTATAAAATTTGATTTTGTTAAAATCAGCACCACTACCATTATACCTCTAAAACACGAACCGGCCGCGTAAATTGTAAGGGGTTCTCTTCACAATAACTGTCAAAAAGTCAAACCAAATAATAAGTTCGCAGAGAACAAACAATAAATCTAGTGAACGAATTCAAAAATTCGCCTGAAATCAAAGTGTTGCCATATTAAAAAAATAAATTAGTGTGGAATTTTACAAAATAATAGGAACATTTTCGGAGACAGGACATTTTCATGTAGTGACGTCACGGGCCCAAATAATCGATTTATTTATTTATAAATAAAAAGAACTGTACATTTCTAAAAAATTTTACTAACATTTTCGTAATCTTAGTAAAAAAATCTATCCATACGATTTTTTCTAAGTCGTTATGAAATCCATGCAAGTGGCCTATTGGGAAGTAATGATTCTTAAGGTGATACTTAAAAGAATTCATAATCTGCTCCTTCATAGATGAATCTGGTTTAATTGTTTTTGGAGAAAACACGTTTTTGCAAGTTATGCTGAAACAATTAACTATTTGCGCCCGAACATACGCAATATGAATCGTTCAAGAAAGAATTACAATTACAATACTGGATTGATTCACAAATTTAATACTGTATTTGTAAGAATACAATATTGTATCGGTGAAAAGCTTTTCTTGAAAGAATTGTTTTTGCGGACAAAACTATTTATTCTTATTCATATTGCGTGTTTACAGGCACAAACAATTAATTCATCTTAATACTTAAAAGCATAACTTGCAGAAAGAGTTGAGTTCCTAAAATAATTAAACTATCGCCATCTGTAAAAGACTAGATTTGTAATTCTTTTAAATATTACCTAAAGGTTTTGTAAGCAAATATGTAGTTTACTTTTGAGAAGAGAATTAAAAATGATTTCTGTGATATACAGGGTGTCCGGGGGCAAAGTGCATTAACTTCGGGAGGTGATTCTACATGATGGTAGAAGTAAAAAAGATTAACAACTTTTTCCAAAATTCCAACATTTTTTTTCCCATACAAAAAGATGTATGTACCTACTAAAAATCCTTAGTGTGAGGTACGATATTACTTGCTGAGAGCTTGCCAGGTGCCCGACTCGATGGTGATTGGCCCGTATCGTAACAGCGGAAAATAAGAAATCTGGCCACACACGCCGGACTAATTTTATCTTTTTACCTCAAAACTACCCCTAAAAGTTGGAATTTAGAAAAAGTTATTTACCTTTTTTACTTGTACTATCATGTAGAATCACCCCCCGAAGTTAATGCACTTTACCCCCGGACACCCTGTATATATCGATTGTCAAGTTGATTAGTCAGACATCTCAAAATACTAAGTTTTGAAATAATGAGGAAAGCAATAATCGAGTTCTCCCCATTAAATATTATTTACAACTGTCTGTGTTTTATATAGTAAATATGCTACAAAATAACACCAGGAGGCATATCGGTCCGGTAAATTAGTTTGACATCAACGTTTTGTTTAATTCAAAACAAGCCTTTCTGCGTTAAAATTGATTTGGTGGTGTTTATAAGTAATTTGAGTATTGTATCAGTAAACGTTTACATATAACTGCAAATTCAACTCAAATTTAGATATTTCGGAGATGTCTGTATAATCAACTGGACGATCGATATATTCCAATCTTCTAACTCCAAGATGTAGAATAAAAAGTGGACACTTCTTAAAAAATAATAAAAAGTGAACATAATTTCTCGCCAAGTCCTTTCCTAATATTTTAATATTTTGAAGGCTTCAACTCGTCAAGTCTACTCACAACACAATAAGAATAATATATTAATATTTCAAATATTTTTTTATAGGAACTACTGAAAATTAAAGTAAGTAAAAATAAAAATTTATCTAATTTTAGTAATCTCTTCTTTGAATAAATGTAAAATGAATCAGTAGATTCTCAAAACCACGCAGTCAGTAAAAAAATAATTTCCATTCATAATATCAAGAGTAAGAAAAGATAAGAAAATGAAATTTATAATACGAAATTGCACAAAATTGAATTGGCTTTATTTAATCATTTTAGTATATTTAAGTATTTAAAATATTACTTGATTATTTCTATGGTGGGAGGACTTCTTACGTATAAGTCCATTTTTGGTCATTTTGAGATAAGTATCAAAACATGCTCATGTATGTATTATATTATATCCTACTAATAACATGAGCTAATAATAATTTTATTAACTTTGTTTTTGCTCTCCCATAAAGTTTTCTTTTTGTACTTTTAAATAAGCGAAAGTGGGTAGGCTATACAAACTGACATGTTTCGTTCCTGAGGATATTTTAAAAATTATTTACTTAATACTGGCACACTTTACGGTACGGAATATCCACTTGGGAGACACTCTTGCTTTAAACTACCCGTGATCAGTACAAAATTCTATGGTTAGATTACTGTGTATTTCAAAAACATATTTTTTCACAGAGACGAAACATATCATTGTTGTATCGGAATTAAACTATCTTACAAAATATTGATTCAACGTTCATTGACGTACTTGACTTACTTTAACCAGTGATTCCTGACATTATTTGGAGTAAAAAATGTAAATAAAATTTTGGTCTCCGGTGACATTTTTGATGTTTTTTTCTACAAAAACATAAAAAAATGGTAGTTGTTGAACAGTTGGAGGCGGGAAAAGGGGTTCGTTGGACACCTGGCTGAGTGAACAGTGAAGACATGCAGAAGAAATTTTTTTTTGTTTGATTTTGAAGAAAAAAATTTTGAAAAAAAAAAAAGTCACCGGAGACCAAAATTTCATTTACATTTTTTACTCCAAATAATGTCAGGAATCACTGGTTAAAGTAAGTCAAGTACGTCCCTTAACACCCTGTATATGACTCTGTATATAAGAGGAAAGTGGAACATGAACATAATAATAGGTTCACAATGAATGAAGTAATGCTTGTTCCAAATATAATAATAAATATGGACAGCTAACCCTGGAATATGACATACCCAAAATATTTAACATGTTATCAAGCAATATAAAAAATTGCAATTCACCAAATAGATTCAGATACACGCTGAAAACACGGTTACTAAGTAGAACTGCTTTATATTGAGTCATGTTAATAGTGACAGTAAGTAATAATATTATATACAGGGTGTAACAGGACGTACCCGAGGGATTTTAACCAGTGATTCCTGAGCATATTTGGAGTAAAAAATGTAAATGAAATTTTCGTCTCCGGTGAAATTTTTATTTCAAATAAAATCATTTTTTTGGTTTTTTTCCACACGCCGTCACTGATCTCATATTTCGAGTAAAGGATACGGCAACTCCGCGCAAACCCCTCCCCCATATCCGCTAGCCAACCCGAACCCCGTTGTTGGCAGCGTACTCTTTCACTCTCTACTGCGCGCCTCCTCGTAACGCGAATAAACATATTGCCAGGTGGTTTTTTAAATAGATATTTTTTTGGAGATAATATTTAACATAACTTTCGCATACAGTATTTTTAAATAGTGTAACAGGACGTACCCGAGGGATTTTAACCAGCGATTCCTGAGCTTATTTGGAGAAAAAAATTTGTATATCATTTTGCTGTACGGTGACATTTTTTTTCAATTAAAAACATTTTTTTTTGTTTTTTCTACACACCTTCACTGATCTCATATTTCGAGTAAAGGATATGGCAACCTCGCGATAACCCCTCCCCCTATCCGCTAGCCAACCCTACAGTTATCGGCAGCACGCTCCCTCACTCCCATACCGCGGCGAAGCTACCCCTTTCCGAATACCGCTCGGTCAGTTGTGTTTGGAGTTTGACGGTGAACGGGGTCGTGCGTAGTTGCTTTGAAATTTGTTTTTGTTTTACTGTTATTATTAGTGTTTATTCTAAAAGATGCCTCAAAATTATCCACCTGCCCATGAAGCAGATATAGTGTTTGTTTATGGAATTTGCCGAGGAAATTCAGTGGAAGCTGTAAGAGAGTATCGCAGAATATATCCAGAACGACGTCTACCACACCATACAACTTTCGTACAGGTTTGTACCTAACTACCTATTTATTATCGTAGAGCTAGACACACATTTAATGCCGCCATCTCATTGTAAAGGCTCCCAAAAATCCGCCTAATTGTGTCTTGTAATGTTACGGAAAAAGGTTATCACTACGTATGTTTATTTACAAAACTTTCCAAAATTTTATGTTTCACTCTCGGAAATCCAAGATAATACCTATCAAACGAGCCAAGTAAAAAAAATAGGGTAATGTTTCCCAACTTGGCTAATTCTTTAAGCTCAAATTATTTAAATAACACTTCATTTAACTTAATATCCTCCTCACAGCATCCCCGAAAATGTGTGGAGTTGATGTAAAAAATGAATAATAATACAACAGAAACAAGAATAATTTACGTAGGTTAATTGGTAAAAGATGCTTTAAAGTTCCATTTTCATTACAATTAAAGTTCGAAATTCTTGTGAAAAAAATATCAAGCCGTCGCGTCATTTTGAAATTGTTATTAACACTTATTTATAACCCAAATTAAGAACTAAATAATCATATTTTGTGCTTGTCCCCCAACGTAAATAGTTGCTAATCAAAATCGGTTCCAAGAAAGCTTGTTTTAAATAGTTTCACTCACAAAATAAATTAATTCGTACTTACGGAACGTTTTCTATGTTAATCAAATATTTCTATGTTCTCAGAAATAAACTGATATAAAACGCACCCGTCATTCATTTTTACTGATATTTTATAACAGAATAATGTTAGCAATTGTATTTTTGTTTGCAGATGTATCAACGCCTGCGCGACCATGGAATCGTACGGGTTCAGGGCGGAGGAAATAATGATGTTCCAGTTCGTGTTGAAGAGAGGATCCTCAACATGATGACAGAAGACCCGACGCTTTCCGTGCGTCGCGTCGCCATGATCGTTGGAGACATAACACACACGACGGTATGGAGAATCCTAAAAAAACATCGCCTGAAACCTTTCCACTACAGGCGCTGCCAAGGTCTACTGGAGAACGACCATTTCTCAAGACTAATTTACTGTAGACGGATGCTACGAAATGTGTTGAGAAATGGAGATTTCATGAAAAATATTCTATTCACAGACGAAGCCCAATTTACGAAAACAGGAATATTAAATATCCACAACCTGCATCATTGGGCCGAAGAAAATCCTAAGCTTGTCCGGGAATCGTCGAGCCAAGAGAGATTCTCAGTAAATATGTGGGCGGGTATTTTGGGTAACAAAATAATTGGTCCGATCGAGTTGCCTCCCAGGTTAAATGGACCGATGTATCTGGAGTTCCTGCAAGGGCAGCTGGGCGACATTCTGGACGAAGTAAACTTACAAGCACTGCGAAGGATGTGGTTCCAGCACGATGGAGCTCCACCCCATTATTCCGTTGCCGTGCGGAACTACCTGAATGTAGAGTTTCCTGGACGGTGGATAGGCCGAGGTAGTCCTAACATTGCATGGCCACCGAGATCACCCGACCTAACACCGTTGGATTACTACCTCTGGGGAACTCTGAAGGAAAAGGTGATTCGAAGCCGATAGCGACGAGAGAGCAATTGATCCAACTGATCATGGAGGCAGCAGACGAACTGAAGGCGAATCCTGCTAATTTAAGCATCCATAATGTGTTAAGATTGCATGCATGCATTGAAGCCGATGGCGGCCACTTCGAGCAACTTTTATAATAATAATAAAAAAAATATTATAACCAAATGTCAGCATTTTTATTCTTACATGTCATTCATAATATTATGTTCGTATCTGTGACAGATGACAGACACAAACGCGAACAAAACATTGCCGGGTGGGTTTTTAAATTATTTTTAGAGGTATTATTTAATTATAACTTTCGCAAATAGTATTTTTAAGTATTGTAAGTTCAGTCAACATTACACTTAAACAGTAGATACTAAAATGTTTTCAAAGCTTATGATCGAACCACCACGATTAATTTATTTGAAACTTCTATAAGAACTCACATTTTGTGTCAAAATTATGAAACATTCCAATCCTTCATAATCGGACTGTTTGTGGTTAGTTTGTATTTTATTGGTAAGGCTGAATACAGTCAACTTATTGACTTGATTTTTTTTTTCTTTAAATCGGCACCATTACCTTAGGGAACGTACTCATACTACGTAACCTCTTCGGGGGGGGGGGGGTCTTCAAAATGTCACGCTTGGTACAAATGAGCGGCGATTTGCTTAGGATTTTGGTCACCGGGAGGGGGAGGGGGGGGGGGGGGGGTTAAAAATTGCAAAAAAAATGGTCACGTAGTATGGGTACGTTCCCTTCTGTAAAATGATAATATTATTTGTATCGGTAAAACAGGTTATTATTGCAATCCTTATTCTGGATAGTTCCTTGTAATCCAAATGTATGCTATTACATTCAAAACATTGCTAGATCAACTTATTTTCTAAGAACTTTGTCAACATACTTATTGATGGGTTGGTAAAACCAATAGTTTATTGTTTCAAAACACTGGTTAGGCCACATTATAAGTCGAGAACTTTCTAAGAATTGTGTTAGGTATCCTGTTCTTCATAATACGTATTAATAGATCGGTAAAACCAATAGTTTATTGATTGTAACCCTTATTCTGAGTACCTACATAACTGAAAAATATTAGTACCTACATTGTGTAGTTAGGTAAAAATAAATGGGGAATTTGAATTGGAATTTGAATCATGACTAGGTACTTCCAAGAATACACAATTACCTACTACGTGGAATTGCGAGGAGTATGCTAAGACCGAGTTGTTTGGCAGTTCATCCTCTCTACCTACCGCGTGATGTTTAATAAATCTTTTGAACAAAATATTTCACACGGTTTTAAAATTGTTCCAATATGTAATTGATTTATTTTTAAATTCATTTATAAAATTAAATATTTTTCTTATTCAAATAATTCAGCACCTGGCAGCATTCTAATTTTAAAATAACATCGTATTCTACCTATACATGTATGTATTTCATATTATTTTAAATTCTGTGGGTCAAGGTCACGGTTACGCATTTGCAGCTGTTGACAAGTTCGTTTTATATGAGCATTGATTTTATTGACAATAATTTCGCGATTATAATGCGCGTTTCGTTTTGGTGATTCTGGATACCTAATTAAGCAAGTGCAAGGGAGATTGTGTTTTTAAAGGTGGTTAAATATTTATCTTATCTTATTTCTTAATATTTATGATAAAAGGACCATTGGAAATTATTCTCAATTATTGTCAACAAATAAGTTATTTAATTACTGTTTTTGTGTTTAATTCGTAGAACTACATTTTTTTTTGTTTAAAAGTTATTTAATGGTGGGTTTCTTCATTTACCGAGAATGCTAAATGCAATGCTAATTGTAAAAGTAAACGGTCAAATGCATAGACATTTTTAAATTTCGATCGTTTACTTTTACAATTAGCATTCCATTTAGCATTCTCGGTAAATGAAGAAACCCACCCGTCTTCTAACCACAAATTATTTAAATTAGAATTCCATCAGGAATTTTCGGTACTTAAAGTCTTTACTTAAAGCTAGCAATAATATCTGAGTAAAATAAGCATAATAATTATTTACGCAATATTAAATATTACTTGTTTGGTATTGGAGCATATAATATGGTCCTGCCTTGAAGCGCGCTGGTCGTTGTCGCCTCCCTTCCACTGTGTGCACGTGTGAAATTGCGACGTTGTCTCCCGAGTAGACCAATGATCATGCCATTGGCGACGCGTGATTTAAAAACATAATTTTTGTTTTTAATAGAAAAAAAATATCACCGGAGAGCAAAATGAAATCTACATTTTTTACTCCAAATATGCTCAGGAACCGCTGGTTAAAATCCCTCGGGTACGTCCTGTTACACCCTGTATACATGTTTACATTGTAATTGAATGTTAACATCCATAATTGTAAACACTGTAAATGAACATTATCATCCTGTTGACAAACTGCTTATTTGCGGTTTAACAGGATTGTATTTTAAAAAACAATATTTTTTTTATTTTTTTTAAAGTCCTTCCACCATAGATTTTTTTATCGCACTTACTGATCAATTACTGTACTAAAAATTTAAGAATTTATTCAATAAAAAAACTATTATAGATCGGTGGTAATAAAGTACACTTCTGAAATGGTCTGATCCTTCGGCCGGGAGAAAAGGCAAAAAAATTATGAAAAGAAAGTGAGATAAAAGTGTTGACGATTTCTAATTAAGTATATCCATAAAGAATACATCTTTCATAAAGACTGCTGTTATATTAAGACCTAATCTGATAATATCCGTTTACTTTATGATCAGTCAACTCGTTCATATAGAGTTCATGATCTTAATGTGAGAAATGATGTTAATCATTGGTCATTCATGAAAATCTTCTCGAATCCTTAATACCCATCAACTAATTGGTTGGTTAAAGTTGAACATGGATATTCATATTCATATTATTATATAACAAAATAAATCTACAAGTTACAAAATAGTGGAGAGCAAAAATGATTAATATTTTAATATTATTTCAAAGGACCGGAATGCAATTAAAGTGTTCAATTGGGATATATATATAAAACACTGGATTACCATTATATTTCACAGATCATAATATCTTTCAACCAAAATCTTGACTAGAATCATGCCGAAGAAGACCATCTCTATTAGAAGACGTACCAAAGACCTTAACGCATACATAAATCCTCTTTCATACAAAGTGTATGACATATATGTACCTATAGCTGGAATAGCATTACAACGATAATTGTTTAAATGTGACACTCAATTACGGTTGTCATCATAAAGTTCTCCAATCTGCCATTGCATTCAAGCGTGCCTCAGGCTCTTGTAGCGGTCCTTCTCGTGGTGGTCGTACGGACCCTCTCTCTCAAATGTGGCGAGCTCCATTCCTGCAAATGCGGTCAAATACAATTTTATAACAAACAAAAACTAATAAGTACACAATTCCGATTAAAAACGCTGAGATATTCACAAGAAAAGTTCATCTTATGAGACTCGGTTAACACTCTTCTTAAAGTGCCAAATTACACCACGCTCTTTGGTGCCAGACTCTGAGTTACCCTGTACACTTTTTATAACAACAATAATGTTTTTATACGCCAGAAATAATAATACAAACTCTCAACAGTCGGGCTAAATTGTTTGCTTTTCGGAACAACTCAAACAGGTCTCCTAGAAATTGTTGTGTCTCCCTTACCATCGTGGTTAGAAATATGATCTAAACGGTGTTAAAGAGAGAAAATACCACGCTTGGTATTCAAATCTAAAAGTTAACCACACAATAATTAAATGTACACCATTACGAAACCAAAGTTTGTAACCTCAATTTGAAAAAAAATGTTTGGGAATTTTTTATTATTTTTACATGAAATGACAAAAAAGTGAAATGACAATAACATTTGCCTAATAAAATACATGTGTGTTATTTGTTACGTTATTAATTGAAATTTCTTATTACATACAAATTTATTTGACTTTTAATGTGTATATCGTCCATGCCACCACATGAAAAAATGCTTTTATATTATTTTTCCAGTTTGGTGGTAACGCATCGTCTGGCAAAATATCATAACTTAGAAAAATCGTTTGTCCTCTGTTTTTATGAGTAACATACATGTCTTATTCCACTTGGGTAAAAATTGCTAGTTGCAATATGTCGTAAGCGGCAATATTTATAATATGACATATCATACCAAAGCATTCTTTCGATTTTACTAAAAATTTTCTATAATTATATGTCGGAAGTCCCAATATTTGTGTTTATTGTTTGTGAAGTTACGTTGTTTTTTCGCTGTCCTGTAAAATTTGTATTTTGTGGCTTACGACATATTACGGTTGCATGAACGACATACTCACTGTAGTCAAATGAAATGTTTAACAGCCCATATCTCAGAATTCACTTTTTCACATAACGCTTTTTTTCCACATAAGGGCCCAATTATGATTCATTGCAAAAAAATGACTAATTGTAGATTTTCAAGGAACCGTAAATAAACATAGATTTAAAGTATTGCTGATGGAGTATTTCCGTGGGCCAAGTGAACCTATTTGCGTGGTCCTTTTATCATTTCTAAATGATAGAAATCATTTTTTTCAATTATTTCTGAAAAATAAACAAGCAACGCCAACAAACAAATGTTAATATGTAAGCGATAACAAATAAAATTTAAGAAAAACAAATCGCTGCAAAGTTTTCGCCAATAAAGATAAAATACAGTGAAACTCGCCTTTAAGGATATCAGGTGACTAAAGGTGGTGAAATGGCCTAAGTGTAAAAACTGAGAAAATGGGAACCTTATGTGATGGTTTTACTGTATATGTATTATATTGATATTGTTATTTACTAGATTACGATATTTATTGCGCCACAGCAAAATTATTGAACAGTGTTACTTCACAAAATCAAATGTGAGATAATTTTATGACAAGAATAATATAAAATAAATTTTTGTGTATTATTACATGTACTTACGACAAGATATAGTTCTGTAATAGAGGATTTCATATAGGATCACTATTAATTGGAGTCAGTAATGAATGCAAAGAGATGGGTGATTGGCGTTGGTACCTTGCTGGGTCAGCACCGGGGTGGTCAGCAGGTAGGTCCAAGTGGAATCGTGGCGAGAGATACCGGTCTCCATGTGGACGCGGGATAGCTGCTCAGACACGTGGCGGGCAAGGGCGCGGCACTTGTCCAGATTGATGCGATTTCCAGACACCCTGTAATTGGAATATAGCATGTTAAAAAATGCCTATGAAACATGTAATAAAATAGTGGAACATTTCAGATATGGATTTATGTTAACCTCTCAGGCTAATTTGTTCACTTTTGGGAACATCTCATACATGAAGGTCTCATAGAAATCATTGTGTCTCCCTTACTGTCATGGTGAGATATACGATCAGAAATGGTGAGAAATTTGTTAGAAAGGTAAAACACCATGCTTTATATATAAAACTAGGAAGTTAAGAATGGCATGGAAGAATTAAAATGTACATCTTTATGAAACCAAAGTTTCTGACCACAATTTGAGAAACATTTATGAAACTTCACGATTTTTTTATCAATACATTTTTTATTGATAGAAAAACCATTTAAAACCACATAAAAAATGAGGTGACAATAATGTTTATAACACATGTCTAACAAAATGTGTAGGTGTGGTTTTTTTCGACAACAGTAATTTTAGTTAGAAAAAACATAAGGTGAGTCATTTTTAAAACTATTTTATGTTTGCATTAAAATTTTGATACTTCAAAAAATACATGTTTATTTCTAATAATAAAATTTGAAAGCTTTTTTCATCACGACCTCCTTTGACGACCTTTTTTGACGACCTCCGTAGTCGAGTGGGTAAGACTCTTGACTCACAATACGGAGGTCGCGGGTTCGAACCCGGCATGCGCAAATAAATTTTATTTGATTAATTTGTGTTATTTCACAATTAATTCATTTAAAATAATATATAGTATATTTGCGGCATGTTCCAGAGTGGAAGATACTATCAGTATCGCCCTGGTGTAAGACCACCATTCAGAATTGAAACGTTGCTTGAAAATGGCTTTAGCCGTGTTTAGTGACCAGATCTGAATAGCCAGGTACTTCCCAACCTTCCTCTTCCCCACCTCCTTCCCCTCCCCACTACCTTAAGCCTCACAACATACCCCAATTGGGGATGCCATAGTCTCACTGGCTCCAGACGGGAGCAGTTGAGATTCTTGTGCGGTATTCACTGTAAAAAAAAAAAAATCACCTTTCCAAAACAGATTGTAGTTTTTTAGATACTTTCAGAAATATTCCATTTATTTGGATTTTACTGGAAAAGGCAATTTAGGGTTGAACAGTATCATCACATTACAAAACTTGTGATTATGTACATTTGATCGATTACATACAGCTGAGTCAACCAACATCACGGTCTCATTTTTTTAATATAATTTTCCAGATGATGCAGTTTACCAATCTTCAATCCTGACGGCACATTGTTGAAGTGATTGGTCAAAATAAACCTATACTTGTTAACAAACCATGAAATAATTGTTATTATTCCCTCTCTAAACGTGAGAATTTCTCAATTAGGGAGGTACTGTTACCATTAATATTATATATTCATTTCATTTATTCATTTCTTTG
This sequence comes from Limnephilus rhombicus, assembly GCA_929108145.2. Lineage (NCBI taxonomy): Eukaryota > Metazoa > Arthropoda > Insecta > Trichoptera > Limnephilidae > Limnephilus > Limnephilus rhombicus. The sequence continues at coordinate 38,572,030 of OV815275.1, read as the reverse complement.
CTCTTACCTTTCATTATATAAATGTCTAGATATAGCGCTCGAGTGACGAAGCGCCAAAAAAAATATCTGCCAAATGTTGGCAGATAAGCTCGGCCTGTCCGCTCAGTGGCGACACTATCGTTGTACGGTAAAGACGTGTTGTGTGACATTTGAAGATAACGATTTGCGCTATATCCAGTGTGCAGGAATTACATAGGACGATTGAAAACAACTAAAAATGTTACCTATCATCGGTTAATAACCTTTAAATAACCATTCAGTTAAAGACACTATTCAGTTTTAATAGTGTAATTTGGTCTTAGGACAACGCCTTTTGACCTCATGTTTTGACGCCATGTTTACAGGTTTGCCTGTTCTTCAAATTACATTTTCCCGATAATTATTTCGAACTAAAAACCGATCAGATTTACGGTCTTCTGCATCAAGTTAATTTGATAAGTTTGGCCGTGGAAAAATATTTGGCCTTAAGATATCACTATAACACAAAATTGGATAATATTAACCGGGATGTAAAATCCATACGAAAACTGTTTAAAAAACAAATTAACCTTTTAACCGCTAAAAAAATATACCTAAGCAGTCGTCCCCACGCGGCACTTTCTTTTTCGAATGTCATTTTTACATAGACCCTTTTAGAAAACAAAATCATTGTCTGGATTAATCCTAAAAACATTAATAAATCTTGATAACATCATCCTCCAATATCGAAGTATCAATAAACATTAATTTGAGATCAACTGAAATGAAGATAACGTTATAATTGCGTTAATATAAACACGCCGTGAATATCAACAAACAAAGCAATCTCTAACATGGCCGCTTCTAGCAACGTATGACGTAACATATAGCTACCTACTTGCTCGTGTAGTGAAATACGAGACGCGTCAAGAAGGGCCACTGCGCCGATGCTCTATTTTTATTAATTGTTTTTGTGTTTAATTCGTAGAACTCCATTTGATTTTTTGTTTTTTTTTTTTTTAAATTTAATTAAAATTTAATTTGATAATGTTATAATGTTTGCAAAACCATTTTCAAACTGTAAACTGAAACAGCTGTAACAAAAATACACACTAAAATACTTGCAGAGCTTGATAATAACGTTATCAATTTTAATTTTATCGAATTTTAAAAGATGCTATGGTTTTAGTTTATAGATACTTCTATAATTAACATTTTATTGATATTTATGTTGTGAAATTATTTTATATTGTTTTCACTGATAAATTTGCATTAATAAGATCGACATTTTACGGCAGTAAATCGCCGTAAAACGTTATTTATGCGGTTGATATCGACCTAATTCATATTATTATTTATAAATCTAAATTGGTTTACACCGGAATGCCGTATTTTTACGAATTTACTTCGATTATATGGATTTAAAGAGCCGGCTGCGGCGGAAATCGGCCGCAAATTTCTATTTTCGAGGAAATTTACCGTATTTTTACAAATTTACTCGAAATATCTGAATTCACAGGGCCGGTCTCTATGGAAACGGCCACAAATGTTTGATTTAAATAGAAATGGTGGGTATTTTTACGAATACTATGAACATCTTAATTAGAATGGACGCCTGCAACGGAAATCTGCCGCGAAATTTCGATTTACGCGGAAATATCGTATTTTCTGTGAATCAAACGGGTATCTAAATTTAGAGGGCCAGCCACGACGTCATTCGGCTGCGAAATTTCGATTTACACAGAAATATTTTGTATTTTTACGAATTTACTTCTAATTCCCGAATTAGAATGGCCGCCTGCAAAGGAAATCCGGTGCGATATTTTGATTTTCGCGGAAATATGGTATTTTTGTGAATTTATTTCAAATAGGTATCTAAATTTGGTGGGGCGGCTGAGATGGGATTCGGTTTCGGAAATTTCGATTTACGTGGAAATATAATGTATTTTTTACAAATTTACTACGAATATCTAAATTTTAAGAACCGGTCACGGCGGCAATCAACCGCAAATATTTGGTTTACGCAGAAAATATTCGGTATTTTTGCGAATTTATTACGAATAGGTTTCTGAATTTAGAGGGCCGGCTAGGTTGAGATGGGAAAGTCAAAGGTTCAGCAGAAGAAGTTGTTGGCTGAACTGACGGGATTGAGACATAACTTTCATAATGCCCAACAAAAACAATATCTGTATCGTCATCAGTCATCACTTATTTCAAAAACACTTTCCGAATCTAACATTGCTTCAATATCAATTTCAGATAAGCCATGTGTCGACAATTTGAGTGTTGTTAAAAAAAAAAGTTTTAAAATTCATACGTAAACACACAAAACTTAAAATTGAATTAGTCAATTTTTAAATAATACAACAATTAAATAATTATGTACACAAAAATAAAGTAGATTTCAAAGTGGATATCGACGCACAAGTATTATTACTAATACGCTACGGGGTCCGCTCGAAAGAGACAATCAGATTCGCGCGCATTTTCAAAACTGTGACTGGCGGCTGGGGCCGCGCTCTCGGTTTTATTCATTTACCAAGATAAACAATGAAGTAGTTGATAAACATTCTCAGAGAGGTCGCACCACAAATGAATATTCTTATTTTTAATATAAATTTCGATCGTATACGGCATACATGTGCTTAGAAAACGAAGTCGAAACTTGAAAATGACTGAAGTCAGCCGCCGCGCGGTGTGAGCCCCTTGATGAAATGACTTTAGTCAGCCGCCGCGGTGAAAAGATTAAAAGGGAAGGTCATTAAGAATAAATAATAACTATAGATAGCTTTAGTTTTAAAAAGTTACATTGTCTTTTTTAGTGTGACAAGATAGTTTTACCATTTTTAGGGATTTACCTGGATGTGGGCCACCTTCTTTATTTGATGATGATAAAAATTTAAATTTAGACACAACGATACCTGCCGGCCAGTTGGCAGCGCCTATGAATGTATCTTTCTTATTTTCTGTATTTCTTATTTATTTTTTAAAAATAATCAAATAAAAATAAATCTCTTTTAACAGTGATTTTCTTTTCATTTATATCATTATATGTCGAAAACTATCTTACTTAAATGAATTCAAAATTAAACGAATTATAGGTCCCGCTAAACCGAAACATATTTTTTACCCACTTTTATGGGAAATACTCGGGAGCTGGTATCACTCATCATGCCTACAGTGACGTTGAGCGCTTAACGTTAACAATATAAGTTACCTATACTTGTGTGCGTGTCACGCACACAAGCGTTTCAAATCTGGCCTGTTCCTTTTTTCGGAGTTACAGCGCAACACTCTATCTAGACATTTATATAATCAAAGGCTCTTACATACAGTTAATAAATACAATGACATAAGTTAATAAATGCAATGACAATAACATTAGGTGGAAGTAAAACAAAAAAATATTCTTAATATGAAACATAGTAGGTAGTAGAGTGAAATATGATCGGCAACTGTATGTAATTGGTTAAAACGAATGTGGTTATGGATTGTGAACACCTAACTGGGAGAACCCGTGCTGAGGTGTACGCATGTATTATTATGCCATCATAGGTGATAGCACAGTATCCCCCTTGAGACTCTCAAGGAGGACTCCGTAGTACCACCCATTGTGGCAGTATTGCACATATAGTAGGTGTGGGTAGCTGTGTTGAGATAGTCATCATAATATTATACAGACACAATGTAGTAAGTTGAGCATCATAATATACTAAAGTCGCAATGGATAATACATTAGATATTATATATATTGGTTAATTATATATTATATGTATTGGTTAATAAGTAAAATAAAATTTAAAAAAAAAGGATACGGTGTATTTCTGCTGATATACAAACCATAAAATGGTGGCCTTTTGCTTGGGTTCGACATTCCATTGATAGGGCATAATCATGATCACAAGAGGTCAATTGCACTTCAACGAGTTGCTTCCACAACTCGGTTATGAGTTCGACAGCTCGGCTGTGGAATGATTCGCCGGCCTTTGTATTTCCTCCCTCCTACAACCCGAGTCCCTTCAAGACCTAGGTTCGCTCCTTCCTTTCTTCAAAAAGACATTGGGACATTACTAAAGTTCTATCATAATGACAATGTACCTGGTAGAGGCCGCCTGGTTGATGAAGTGTAGATCGCGGCAGGTGACGCTGAAGCATGGCACGGCAGGCTGAGTGGAGGCAGCGGCGGCGGCCAGCGCCGAGCGGTAGCGAGCGTGGTTGCTGCCTGGCTCCATGCATCTCTCCAGCGGGGGCAGCTGCTGGGCCACATTGCCGCACCGGCCCCACTGAAAACATCAATCAATCATGTAATCATTACAAACGGACTGTTGGGGCAGGTGCTCGGCCAAGTGTATTGGACACTTCAACCATTCAAATTACAGTAAATTAAGAATTGAGGCAACTTCTGGGTCATATTGCTGTCCCAGTTCTAATGGAAACATCAAACAATCGCATTAAATTGATTTGAAATGTGGGGATCTGGCCCATGTTTATTGGGAACTTTAGCCATTCATCACAAGGTTCCATCTGACATAGCAGCGGTGTGACATAAAAATCCAAAGTAGAACTCTAAGTTCAATTTAGAAATCATGAAAAATGTTGAAATTTGAAATGTACTTGAATATTTTCAAATTAGAATATGTATTTTAATTTCAAACATGAAAAAAGTTGAAAATGGTAGAGAATTCGAAATGTTGTAAATAAATTGCTTTTATTTAGGGAATCTGCGAGAAAACTGTCACCTCACCTTTGATCTCATTTATACAATAAAAAATAATTGTAATGATGGGAATCATTAATAAAAGCTTGAGAATAACCAAAAATCTTTGACATTTTGGATTCATTGTTAGAGCAATATAAACATTGATTTCTTGATTTTAACATTTACCTGCACATGCGTAAGGCATTTAAGTTATTGAAAAACGTCACTTCATGTAATTCTTGTTAAATTCACGAAGTGACAGTCACAAATAACAAAACTTTTTCAAGACGGGAACCACACATGTCAATCAACCAAATAGCAATGTTACAAGCTCTTTCGCGTAATTTTGTAATTATGTACTCACATGATTTTTGCAATAATGTGTTTTCGTAAATGGTATCTACTATCTTTTATTTACTATTTATATACTTGCACTTATATATCACAAGTGGTTTCCCCAGAATCGCTTGCGAGACACAGACTAATTTTCCAACGGAAAATTGAATGAAAAAAAGTGATGACACATCATTGAAATTGGAAATTGAGGCTTGAACTTCTCTTAGTTTTTCAGCTTTCTTTTTTTATCTCCGCAGATAGGTTGTCAATTTACTAATATAATGAACCACACGTAATAACTAAATTACTTTCATTTTCTGAAGATTTGAAAATGAGAAACGAGACTAAGGATGGGTTGTTTCAAAAAATTTTAACTGTTCATCAAATAATTGAAGTTATTTGTCACATTCTGTGAAAGTTCTATTATTTAAGTTTTATGAAGCAGATGGCCTGTAATGATATATTAACAGAACTTGAATAGAACTTACACAAAATGTGAAAATTGACTTCAAATATTTGATGAATTGTTCAAATTTTTTGAAACAACCCATACTTAAGTATCCTAAGTACTATTCATTTTCCAATTGAATAACATTTTTTAAAGTATTGTACAACATACTTTCATCTTCATCATAAAGGCGTGATTGCGTTCAATAATGCAAATGTGCCATAAGCTGTTGACATTGAAAGGTTAAGTTGGTTTAGATGTGGTGTTTGTTTGTTTATTTTTTTCTTCAATTTTCTTAAACATTCTTCAATGGAACCACATAAAACTATGAACATAAATATTTTACGTAGTATAGAAAATAGTCTTACTGTCTTCTTCAGGCGAGAGATGGGCGTCATGTTCAGGGCACCCACAATGGCCATGAGTGAGTTGAAGTTGCCGAGATTGAAACACTCGCGGGCGCACAGCACCCAGTGCTCCAGTACACGAGCACGCTGCTTGGTCTTCTGGGCCTGAAAGTCATCAGTACTTATTTCATTATTACTTATCGAATCAAACAGTATTAATGGGGTAGCGCCTGCGTGGTTGAATTTCAAAACCCGGCTTCGAGTGCATGTCTGACGCTACGCCATACGCGCCGCGTTACAAATAACATCCGTGTTCGTGGAATTTCAATCAAAGCTAATTTTGTAATTCAGTTTCGAATTCAGGAATTCGTCAATAGATGGCGCTACTTCCGTTAGCCGGTTGCATGGGGACGTACCCCCCTAGAAATTACTGTGAATTAGTGAATGTGAGGTATCTCTTCGGATATGGAAAGATTGACGGTAGTACTGAGTTATATAACGCCGCTTTATATCTCGGTGACTAGTTATCACTAGTCGATCCGAGGAACGGACTATTTATGGAACCAATTCCTATTGGATGTATAAAATGGTCACCAACACTAACTGGGTGAAGCTGATCGAAAAGCCGCCCGTAGGCCCTAGCATTGAAAACCTGCAGAGTGGGTTTTTGACTGCTAGTCCTAATTAATACTACTTCCAATTAACACTTATTCTGCTGAAACTGACAATAATTATCACTTAGTTCACTTTGTTTTGCTAACCATTTATATAAAAGCACTATTACCAAACTATGCTTTCTTTTGTATGTACTTCATTATTAAAGCTTTTCATTCATAATGGTGATAAATATGTGTGTGAATCAATATTTTTTTCTTTATAAAACATCTATTAAACTATGTCCCGGTTCATGCAAAACTCACCAATCCTGAAACACAGTTTTGAAAGTTGGGATATGAAGGTAAAATCAGATGTTTATCTTTTTAAAGTTAATATAATTTAGGTTCTTTAAAGTTTTATCTAGCGATCAACTTGAAAACACACAAATAGTAGTTTATCTCCAACATTGAGGAGTCATGTGTCGATCGTGCTCTGGAGACCTTTTTTTTAAATGGCTGAACTTGCGGAATGGTGCTCCCGAAAACCGTCCTAATACCATCCATTCTGGAATTTTTTGCCGTGCAATTTTAACCTTTATGTTTTAAAAATTGTAAAGAGGACAAAATCAGAATCACTTGCGTACTGTCAATTTTACTTTTTATTTCATGAATGTAGCCTCTACGACAGCTCACCAAATAAATTGCCTATGAATATCAAAATTCATTTTCGCTTTGCTAAAATAAAAATATGTGAGTTTTCAAAGTAGTGAAAAGTCGTTATTTCTTTAAAAATGTATTATAATCGTTTCTTTAAAAACATGTCGATTGACGTTTTCCGTGTAGAGTATGTACTCAGGTTTATGTAGAAATAATAAAACCAATTTATATATCCATACAAATGTTTTTTTTTTTTGTTATCTTTTGACAGTTTTTTTATTAGATAAAGTTTGCTAATCTGGAAAAAATGTGTCACGTAATAAACATGAAATATATTTTAACAAGACATATAATTAAACAGAAAACAATTGAAATTTTTTTTTAATTGTAGTTTTAGTCCAATTTTTGAGCACAACTTTTCAAGGTAATTTTCGTGCGGCTCTGCATATTTTTGTATGACATTCGAATGTTCGCTAAAGATTTTCTTATCCGGCTCTCCACAGGTTTATAGACATACGGTTAGTTTTAAATCATCAAAGAAAGGCATCTTGTAATGTTTTAAAGTCTCCTTTTTGTTTTTTGCCCGAAAGGTTATCAGCACGAGTCAGAAGCAGCAAGCATGTTCATGTGTATCCCGGTAAAGATAGAATTTCAGATGAAACAAAAGGTCAAGGATAGGTTTGTAATAATGTTACATATAGAGGTAGATCTCTCCATTTGTTTGTGTTATATTATCAAAGGGAACAAAAACCAAAGAAAAGTAGTTGTTTTTGACAGGTTGATGGTTGGTGGAAAGATAAAGGTTAAGGTTACGGTGGAATAAGGGATGAAAATTGAGTACATCAAACAGAAGACACTTTTTATTTATTTTTCATTTTAACCCCTCCGAATTTTCGCGAATATTCGCTTAAGATGTCTCAAACGAAATGACATTTTACAAAAACTTTGTGTTATTACCGCTTCACAATTAAAGCTCTATAAATGAAACATTTCTGAATGTAGCCGAATAGTAAAAACTGTTTTAAAAAGGTTACAAAATAAGCTTTCGAATTATTATATTACAAATAAATATTAACATTTGTAAATATTAAAATTTAGAACCCAAACATTAAAAATAGGTAAAAATGACTCACGTGATGTTTTTATGTGAAAACGGTACTAAAATCACAGATTATGTAAACAACAATACTTATTCTATTGTATAAATGTGTAATAAACACTTTTGTCACCTCATCATTTCATATAAAAATATTTAATAAAAATTAAAAATGTCGAGCGCGGTCGAGCCGCCGGTAGTAAATTTGGGCGAGTAAATATTTGTGTCAACTACGCAACTGACAGCAATTCTTGTTATGTATTTCTATGGACAACTTCAATAGGGATGTACAGCTTGACCTACTATCGACCTTTTACTTTTTGTTTTAGGGATGTAACTCAAACAATAACGGAGTTAGAACGATTTCTATGGAGACACACGCGCTGACATATAAACACGCTTATTGTACTTGATTGCTGTTGTATTTTTAACGCATATATCTGCTTAAGTTGCGGAGGGGTTAACTCCATACAAGAGGCCCTGAGGTTTGTTTCTGGAAACTTATCATCTGTGTGCTTTTTAAAGAAAGGAAGGAAGTCTTGCAGAGACCCAAGTTGTAGGAGGAAGAAAACATAAAAACTGGTAAATCAGTTTAGTCGGGCAATTGTGCAAAAGAAAGACTTATTCTCATATGGCGTTTGCAAATGAAAGGTGTGTTTTTGGCATGTCTCCCTCTGTGTACCTATGCCCAAAGAAACAATGGTGTATTGGTGCACCTTCTTTTGAAATAATGGTAAAACAAATAGCTTTCCCATTTGACATATAGTTTAAAACTGTTTTCCAAGTGTTAAGACAAAATCGTGAAATGTGTACTGAAAATAAAGAAGTTGTACCTATTGCAAACTGGCAACAATACCTTTAGTATGTCAGACACAACCAAGTAGCTAAGACGGTTGAACCAATCAGCATAGGCCTCCAGGTTTTTGGTTTTCTTGGGCTCGTGCAGTCCCTCCTTGCTGCTGGAGGGCTGAATGAAGGACTGGATGAACTCCTCCGGACCAACGAAGGACAGCCGGTGCAGCTCGATGAGGGTCAGCTGCCTAGCCAGCGCCAGAGGCACCAGCCCAGTGGACAGAATATCCATCTGAAACATAATGTTTGTTATATTTAGTGATGGGGTGCTACCCAACCTTCCCCTCTCCCTTCAACCTTACAAAATACCCCGATTGGGGATATCATTTCACTCGGACCCCGGACAATCCGGTTAGGGACCCAAGCTGACCTAAATCAAACAATGGTTGACTAAATGTTTAAAGTTATTCTAAAATTCTAAATTAATTAAATAATTGTTATTTTGGCTTAATAAACTGGGAAATTACACAACTATTTAAAAAAAAAATTCGAGTGCAGTTCATAGAAACAAAACTTAACCAATACAATCTGAACCAATACTTGAAAAGTAAGGTCTTAATCAAAGCGACCAATGAGTGTTGACCAGCGTAATGTCCGTTTCATATCTCAACCAATAGGAGCCTTTAAAAGTGACATCATAATCAAAGCGGTCAACGAGCGCAGTTGTGCGTCGCAGGTGCAGTAATCGTCATTTCTGTTTCATCCGAAATCCAAATCATAGCGGGGCTATAGAAATTTCACTTCAATAATGAGGATTTTGGGGTTAACACATAAAAATATTATTGTCTGTAGTAGAATATAAAATGAAACAAATTGATAATCCTTTCGTAAGCTCATTTTCCCTATTTCCTAAAATAATGTATTTTTTCACCTCTTCTGGAAATTTTGTAAAATCTACAGCAGCTTTATTTCATTATTCATTTTGTTCAAATAAATTTCACATTTTTCTGGGAATTTTAAAAAGCCTACGTGGGCATAAATAAATTTAAAAAAATCTACTTGGGTGAGCTTTCCGAAAAGGAAGTGTAGAAAATTGGCATAATCCATATTCTTAATATAATAATAAAAACAAAATCCACGATCCATAGAATAAATTGATGCACCAACAACTCAACAGAGAATGAAACCTTATTATCGCTTGCTGAGGATTGGTTTGTACTATGTCCACAAAACTCGTATTGAGAAAATAAGCTTGAAGTTTAAAAAAATTATATTTTTGTTTCCTTTATTTCAAACTAACTGTTACAAATATTTAAAAAAAAAACAAGGATTATCTTTTTCATGGTGGACATTTTTAAATGTGCGTAAGGAATCGGTTTTGGTTTTGGTTTATACTCTGTCCACAAAATGTTGCATTTTCATTAGCCAGATTGGATATAGTGCACTCCAATCCTTATTTTTTGTAATTACTGTGGAGATAGAATAAAAAGTGTTCTTAAAAATGAAAGTTCCCAGCTAAAATGTGTTTTTTTGTGTGTGGACATGGTAGACAAAAACATAACTAATATTACTGCATTCACAGCTTAAAAAAGAAACAAAAATGGAGCTAGTACAAGCCAATCCTCGGCAAGCGTTATGTAAAAACATTAAATATGAAACACATCAAATCCTTTGAAATGTTGTGTTATTAAAAAGGAAAATAAAAACAGACTCATGAAAAAGGCTTTTAGATGGCTACGTTTTCTGCGAAATGCAGATGCTTATTTATTTTGCAGAAAAAATCAGGAAATTGTGAGCAGAATGTTTGAATTTGCTCAGATTTCAACCACTACGTAAAAAACCAATGTTTTTCAGGCGGACGAGATGAGATACAGGGAAATGGAAGAAATTTAGTTAAAATATGGAAAGATAAGTCGTATTTATGTTGTTAAAGTTTTTAATATTTAGTTCTCCTATTTCATATATTTTCAAGGGTTTGCTTAAATCACTATCCCTTTAGGTTTTAAATTACCTATGTTAATAGTGTAAACAAAGAATTTTTCTTAATCTTACGTTTAATTTAAGTATTAACCTGACCGAGTTAGCAGGGGGACAGTGGAGGTTATCCACCTCTTACCCGCCCTGGTATAAGTGACTGATGGTTACTCTTTCAAGGCTCTCGCAATTCTGATTTTTTTTATTAAACGTAGCTACATTTTATTTAGCAGGGGGACAGTGGAGGTAATCCACCTCTTACCCGCCCTGGTATAAGTAACTGATGGTTACTCCTTCAAGGCTCTCGCAAGATTCTAATTTTTTGATTAAACGAAGCTACATTTATTTATTTTGAATGAATCTAGACCTCCAGTGTCCATGCATACGTTGTTAGTAAGCAGTATGCAAGTGCTTAACAGGAAAAACAAAATGCAAAAAATAGGTTAGTAAGACAAAGATAAATTAAACAGGGCAAAAGAAAAACTCATTCATGAGACTCCATGATGCGGCATTGCATCTGTAAAAAACCTGCAAGCACCTGCATAAAATAGAGAACATAAGAAATACAATATAGCAGGGAGACAGAATATTTTACCTGGGTGAGTTGATCCACGCTGGAGACGGGTTGTATGTCCGCCAGGGACTCCTCGTAGCGCTCCAGCGAGGTCAGCCGGTCCAGCAGCTTCTGCAGCAGCACGGACACCTCATCGCGGATAGTGGCCATGTCTTCGGCGGCGCAACTAGAACAATGGTTAAAACAATACTAAGGACGGGTTGATTCACATAATTTGAACAATTTATCAAATAATTTCAAACTGAAATTCAATTTCTGTGAAATTCCTATCCTAATCCTATATTTCCAGGTACTGTGAAACAACCGGCCCGTGATGAAATAATACCAGTACTTGAATTTTAACTTTGAAATTTAATGAATTGCAAATTTTATGTATTTTTACGAAATAATTTTGCTGATTAGCGTTGTCCACACATCGCACGGCGAGCATTGGAGGCAGTAGTAACAAAGGAATACGTAATTTGCAGTAAAAATTCGGCCCTCGCCATTAATGTCTAACTATTGCGCCTGGAAGTTTTTTTATGTTTTTCTCAGGAAATTATTGCTTCAAATCCCCAAATCTCCCATTTTTACGAAGTTAATATTGAACTCCTTGCGAAATTTTAGATAAAAAAAGATATATTTTCGTTTTTTTTTTTATCAAAATTATAACATCATTCCGGAAGTTGTGAGAGTTAAACTTTAAAACCATAAATTTAAGCCCATGCAAGTTAATTACTACTCTGCCCAAAACCGTTTATATAAAAATGAATTCATTATTGCTACCAAACCAACAGGGTTGTTTAACCATTGTTAAAAACTTTGTGCAGAGCGCATAGAAACTGTCTCTTTCACCCCTCGAATAATTATACGGCAATGAATTTGTGTGAAAAAATTAAAAAGAACAGGATATTCAGCTCACGCCACACTGAATTATTGTTCCCAGCCAAACAAGGTGGAAAAATAAAAACTGAGAGTCACCGTTAAAATTACGTTAAAAAGAACTAACGAGGTGTCTAATATCAAGGGGTTGGCGTACAGTAACCTAAGACTGAATTCGGAGAAATAAATGAAAAATATTAAATACTTTTTATAGTGAAAAACATATACACGATCATATTGTTTTTTAAATAGGACGAATAAGGCGTAGACACTGAAAACTGACAATAAGAAAATGTAATAGAAATATTAAAATAGTTTACTATAATAGTGAACCTTCATACCGTTGAGAGATGGCATGAAAAATTGAAAATCAAACAAAACAAACGAAGCCTCCAAATTCAAGAATTTGGGAACACTGATCTAACATCGACACGACTACAAGGAAAGGGATGATATGGATCTCGTTATATTTTGTTTTATTGTTTCGAACCATTGAGTGATGAAGTAAAAAAAAAAGGAAAAAAAAAGATACGTAAAATAGGACAAACGATGCGTCTAATTTCAATGAGTTGGCGAACGGTGACCTTACTAGACATAACATAAAGACAACAGAGACTTCTAATAAGGGGATTGGCACACAATAACAAAAAAACTGACTGCAAAGATGTGATGTGGATGAGAAATATTAAATATTAAATGTATTTTAAATCTTCATACCTAAGTGATAGGGTTGCATAATAACACAAGACAATCAAAGTAAGTAAAACAGGACAAGTAAGAATTTAATTTTATAGGAAATGGCAGAGTGCCTTAAAACTGAGGAGGTACAAGAAAATGGTTTAAACTTATATAGAGATGAATGATTAAAACATACAGTTTGCCAAAATAAAAATGCAATGAAATGGGTGACAGATTAGTCGGTATTGTAAAGGTATATTATTTAGTAGATCCATACCGTTGAGTGATAGAGCGCAGCAGAGCCATAACGCGGTCATCGCGGAAGTCATACGGGAAGCTGCGCGTCCACTCGCCCAGCAGCCGGATCAGGGACGTCATCTCCGAGAGGAGGGCCTCTCCAGCGGCCGTCCCGGGCACAGTGACCTAGTGAATAAAATAACACAATAATGCAGACTCCTAATCGTAGCTATTTTCAAAACAAACTATCGCTTTTCGCCTGCTCAAAATAACATTAAAAAACGCATTTGCGGCAGTCATTTCGCCAAAAATTGTCACAATTTATTATGTAACGCTATCGCTGTGTAAGGCTTAGGCGTTTGAAATTTCGTCTCATTTAATTTGACGTCGTCACAAATCGACATTAGTGCCAATTGAAAGTTTTTACATTTGAACTTTCCCAGATAACCACAGATTTGGTCCGTCAATAGTTTGTCAACATTCAGAAAACTTAACCAAAGCTAAAGGGCCGAGAATCAGCAGTTAACGGGGACCGTTCAAAATGACGCTAAAAGTCGATTTGAAAACGGCATCAAATATGATGGGGGTTTACGCCACTAGGCTAAGAGTGGTACAGAAAATATATCGAAAATAATACAAATAATATAATGGAACGCTGCACGTAATTGTACATAGATAATAAATAAATACATTTAGAGATCATTTTATGTAGAAATTCACACGAAAACCTACAAAGTTAATAATTTGCCATGACTACGCCCTGATGAAAACAAAGTTGCGTCGAAATAGATGTGGGATTTCATATAAATATAATAAAGTACACAAAGTTAGTTTCTCATTTTGCATATTAATAAGGTTCCATCATAAGTTAGTACGTAATTTCAAAAATAAATTAATATTCCAACTCTGGGATTTGTACTTTCAGACCACCACGGGCAGAGTTAGCAGTTTTTAAAATTAATACCTCACTCACACAGCAAAATGTTGCGCAGATTTATCAGTACCTTGATATGCAATTCATTCGCCACGCGTTCTCATTTCATTACAGAAAAGGTTATTCAGTTGAAAAATCAGCCTGGGTCACGTGCAGCTCGATAGAACCAAGTATGATGACTTACATAGAGTCGTTATAGTGGAACCTTCAAAATGATAGAATCTATGATAGAATAATAATAAATTAACACACAAATCAAGACGAGCCTCTTGCTTACATTTTTAAGCGACTTAGAATAAAGCATTTGAACAGATGTTTTATACCAAATTAAGTATATCCCTGTTTTTAGCTCTTTACGTCGCTATATTATGTGAAAATGGGGGATTTGATATTATTCTTTATTTATTTTTATAAAACTTAACAAAGATAAAACGGATCTGTAGAAAAATGGATTTTTCTATAAATTAACCACTTGAGCGACAGCGCGATTTAAAACATTTTCCTCCGATTACTCGTGATTTTTTGGAGATCATTTTGAATATTTTCTGCCCACAATAAAAAAAATAATACCTCCGAATTTTAATATGGTGACACAAACTGATTAGGGTTACCGGCTATTTTTTTTTCGTAGCTTTTAATGACCTTTCTGAGGTGGTTCTGAGTTGGTTTCATTCTGTGTTGGCATGGAACCAGTTCTATATAGCCAATGAATTCACCTATCTTTTGTCGATTATCACAGATTCGTGGGATTTATAAAGAAATATTATAAAATCGTATTCTTTGGTAAAAAAAATGTGGTCCAATTTTGGAAAAATATCGATCGCAGAAAAATAAAAGCGGTCCATATTTTGACTTAAGTCGCTCCAGCGGGTATACGAAAGACAGTTTTAAAGCGAGAATCGATGAAAAAGAAGAAAAATAAAACAGTGCTAATCGTCTATTTATGTAATATCAGTACGATGCCAGTTCCACTAACTTCTACTTTAATGTAACTGGGGTAATCAACTGCTGTGAGGTTGGCTGCACTCAACCGCAGACACCGTCAAGCCAAAAAGGAGAATTCGTGGAAATTTCAATTACAGGCTATGTTGTTACTTAGTTCTGGATTCTGGTACCTGGTCGCGTTTCCTCGGACCCAGCCAGCCCCGAGCCATGTCAACTCTGAAATTCTGTTCTATTGAGATCGCGTACAATACCGTAATTCAATATTTGCAACAGAACGTACCTCTCATATATCAAGTACATTTCTACAGGTATTATAATAGTATATAGACTTAGATATTTATAATCTAATGAATAAAAAAGTGTCTAATTTTTTTCACATTTGTAAAACTGTCATGTTACTATGGAGACTATGCTCTCATGGCTTGACCTATTTCAGCATTCCCAATGGGAATGTATGGCGTTAAGTAGGCGAACGATATGGTGAAATAGGCCAAGTCATGAGAGTATAACGATCGTTTGAGACCGGCATTTAGTATCTAGTTAATTTTCACATAGCATTAGAAAGATACTTAAGATATTGTAATAATAATTATTATTATAACACATCAAACCAAAATTTCAGCTGTACACAAACAAAAGCAGCAAAAATCACACGCAAATAATACAAGTTATTCAACCAGACCAAGATCGCAAAATTTGCAAATGTTCCAATGCCTACGCTTTATCAATGTATAGTGAAGTGGGTAAAATAAATCTACGTACATAAATGAAAATAAAATAAACGCCCGGGTTGCCGGCACTGAAACTGAACCGAAATAAATTAACAGATAAAATGCTAAATCGTTAAATGGGTTTTGAACACTTTTGTTTGCAGAGGTTTATACCACTGCACACATAAATAATTATTATTATATTTAACAATTAATTAAGCTTTTAACATTTTGTTTCGCTTATTACAAATTTCTTCGTTTGTGTCGACTAACTTGGCTATCAACTGACCAAAAAGTATTCTCGTTTCGGTCAAGTATAGAACATTATCAGTATTGGAAGATGGACGGACTGCAACGCAATAAAATAAACAAGCTAATTAAGCTGAATGCAATGGGTATTTTCGAAGAGGTGTAAGAAGAAATTAGTGAGATGTAATCTCAAATTTAGTGATATGAAACAATATTAAAAATGGATTAATACTATGAGTTACAAAATCTATCCTCAAGGAAATAGCACTATAACATCACGCAGCTAACGAACTCTACTAAAACAATGGATTCGGACTTGTTTAGTGGTTGAGCCAGTGAGTAGTGCTACTCGTCCGAAATAATAGAGCAAAATCGATTGACTCGACTAAACCACTGACTGACTATATTTACGTTGTTAGACGTTGTTCAGACACATTTAGCTACTAAATAACTCGCCACTTGATTAAATTACTAGCATAGTCTGAACCAACTTTACTTAACGATCCGATGTCGAGATATAAAATCTGTTAAAACTCATCATTTTTAAGTTATAACTTATACGTAAGCAGCTAAACTGAAATAAATTAACATTCCACGGTGATGCTTTCTGATTATGTGTATGGTTGGTGAAAGTTGTGCGGTAAAGACTCTCAAAAAGTAATTTAGTACGCCTTGTCAAAAGTTTAAGTATTAAAGAATTACCGTTTTAAATGTGCCAAAGAAGAACAAGATTTCCGGGGGTAAAGAATATTAACTTTGAGACGAAATAGTACAAGAATAAAAGATACATTATTATCATTATTGAATTCATTCCAAATTCCAACATATTAAGGTACTTAAGTAAAATGTGTTATTGTGCAATAGGCCACTTGCATGGATTTCATAACGACTTGGAAAAAATCGTGTGGATTGATTTTTTTACCAAGATTACGAATATGTTAGTAAACTTTTTTAGAAATGTACAGTTTTTTTTTTTTTTTTTAAATAAATAAATCCATTATTTGGGCTCGTGACGTCACTACATGAAAATGTCCCGTCTCCGAAAATGTTCCTATGAATTTTGTAAAATTCCACACTGATTTATTTTTTTATATGGCATCACTTTGATTTCAGGCGAATTTTTGAATTGGACATTTAACGTTCACTAGATTTATTGTTTGTTCTCTGCGAACTTATCATTCGGTTTGACTTTTTGACACATGTTATGAAGGAACCCCGTACATTTTACGCTATCCGTACGTGTTTTAGAGGTATAATGGTAGTGGTGCTGATTTTAACAAAATCAAATTTTATAATATTCTTATTATTATTATAATTGACAAGTACAAGTATATTACCTTGGATTTAGTAATATAGACGTTGAACATTATAATGATTTATGATCAATAAGATGGATTAAGGAAAAAAATATTTATGAGATGTAATATTTTTGGTATGCCTCGTTATTCTCCTGTGCCCTTTCTTGTGGAAAACGTTCTTTTTTAAATGATTTTCGGCTATGTAATTATCGTTTTTTCGCACCTATAAAATTATGTCCCGTCTTTCCGGTTTATAAAAAATGGTCTGATTTTTCGATTTGAAATTTACAAAAAATCGCCAGGGTTTCAAAAATACGATAAAAAAACGGAATGTCTTAGAATATTTGCCTCAACCGGAATTTAAAAAAAAAGTGATGCAAGTGGCCTATTGTTAAACCGCCAAAACCCTCGATTTATTATTGTTGTTACCTATGTGGTTTCCATGAATACAGATCAGATGTACCTGATGTACGATGTCGCCATTTTTACTCCCAGCATAGATATTGTAAGTTCGATCGACCGTGGTTCGATCATACAACATTTTTAGTGATTATGACTTTTTCTATGAAAATACATTTTTTTATTTTGTTTTACGCACGAAGTATCTTATAGAATCACCTTTCGAAGTCACTGCACTTTACTTTCGGACACCGTGTATACTATACCTAAAGGTACCGCTTGTTGACGCGTTGCCCGCGAATGGAAGCAATAGGATGTTCATGCAAGCTTTATAGAACTTTGTTGGAACAAAATTATTTACCTAAGAAAAGTAATAGAACAGTTTCTATGCTTTTTACTCATTTAACATATCTATATTATGTATATCTACGTAGCTAAATTTTATTCAAAAATCAATATTTAAGTATAAAAATAAACCTAATTAATTAATTGAAAGGGTTATTTAACATGTTATTATATAATTTTAACATATAATAAAAAATTTAAATAATACAGAGTCATATTTGGAATTTTTCCCAGAGCGGCAATAGGTTTTTGAAATTAATTTAGCCATCTTTAGCGGCTAGATCTGTATATCCAGGTTTTTACGATCTATGTAATTATGTAGAAGTAAGTTCAATTTTCTACGCATAACATAGGTATTTCGGTTATCAAAAAAACATAAACAAATTTTTGTTGTTGTTATTATTTCTTTATTTGAAAAAAAAACATTCCCCGGTTACGAATAACGTGACAATATTTTTAAACCTCCTACTACCACAACAAAAAACGAAAAAGGTTGTTTGTATCTTGTATCGTGGTGGAGGACTTAGCTGGTCGAGACATTGAGCTCAGAATCTGACCGATCTAAAAGTGAAAAAGTCATAGCACCCCCTTTGTTGTCTAGGGATCGCGGACACGCCAGTGTAGAGAATGCAAAATAATTTCATCCCCAGCATATTTCTTTCAGCTAAACCCTATAATATTTTATTGCATATCGATGTAAACTTTCTTTTGGAGTATAAAAATAATAAAAAATACAGTATATCTCGAGTTCTTTTGAAACGTCACTCCAGTACCTAATGATTGAGGAACTAATTTATGAACAGGAGAGAACTGAAGATTAGAAAAGGAACGTTAAGTATCATTATGAACGTTATAAATAAACATGCTTGTTAGTTTTCTTCTAGCATTCAGTAATGATGGAAAAATATTTTTGTTATAATGAAAAACAAATAACTTAGTTTCCACCACTATATAATTGAAAAATATCGACATGTATCAATAACTATGTTATCTTCATCAGGACAAGTTGTTAAAAACGTTAAAGTTGTTACAAGTTGTTGTACTGATGAAGATAACACTGTTATTTAAACATGTCGATTTTGTTAATTAAATAGTGGTGAAAACTAAGTTATTTGTTTTTAATTACATCAATAATGATGCCACAAGGTTGTTATGAAAATAATTATTATTGCGAATAGGTACTTTGGACATTAATTTCGTCATTGTTTATGGTTTTTTTTCCTGTACAGCTGTACAACAACCATATATCAAGGCAACAAGTAGAGAGAAGAGATTTCCGTTTTGGCACTTTCCGCCGAAGCCTAGTTGGGCTCACACTTCGATGGAACGTCACTGTGCCGTAATCAACTTTTAATAATAGGTCGATTGATATTTTACAAGACGTAATTTCCAAACCTGGATATTAATGAACCCAGGCTATGTGTTCGAATCCCCTTAAAAATAATGGATTGTGCGATAAACAAATTTTCGTGCCGCGAATGTGTGCCCCGGTGACGACCGGATGCGTATTTCCAAAACCTATACCGATTCAGTCGCGGTAGCGACAATTTACATTTTAAATATACCTCTATATTGGTTATTTTTTATCACATTGCAAAAACAAAAATTGTTCTAAAATCTAGATAGAATAATCTTTCTGATGTGTATATTAGAAATTAATAATTTTATTTCTAAAAATTTAAATTTTAATATTATTCCCATATATTGTAAATACACCTCTATATTGATAATTTTTTATCACTTTGCAAAAACAAAAATTGTTATAAAATCTAGATAAAATAATCTTTCCAATGTGTATATTAGAAATTAATAATTTTATTTCTAAAAATTTAAATTTTAATATTATTCCCATATATTGTAAATACACCTCTATATTGATAATTTTTTATCACTTTGCAAAAACAAAAATTGTTATAAAATCTAGATAAAATAATCTTTCCAATGTGTATATTAGAAATTAATAATTTTATTTCTAAATATTTAAATTTTGATATTGAAAATGTAAAGCGACTGAACCGGTATAGGTTTTGGAAATACGCCGACCGGATAGAATGATTCGAATGTAAAATCGTTACGATTTGACTGCAATCCGGGCTCGCCTTGTCTGAGGTGGATGAGGTTTGTCTTGAAGGTGGATGACCAGAACACACTGAACCCCAAACCCTCCAAACAGCATCCCCAAAGATTACATAGGCCCTCATGGAAATTATTTTCCTCAGGGCCTCCTGTGTGGAGCGCATGTACAAAAAAAATCTAAATGAAATATGAAAAGTAAAGACAGAAAAATAAAAATAAATAGAGCCCTGTTGTTCCCAATTCCCAGTTGCGACCGTTGAACTGAAAACTTCTTTAGGACCGTTGTGATTTGAAACTCGATGAAACGGAAACGAGCTACACTAAAAAGAGACAAACGTATACATACATAGTTTAGCCTGCGGGAGAAAGAGATAGACAAATCAGTGTAGGTATTCTTTGGGCGGTGCTTCGTAGAATAAAATGTAAAATAATTTTTAAACTTTGTAAAAATAGTATAATAAATAAACCCTACAATTATCCTATTCCCGATGCACTGCATTCGTCTCATTCTTTCGGAGTTTTGTTTTCTGAAGGTTTTGCTTCTACCGCGTGTAAACTGCACACATGTTTTTTTTATATATTACTTCTATTTTCATTTCGGTCGGATAATAGCCAATTACAAAAACAAACACAGCAACGCAATACATCTACATCCACAAATAATATTGCAATCGTTTATATGTACCGCAATGTTAGGAGGGTAAAAAGATCTTTCAAACTCGTTTCGCATCATAAAGTTTTCTCGATATATCGGAGCTCCTAAAGGTGAAATTACAAAACTCAACAGTAGGGCGCACTTGAAACACTACCTGTGCAGGCACTAAATCTAACACATTACGCTCAACTTGTGAGACAACATGAACTCTGGATGCAATTGAACAATTGTTTCTTAGATGAACCCACCAGCTAAGAAACATTCGCACTGAAGACGTCAACGTTTGCTTATTGGTTCTTATCACAAAAATTATCAATATTTGTAAAATATCTAAATGAGGCAAAAAGCTACCTAATAATAATTCTGTTGTTCGCATTGATATCTAACTGTTACAGAAATACAGAACACTTCGTTGCATCGAACCAAGCGAAATCTTTTTGTTTTTGAAGTGAAACTTTTTTAGCTGTGATTTAGAATTGAGACGAAACGGAAATGACGTATTACAGCACCTGCGAAGCTTTAAACTGCGCTCATTGACCGCTTTGATTATGATGTCCCTTTTCAAGGCTCCTATTGGTTGAGATATGAAACTGAAACGACGCTAGGTCTGCACTCATTGGCCGCTTGATTATGACCACACTTTTAAAGGCTCCTATTGTTTGAGATTGTTTTTGGTAAAGTTTCACTTCCACCGCGTGTGAACCGCACTCGATATATACATTTTTTTGGGTCCCGCTCTTTTACATAATTTGTTTAGATTTATTTAAGTATTATCTTCTTCTTCAATGATATATTATTTTGGTATAACCTTGAAAAGTTATTAAAATAAATAAAAAATAAATATTCATTTAGAATTTTAGAAAGAGTCTCCTGTAAATAAAATCGGATGTGTCTGTCTGAGACACTATCTAGGTTACAAATAAATTCGTTTGAAGTTTGTGATTACAAATATTATGTTGAAGAATTGGCTCGCTGAAAGAAAAAAATTGTATTAGACACTAACACAAAAATTGTAATTGCAAAATATAGTAAAATAAGTTTATTTATATCTTCAAAGTAAAAGCACCCATTGACAAACTACTAAAAAGTAGTTTATTGGGACTTTTTTTTTTGTAAAATATTTATATTTTTTCCTGTCATATTGTATTACCTTGTCTTTATAATAAATAAATAAAAAAAAAAACTTTAAAAAAATAAGCGCTAAATTTATGGGAAAAAATTAGTTGAAGATAATATTGTTAATTCTGAACTTCAAACATGAGGTCGTCAAAATGACTTCAAATAAGTAGGTCCCAATGGCCGAGTTGGTTTGCCCCGGTAAGACAAGGGATCCTGGTTCGATTCCACTTGCGATCGTTATCTTTCTGTGTTTTGTTCTTTTTCACATATTAGTATTATATATCCTCGGACAGCAAAATGACATATATTTTCAAATTCAATAATGCTTAGGAATCGCTGGTTAAAATACTTCGGGTATGTGCAGACAGTATAAGATAATGTACAACGCACCCTAACAACGTAGTGTCAGAGTAGTGAAATATAATAGAAATTCCGCGAGTATATACAGCACAGGTTCATGTAAGGTGTCAGAAAAATAAATCTGTTGTACCTAATTTAAGCGTGGAAAATGTCAAAATACATTCTCAAGCTTTTAAAAACAGAGGTTGCTGAGAGGAGATTCTGTCGATCGCAAGATAACAACTTTTTTTTGAAGGAAGCAAGTACTTGGAGGTGTGACATAACAATAATACATTAAGCACCACTTTTATTGAATCTGTACATGACAGCCAACCAGGTTTCGCTTATCTTAAGCTTCGTCAGGGCTTACATCTACTAGTATATCAAGTAATTGATATAATATAAGCCCTGACGAAGTTGTGATAAGCGAAACCTTGTTGGCTGACATGTATCGAATTAATACAATTGATGTATCGCGAAGTGTGCTTTTCATTTAATATATAACCACTTTAAGTTAAGACAACGGGGAAGGGCATGTTCATGGGACAACTGAACAGCTATTTTGTAAGTTTGTCGCGTTCTGAACTTTTACAATGAATAGTTAATTTTGCCGAATACCGGTATTAGACAAAGTAAATAATTTTGCGGAATGATGGACGAAGCGATGCGACGCAGCAGTCCACTGTAGCGGGGAACAAGTCCCCCAGGTTAGCAAACTAATTAAAATTTGACGAGGAGCGCCCTATCTCTCGCTGTTCAATCCTCGGCTGACGGGATTTAACTCGCCATAGACAAAAGCATTAATTCGGTTGGATATTTTCAGATTTCAAGAGGACATAACAAAGTTAACATGGTTTAATGGCCGTGCAGAGATCTGATTGTTAAGCTTTTACCATCCAAATTAATTTCTTCGAAACGAGAACATTTTCAATATTTGGAAATTCGTTAACACCTGTAACGCTAGTCTTTTCCAAAAATATATAATAATATCAATACAGGCGGTTTAGTGATTCCAATATAATATTTTCACTGTGCGTGATTAATTAATTGGTATAAAGGAAGGAGGATTAATTTAGGTTCGGAGTCTCGCGACACAATTGAAAAAGTCGCATTGTCTTTCCAAAGGCCGACCTAGACAGGCTGTTTGTTTGTTTCCTACAATAAGGGCATCATTCAAGACCCATGTTCCTTCACACAGCATCCCCAAAGATAACTTGCCTCCTGTGTGGAGAGAAAAGGCTTCGTGGAGTAAAATCTAAACTTACCAAAAAAAAAAAATCTAGAACACTTCAAATTAGATGCATTAAATAAACTTCGTGGCATAAAAAAAATGTTTTCAAAATTATAAATATCAACGAAGACTCTTGGCCAAAATCAAAAACAATATCAATCACCGTCTGGTAAACAACCCAGATACTTTCCGTAAATAACAACTTTAGGCAGATATTTTCCATAAATAATAAATAACAAGCAACCTCATCTAAAAAAAACATACCAATAATTAGTATTGACATGTTTTTTTGTAGATTTCGTTGGTTGACTTTAAGCCCTCAATACAACATTCACTTTAGTGGCAAGATCATTGACATATTAGCGATAGCCTCAAGAACTTTCCTAAATTTTTCGAATCTCTTGTAATCTAGTATTTCTATCTTTCTTTTCACATTTCCTTTGCAAAGCCTTAATCGTTGTATTGTTTTCACTTGATCCACACTTTATTGCCTCTTATACCTACGTATTGTCGCAAACGGTTATTGGAAGGTTTGTATTTATTATTTAAGTTTTTTGTAGTTTTTATGTAAAAACCCTCTGTTGTGTACACATTATAAATAAAAAGAATAAAAAAACGAGTGTGCTTTAGACCACACGACTGCAGTAAAACTCACTAACTTATATCTCCCTCTCATCTTCCGTTCGCCTCGCCCGATCACACTTTTCATAACGCTCTCGTCACGCATTCACCAGCTTACTTCCCAAGTCAAGCGTGCGTAAAGGCCCGACCGTTCGCCTTGCCTGATCACACTTTTCGTAACGCTCTCGTCACGCATTCACCAGCTTACTCCTCAAGTCAAGCGTGCGTAAATAAGTTTTACTTCAAAACATGGTGAGCACTTCACATGCGGTGAAAGTGAACTAGAAGTTAACCGTCAGAAAATTAAAGTAGACAAGAGAAGGGAGACTATGAAACACCGCAGAAAGAGGAGACCGATATGCACAAAGGGGAAACCGATTATACTATCTAATTCTCTCGCAGGCTAAAACCTATACTATAGGTATAGATGAATGTGTTTGACCCCTTTTAGTGTCGCTATTTTTCGTTTCATCGAGTTTCAAATCACAACTAGGCAAAATAAGTTTTCACTTGAAAAATAGCTTAATACTAAAGGTAATATAGAAGAAAGATTTAAATATACATTCAGCCAAGCCACCAAATGGACACTGAAAACAGATATTATACATTCTTGATAGATCTTATTAGCTAAGTTTTTCTATTATATCTTCTTTACACCCAATCTTACCGGCACCTACTCAAAATATACTAATGTTTGGATACCATAACTTAACTGGCTCAGAAATTGGAACTGAAATCGATAGTCTCGAATGGACAAAAGAATAAATTCGCAAAACAATGAAATAAACGAGAGGTTATAATTAAATAAAATCATACGAAAGAGGGTCGCGAAAATTCAATTACGAGAATAACTGCCACAAACCAAAATAAGACATCACACCGAAGCGCTAAAGCCTCGTAACTTATTATTGTTAACATCGCAGTAAAGAAAGACGGCTGTAAGTCGTAAGCATTACTTCAGCCATGCGGGCAAATACACTTTACGCGCAATAAAAAAAAGAAACCGGAGAGCGCATCTGGCACTAAAAACAGTTAATTTAATTTTATGACAAAAAGCGCATTGTTGTAGAACGTAAACCGGCAGTAAAGCATCTCCACGTACTGGCATAAGGGTAAAACGTACTAAGTGTGTAGGCCAGTGGGGATGAAGCCGCGCAGAGTGGAATGTTACGTAAAGGAATGGTAAACGGGTTATGTCATGTAATATGACATGTGTCTTTTACGTGTTACTCTCTCGAAATCTGGTAAGGCTTAAACTATTTTACCAAAGTTCGCGGTTACAAGGATCAAGATGAAAAAATATCTCAAAGCCGTGTAATACCCAACTAATTTATTTTCAACAGGCCTTGTTTTTAAAAGAAATTTAGTTGATGTGGAAATGAATCTCGATCTATTAAAAACATATCAGAGTGTGCAATTCACACACGGTAGAAGTGAAACCTTCAGAAAACTAAAATAGGCAAGAGTGGGGAGGCTACGAAGCATCGCACAAAGAGGAGACCGATAGGCTACCGCAGAAAGAGGAGACCGATTAGTCTTATTAGTATCTCATTATTAGTATCTTATTAGTCTTATTAGTACCTAACTCATTCTCTCTTAGGCTAAATCCTGTAGATATATTTGTTTGTCTCTTTTTAGTGTCACTATTTTTCGTTTTATAGAGTTTCAAATCACAACGATGCTAAAGAAGTTTTCACTTTAAAAACCTAACCTAACATAATATTCAAAATTTTGGTGCGGCCACAATTCTGTAAAGTTTATGAATTTTTATGATATTAAACAAACAGTGCTAACATTTTTTTATAATGCCAATTAAAGCAGCGCATTAAAAACGTAATTTTTATAAATTTTGGAGGTTTATAATAATAATAATAATTGGATAATTTATAGAGCGCCGTTTTTGTGAAAAATCACCTCAAGGGCGCTGTACAATTTATTAAGAATTCTTAGGTTCTATCTAATTTTACTATTCAAAAATGGATACAGAAACATACTTACCTGGCAGGTCACTTCCTAAAAACACACTTTAATTAGAAAGTTTATGCTTGGAGAAGATACGGCTTTGCACGCGGAGGACCTTATATTTAAAACACTGGACATTGCACGATTTTACATTTGCTACCCCTGGCACTATTAGTATTACATTTAAAACACTGGACATTGCACGATTTTACATTTGCTACCCCCCATCACTATTAGTATTACATTCATGAAAAGCTTAATGCTTCTAGTTTAACTCAAAGTGTTTTCATTTTACAAGCTTAATATCAGTGTTCCGTATAAAGCCACCATCGTTTTATGTAACATTAGTGAAACAAATACTATAAGCCGATAATCCATCAAATAATGCTTGTCGAACCACTTTTCTAAAGCATGTTATCTCCAAAAAGTGTAACGTCATAATATTGTGAACTGTTCAATCTTTAGATAAAGCAGACAATCGGTTTGGGTATCTTCCTAGACTAGAGTAAGTAAAACCGTCGAAGGGTGAGTTCTGACGACATATAATTTTCACTCTGTGTGAATCAATACATGTATCGAAAACTTATAGGTACTTTTAATTTACAAATAGGAATATAATAATGTGTATATATTTGACATAATAAGGTTTCATTAAAATAACTATCCGTAGTTAAATCAGTAATCATAGAATTAGTGCATTCCGTAGTGAGATGGTATAATTTGTATCATTCAAAATGTCGAATATTTTTGTGTTAGCATTTCATCGATTGAGGCATACAGACACTTCGCGGCGTGCATCCGAAATGTACATCCAAGGTTCCTCAACACTCCGTGTCGTGTATAAGTAATTTATGTCTCGGGTTCTAGGGGGAGTGGGGCGATATTATCGCAAAATGAACATTAGAACGGACGTTAGAGCAAGTCTGTAGGGAGTGTGGAAAATTAGGTAACAGGTAGTTAAATTCAAGATAGTCAAATTTTGTCATCTTTACAAAATATAAAATAAAGTCGCTCTCACTGTATGTGCGCTTAGATCTTTTAAACTACGCAGCGGATTTTCATGCGGTTTTCACCAATAGATAGAGTGATTCATGGGAAAGGTTTTTAAGTATAATTTGTCAAGCTTTTGGTAAATTGGTTGAAATACATAATATATCTGGCCAAGTGGCAGCGGGCTGACAAATGGACGGTGTGGATTTGATTTAACAGATGGCGTTGGTTATAAAAGTTTCGTTAAGACACAGTAATGTGTGGCCGGGTCTGCTAGTTGTCGTGGACATTGGAGGGTCTAGAGTCGTTCAAATAAATGTAGCTTCGTTCAAAAAAAAGTAGAGTCTTGACGTGTGCGGTGAAGGAGGAAACCATATGTTTCCTTATAACGCCGTTGGGAAAGTGGTGGGTCCCCTCCAATGCTAGTTGTCGTATAAAACCTTACATAATGTGATACACCGTCGTATTAAAGAGGCAACAATTACCACAAACAAAATATTAATTAAATTGGATTGACAGAATCAAACCACAACGAAAAAAAGAACACAACGTTGCGGGGTTAATTACAATTTACTTAAACAAATAACATATTTGTACGTGTGCATGGCAGTACGACGTGGCGATGTTCAGTCTCTTTCAAAACGTGGGAGTAGTAATTTATCAAAAAAATACACAGGTACAACAGTAAAGACCTTTCATCATAAAGGGGGGATTATATTTCATTATAGATTATTTCATCACAACATTAAACTTTGGTTTATTTCGGAAAAGGAAAAGTGTTTAAGATCTGGGGAACCCGGGAAACAACTACTATTTAGGATGTAAGAAATGTTGAATTTAATTTTTTCCAGCCATTTAAAAGTTTACGTATTTATGAAGGACCAAAAACGTGCAAATGAAATTAAAAACAAAACGTTATACCCGCGAAGATCTTCAAAGAATTTGACGAGCATAAAACATACAAAATGTTGAATACTTTGTTATAATTTTCCCCAAGACTTAGGGTACATATTACAACTTAAATATTGGACAAGTATAAATATTAAATATTATACAAGTAAAATAAATACTTAATAATTATTATTTCCTTTCACAGGATTTTAAACCATGAATTTGAATTTGGGTTCACAGAAAGACCTTATAATTGTGCGATAGACGTCATCAAAATGCATTTTATATTTATGATATAGAATATTAACTGTGCAGGTTTGAAGCATCTGTACATTTAAAGAACTCGCGAAATGGCAGACTGTTAGCCTCCGTCAGAAGGTTGTATTCATCCGGAAAATTTCTATGACGCAAGATTGCGGAAAAGTTCATATTGCGGAAAAGTTAATATTTCAGCAGACTCCGCGCACGAAGTTAAAGTGAAAATATACTCGATAATTTGTCTTCATTACTGGAAGTATGAAATTATTTCTGAAAAATATTAGATAAAATTCTAAAATGAATTTATTCTAACCTATAATGAAAGTTCTTAAAAATATTTTCTGGTGGATCGTTGTTAAGTGTTCCAGACGAGTTTTTTTTTTAAATGCATTTTTTTCAAAGATAAAATTTATTTTCGTTCACGAAACTTTTGTTACTTGTAAAGAAAGGTACATTTGAAGCGAAACTTTACCAAAACAATCTGAACCAATACTTGAAAAGTGAGGTCATCATCAAAGCGACCAATGAACGCAGACCTCGCATCGTTTCAGTTTCATATATCAACCAATAGAAGCCTTTAAAGGTGACATCATAATCAATGCGGCCAATGAGCGCAGTTGATGTGTCGCAGGTGCAGTAATCGTCATTTCGGTTTCATCCGAAATCCAAATGACAGCGGTGTTATAAAAGTTTCACTTCAAAAACGTTTTGCATTTTATTTAAGTTATTTTCCATGGAGTATTCAAACGATGGGACGCGGACGGAAGCAAAATTTTAAGCTGAAAAAGATATTGTAGCTTCCAAATTCACAACATGTCACGTGTTTCGCAGGTGTGATTTTTTTGTGTGTAGGTACCTATATTTCATTTCGACTTCCGTGGTCGTGGTCCTTCGTGGCAATCCGGAGGTCGTGGATTCCAATCCCGGCGTGCATTTTAAAATTTATAAATTAAAAATAATATGTAGTATGGCACGTTCCAGAACACTCTCAGAATCGTCCCTTTGTAAGACCGCCATTTAGAATTGAAACGTTATTTGAAATGGCTTTAGCTGTGTTTGGTGAGCAGATATGAATAGCCACGTAATTTCCCACTTTCCTCTTTTCCCTCCTTCCCTTGCCCTCCCCACTACATTCAGCCTCATAACACACCCAAACTGGGGATGTCATAGTCTCACTTTAAAAAAAAATCAGAGTGTGCAATTCACACGCGGTAGAAGCGAAACCTTCAGAAAACTAAAGTAGACAAGAATGGGGAGGCTACGAAGGACCGTACAAAGAGGACATCAATAGGCTACAAAGCACTGTACAAAGAGACCGATTATTATATCTTATTCTCCCGTTTGCCTCTTTTTAATGACACTTTTTTCATTTAATCGAGTTTCAAATCTCAACGGTGCTCAAAAAGTTTTCAAAAGTTTTCAGCTCAAAACCTTTTAATAAATTAATATTAATTTGAACGACCGAAAATATCTTTTACGGTATATCAAATTCGAAACCATATTTCAATATAGAATTTCACCTTCTTATAATGTGATTAATTGACACGGGATATAATCGCCAGATGAATAGGTCAAAATGTGATGAATACATTACAAAGTTACTCATTACTAAAACGCGGCACAGCGAGGTAGTCAAAATGTTAAATGTGTCATTTGTCATCAACGCAAATACCTAAATAATTCATGTTAAAGGGGTGTTTCCCATTTTTTAAAGTACCTATGTAAACACCAGTGACGTGCCCGAACTTTTTCCAACATTAGAAAAAAAAAATTGAGTATGAAAAAATGTGCACTACACACGTGGTAAAAGTGAAACCTTTAGAAAACTAAAGTAGACAAGAGTGGGGAGGCTAAGACTGATTAGTCTATTTCATTCTCTCGCAGGCTAAATCCTACAGATATATGTGTTCGTCTATTTTTAGTGCCGCTATTTTTCATTTCATCGAGTTTCAAATTATAACGGTGCTACAGAAGTTTTCACTTCAAAAATTGACTTTTTATGTGCAAAAAGGTGTCATTTTTTTTTTTAATTATGTTTTCAGTTTATTCATACAACATGAACGAATTAGAAAAAAATACAAGTGCGCAGTTCACACGCGGTGTAAGTGAAACCTCCATAAAACTAAATTAGAAAAGAGTTAAGAGGCTACGAAACAAAGAGGAGACGGTTTTTCTATTTCATTCTCTCGCCGGCTAAATCCTGTAGATGTGTGTTTTTACTCTTTTTAGTGGCGCCTTTTTGTTTCATCAAGTTTCAAATCACAACAGTGGTAAAGAAGTTTTCATTTAAAAAATGCGTTATAATATAAAACTACTAAACTGAAAACATTTTCTTCTGGCAAATAAATGATTCTACGCTGGAAGGCCAGGAAAAAATGGTTTACGACAATATAGTAAATTAATTGTACATAAAATTAATAACATACGCAATGAATTTCTGATATAACAATACCTTCTTAGACTTATTTATATCGCTCTGAAAAAAATAAAACCACAACATAAAGTGAACATCAAAATTTTGAAGTCAATTCGAGGAATCGTCATGGGATTAATTGTATGAATCGTAGACGCTTTTGAGAAGTAACCTTAAAAATTAAATTCTGTTACTTTACCTTTAACACTTTATCTGTTACACAACATTGCAGTGTTTCATTATCTAAAATTAAATAAAAATTTCACATGGAAAACAATTATTATATATTTAATAACCTCATCTCATTAAAGAAAGACTTCGCAAAAAATACGAAATGGTAGATATTATTATATTAACCTTAATAGTTTTAATTGTGTTCAAGTGAAACCTTACAGGGTATTAAGGGCCATACTCGACTTACCTTAACCAGTGACTCCTACCATTATTTGGAGTAAAAATTAATATGAAATTTTAGTCACCGGTGACTTTTTCAATTTTTTTTCCAACCAAAAAGAATTCGCATGTCGACACTGGTCATCCAGCCGATTTTTAAAACTGATTTTTTTTTAATGTTTTTTTTTTTTAAATTACAGAAGTGTCACCGGAGATTAAAATCAAATTCAACTTTTTTACTCCAAATAATGTCAGGAATCACTGGTTAAAGTAAATCAAGTGCCTACGTAATACCATTTTATTTGGCGATAATAATTTGTGCTTAAATTTCCATGCAATAATTATGTAGATTTAAACAATTTGTAACAATCCTCTACTATTTTTTTATCTTTTACCCTCGACAAATCATCAAACTGGTACAAGTATTACAGTATTCAAAAGTTCGCAATTACCTAAATAGGCATTCTACATTATAAAGGCATACTGCTAAATGCTCTGCTGTGACATATTCTCTGTTCTCATAAGTAACGCGTGTAACGGAAAGAGAGGCTACAACGGAACTGAATCATGAACTGCCAAATCGGATTCTAAATCATATACCACTTTCTTTTAAGCAAATAAAACAGATGAAGAAGTTAAAATGGAGTTCTCAGCAACAAGAACATAACCATGACGTATTCAATCAGTATCTAAGAAGTACATGTTATTATGCCTTATCGTTGATAGCTTCATTGAAGAATGACTCTTTTTCTCATAAGCGACGCGTATAACAAAAAAAGCTTCAGAGCGGCAAAACCACGGCCCGTCAAGTCGGTATTAAAAGGCAGACCATTGATAACTCAACCCTTTTTTCGTCGTTTATGGCTGCTGGAATATATCAAATAATCATGGTCAGTTAAATCGGCATCTAAAGGCATATCCCTGAAAGCTCTGTTCTAACTTCTCTATTTTTCTGACAAAGACTCACGTAACGGAAAAACACATTACGACGGAGCTCGAAACATGATATTTCACACTGTCCGCCAAAAATGGATGTGTAAAGTCATACCGCTGATAAATCCCTTTAAACCTTTGTTTTTTAAATCCGTTTATCCGTTGTGCCTTTTTTTCTCCTACAACAAAAGGATCATAACGACGGATCATAACACCTCGACTCCTTAGAATAAAAAGGTTATAAAGACACACAAATGATACGACAATAAGCTCTAAAGTAACTCCCTCCAGAAGAGCGATTAGGTATCTTTTTTGGATACGGAATCGATTCCATTCCTGTCAAATTAGTGTGATTGTCTTTGGCTTACAATTGCTTTTTCAACTAGTTTAAAACACTAAGTGCTGTAAATACGCGTGATTATTTAATCATTTAATGCTCGTTTTAAGTTGTTTAGCATGGATTTGACATTTGAGACGTTTCGTTTCAATGTAAATACGCAAGAATTACTTAGTTTTCCCAAATTAAGAACCTGTTTAAGGCGAAGCTATTGAGGCAGTATACATGCACAGAATAATTGAATATTTGGAGACGAAATACATTAATTATTCCACTAACCGCACCGCTTTTAGAGGTGGATTATGGAAATTACACTTCATTTCAAAAATTACTATAGGAAACAACTATTTACGTGCACAAAATAGG
The DNA here is from genome assembly GCA_929108145.2 of Limnephilus rhombicus. Classification (NCBI taxonomy): domain Eukaryota; kingdom Metazoa; phylum Arthropoda; class Insecta; order Trichoptera; family Limnephilidae; genus Limnephilus; species Limnephilus rhombicus. Next base: position 38,539,313 of record OV815275.1, on the reverse strand, counting down.
TTATAAGGTGTTTAATTTGTGCAAACTAAGCAATTCATGCTTATTTAGATTGAAACGAAACTTCGCAAATATCAAATCCATACTATACAACTTTAAACGAACATTAAATGAATAAAGTAAATGAATAAGCAATCAAGTATACTTACAATTTCGTGTTTTAAACTAGTTGAAAAAGCAACTGCAAGCCATAGACAATCACACAAATTTGGCAGGCGATTACGTATATAATCGATTCCGTGTCTACAAAAGATACAGAATCGCATGTCAGAGGCCATTACCGCATAAAAATGTGGAATCTAATAGAGCATCGTTTTTCCAAAGACACTTCAAAAGTCAGTATCGCCCAGGAATTCGCCCTTTCCTTTAAATCGGCAACTAAAACATATAGACACGCATGTAACAGGAATAGATCTCACAACGGTATGACTTGACAATGTCCTTCAAATCGGTATCTACCTGTCCGGCGGAGGTGTGCCGTTTGCACAGCATGGCGAGGAGCTCGTGCGGTCGCACGTACAGCCGGCTGCAGAGAAGGAAGGCGAACAGGAAGCCGCGGTCAGCGCCGGGGCGCAGCAGGTCGACCAGCGCCTCGAGGGTGCCGCTCACCAACTGCCCGTCGCGGTACTCCAACTCGGACACGACCATCGAGCCGGCGCCAGAAGACGACATCTGCAACAATGACAACAATTAGCACACATGTACACGAGCCTATCAAATTATTTTTGTTATTGTTTCCGACTTGACGTTTATTTTTAAATTTGTTAGTGGTATTATAGATATAGACAGTCCTTATTTACTCAGCCTAATTACATTTCACATTGTTCCTATTATAACAACCCGAATAAAAATTATTTTTAATTGCAATAAAACCAGTACTGAGTTATTTAAATACTTGCTTGTACCTAGATTGAATGCAGTTGGCAATACTCTCTCAGAAATAGTAGACGTGTTCAACTGAACGGAATAAAGTTACAAGAAGGCTATAACAACAGATCTCATAAATAAATAAAAATACTAATGTTACCATGTATTATTCTCCTGCAGAGGTTCTATTTTGTAATTTCTATAGCTAATAATACTTCTTGATGACTATTCCACTAATTTATTATATTATATGTTCGAAAATACAATATGGGCGTACAATATAAACAAATAAATGATAAAATAAGGTTTCTTGTTTTTAATTTTTAACTTTATGAGTAAAATCTGAAACTGCAATATTTGAGGTTTGAAGACAATATTAGCGCATTGGGTTAGTGCAGTGGCCCGGAAAACCGAAGGTCCTGGGTTCGAGTCCCCGAGGTGCCAATATCTTTTTCTGATTTTTCTGTTTCCAGATTTTCGATTGAGTTTAATAATACCTACATAACACAACATGTATGGCGTACGAAGTAATGCACCAATTTCACCAAAGTAGCACTAAATTTGGTACTATTTTATTATTATTCATAGTTTATATTTCTATCTATATTTATAGTTATTGTTTTTATATTTTAGCAGGAGTAGTTCAAGACACGAGCGATGTATATTCATACTGTCGTACTTATAATATAATACTGTTCTTAAAACATGTTTTAAATCAGTGAAAATAATTTGTAGTTACAAAAATCATTGTAGTTACATCGCTTAAAAAAAATCATATAGATTATTACGTTCATTAATTATATCTAATATTGTAAATTTTAATATAGTTTCTCCTATAAGTGTACTATATATTAAAAGTTCAAACTCCTAAACACATAACCTAACATAATTTCATTTCTTTATGTTGTAAATCTTTTGTAATTCCTCCATCTTGTTATCAGGTACATGTTACACTTTTCAATACTACTAACTTATCTCATACTCTGTAAATCTGAATGTATTATACAAATGTTACCAGGTTAATTCTGTAAATCCGATTAAAATATATGCTACCTTTTATATATATTACCTTTTCTACTTTGTCACAAAAAAATGTATGTGTACTTATATTTATATATTTTATATACATTTTCTTTATTACACAAGTTAGTTTCAGAGAAAAATTAAATTTTCTGTTTTTTTTGTTTTTGTTATGTAATTATGTACATTTTCAGGTATAATATGAACTAAACATGTCAATTTGTCTGTCCTGGAACGGGAAACTTTCCTAGTTGGACAGGCAAAGCTTCCTAATTGTAATTTGTATTTTCTTTTGTATCTATAATAAATAAATAAATAAAAGTTTCGATAATATTGTCTTAATTTAATAAAATATAAAATAAGGGTTTGCATGACATTGAATTTAGTTATTGGAAGTGTTTTAATTGAAGCATAAATGCGCAGTTTTAATTTTTTGTATTTCTTGGGCATTAACTATGTAACAATTTCTAGACATTTTGTTTTTTGAAAAGTTTTATTAAATGTACATTTGTTACTTAAATAAAAATTTTCCGCGACCGGTTTCGATACAACCGTATCATTCACGAGCAGAATTAAAACTTTAATACTGCTCGTGAATGATACGGTGAACAAAATGCGCAGTTTTAAGTTTAAGGACATAAATTATTCATAAATAAACAAGTTTTAGGTAACAATTATTACAAGCAATAATTGTCAGCCTGAAACACTCATTTACATTGAAAAATCTTCCGAGAAAAGATACTTGCCGCCAACGGGACTTAAACCCGTGTCCTTACGATTGCCGGTCGAATGCTCTGACCACTGAGCTATGGCGGCTTATCAAATACCCGCCAAATAATTCAATATATACTAGTGTTTCATTCAACAATTACTGCTTGTTATATTTTTTTTTTTTTTTTTCCACCTGAAAACAACCAACTTTATTTTTTTTTTTTTTTTGCGAGGAAGACATTGTTAGTGTTAAATCCCTCGCTAGGTGGCGTCGAGACAAATTATGTCTGCATTTATTGGGGAAATACTTAAACTTGTTAAATATTAATTATTAATTTTTAATTTATAAACTAACGTTTAGACAAGATTTTTATGCAAAGCACAAAGGGTAACAATTATTACAAGCAATAATTGTCAGCCTGAAACACTCATTTACATTGAAAAATCTTCCGAGAAAAGATACTTGCCGCCAACGGGACTTGAACCCGTGTCCTTACGATTGCCGGTCGAATGCTCTGACCACTGAGCTATGGCGGCTTATCAAATACCCGCCAAATAATTCAATATATACTAGTGTTTCATTCAACAATTACTGCTTGTTATTTTTTTTTTCCACCTGAAAACAACCAACTTTATTTTTGCGAGGAAGACATTGTTAGTGTTAAATCCCCTGTTGTTTTCAGGTGGAAAAAAATATAACAAGCAGTAATTGTTGAATGAAACACTAGTATATATTGAATTATTTGGCGGGTATTTGATAAGCCGCCATAGCTCAGTGGTCAGAGCATTCGACCGGCAATCGTAAGGACACGGGTTCAAGTCCCGTTGGCGGCAAGTATCTTTTCTCGGAAGATTTTTCAATGTAAATGAGTGTTTCAGGCTGACAATTATTGCTTGTAATAATTGTTACCCTTTGTGCTTTGCATAAAAATCTTGTCTAAACGTTAGTTTATAAATTAAAAATTAATAATTAATATTTAACAAGTTTAAGTATTTCCCCAATAAATGCAGACATAATTTGTCTCGACGCCACCTAGCGAGGGATTTAACACTAACAATGTCTTCCTCACAAAAATAAAGTTGGTTGTTTTCAGGTGGAAAAAAAATATAACAAGCAGTAATTGTTGAATGAAACACTAGTATATATTGAATTATTTGGCGGGTATTTGATAAGCCGCCATAGCTCAGTGGTCAGAGCATTCGACCGGCAATCGTAAGGACACGGGTTCAAGTCCCGTTGGCGGCAAGTATCTTTTCTCGGAAGATTTTTCAATGTAAATGAGTGTTTCAGGCTGACAATTATTGCTTGTAATAATTGTTACCCTTTGTGCTTTGCATAAAAATCTTGTCTAAACGTTAGTTTATAAATTAAAAATTAATAATTAATATTTAACAAGTTTAAGTATTTCCCCAATAAATGCAGACATAATTTGTCTCGACGCCACCTAGCGAGGGATTTAACACTAACAATGTCTTCCTCGCAAAAATAAAGTTGGTTGTTTTCAGGTGGAAAAAAAAAAAAAAAAAAATATAACAAGCAGTAATTGTTGAATGAAACACTAGTATATATTGAATTATTTGGCGGGTATTTGATAAGCCGCCATAGCTCAGTGGTCAGAGCATTCGACCGGCAATCGTAAGGACACGGGTTCAAGTCCCGTTGGCGGCAAGTATCTTTTCTCGGAAGATTTTTCAATGTAAATGAGTGTTTCAGGCTGACAATTATTGCTTGTAATAATTGTTACCCTTTGTGCTTTGCATAAAAATCTTGTCTAAACGTTAGTTTATAAATTAAAAATTAATAATTAATATTTAACAAGTTTAAGTATTTCCCCAATAAATGCAGACATAATTTGTCTCGACGCCACCTAGCGAGGGATTTAACACTAACAATGTCTTCCTCGCAAAAATAAAGTTGGTTGTTTTCAGGTGGAAAAAAAAATATAACAAGCAGTAATTGTTGAATGAAACACTAGTATATATTGAATTATTTGGCGGGTATTTGATAAGCCGCCATAGGTCAGTGGTCAGAGCATTCGACCGGCAATCGTAAGGACACGGGTTCAAGTCCCGTTGGCGGCAAGTATCTTTTCTCGGAAGATTTTTCAATGTAAATGAGTGTTTCAGGCTGACAATTATTGCTTGTAATAATTGTTACCCTTTGTGCTTTGCATAAAAATCTTGTCTAAACGTTAGTTTATAAATTAAAAATTAATAATTAATATTTAACAAGTTTAAGTATTTCCCCAATAAATGCAGACATAATTTGTCTCGACGCCACCTAGCGAGGGATTTAACACTAACAATGTCTTCCTCGCAAAAATAAAGTTGGTTGTTTTCAGGTGGAAAAAAAATATAACAAGCAGTAATTGTTGAATGAAACACTAGTATATATTGAATTATTTGGCGGGTATTTGATAAGCCGCCATAGCTCAGTGGTCAGAGCATTCGACCGGCAATCGTAAGGACACGGGTTCAAGTCCCGTTGGCGGCAAGTATCTTTTCTCGGAAGATTTTTCAATGTAAATGAGTGTTTCAGGCTGACAATTATTGCTTGTAATAATTGTTACCCTTTGTGCTTTGCATAAAAATCTTGTCTAAACGTTAGTTTATAAATTAAAAATTAATAATTAATATTTAACAAGTTTAAGTATTTCCCCAATAAATGCAGACATAATTTGTCTCGACGCCACCTAGCGAGGGATTTAACACTAACAATGTCTTCCTCGCAAAAATAAAGTTGGTTGTTTTCAGGTGGAAAAAAAATATAACAAGCAGTAATTGTTGAATGAAACACTAGTATATATTGAATTATTTGGCGGGTATTTGATAAGCCGCCATAGCTCAGTGGTCAGAGCATTCGACCGGCAATCGTAAGGACACGGGTTCAAGTCCCGTTGGCGGCAAGTATCTTTTCTCGGAAGATTTTTCAATGTAAATGAGTGTTTCAGGCTGACAATTATTGCTTGTAATAATTGTTACCCTTTGTGCTTTGCATAAAAATCTTGTCTAAACGTTAGTTTATAAATTAAAAATTAATAATTAATATTTAACAAGTTTAAGTATTTCCCCAATAAATGCAGACATAATTTGTCTCGACGCCACCTAGCGAGGGATTTAACACTAACAATGTCTTCCTCGCAAAAATAAAGTTGGTTGTTTTCAGGTGGAAAAAAAAATATAACAAGCAGTAATTGTTGAATGAAACACTAGTATATATTGAATTATTTGGCGGGTATTTGATAAGCCGCCATAGGTCAGTGGTCAGAGCATTCGACCGGCAATCGTAAGGACACGGGTTCAAGTCCCGTTGGCGGCAAGTATCTTTTCTCGGAAGATTTTTCAATGTAAATGAGTGTTTCAGGCTGACAATTATTGCTTGTAATAATTGTTACCCTTTGTGCTTTGCATAAAAATCTTGTCTAAACGTTAGTTTATAAATTAAAAATTAATAATTAATATTTAACAAGTTTAAGTATTTCCCCAATAAATGCAGACATAATTTGTCTCGACGCCACCTAGCGAGGGATTTAACACTAACAATGTCTTCCTCGCAAAAATAAAGTTGGTTGTTTTCAGGTGGAAAAAAATATAACAAGCAGTAATTGTTGAATGAAACACTAGTATATATTGAATTATTTGGCGGGTATTTGATAAGCCGCCATAGCTCAGTGGTCAGAGCATTCGACCGGCAATCGTAAGGACACGGGTTCAAGTCCCGTTGGCGGCAAGTATCTTTTCTCGGAAGATTTTTCAATGTAAATGAGTGTTTCAGGCTGACAATTATTGCTTGTAATAATTGTTACCCTTTGTGCTTTGCATAAAAATCTTGTCTAAACGTTAGTTTATAAATTAAAAATTAATAATTAAGTTTTAGGTAAAAAAATTGAATTTCATAGTATTTATGTGTACGTACTTACGAGTAATACGTAATTAGTAATGTAGTTATGTACCCATTTAATAAAATTTACAAGCAACGAAAGGGCATTTTCCAAGAAATGCCGTATGCTTCTAAAAAAGAAAGTATCATATTATTAGATTTTACGTTTACGATTTTATTTTAGAAGACAATGTGATATTTTATAAGAATTTGTGAAAATATTTTTATAAGAATTGTGAAAATGGTGAGTCCTAACGTCACGATATTTGAAAAAAAAAATTTCAATTCATAACGTTACTTGCATGATCATTAACTACGGAGCTTTGAGATAATGTTTGTTCCGTTTAAGTTCTATTAAAAAAAAACAGACTTTCACAAAAGAGTAAAAATTGTCGGTTTAAGAGGGGGTAGTTAAACGATTATTGAAACAAAGGTTAGGAATTTGTGTACGAACCCTGGATAACTTTCTATTGGTAATTAAAAGATAAAAAATATTAAAAAGTATATCAGAACGAACTTGGCGATAGAATGCTTTTAGATGATTACGCGATAGTATTTCAGTTCTTTTGTCTGCAAAGTTTCTCGAGCCCTGGCCTAGGGCAATAATGATCGGGGTCGTTAGTTAGTATTGAAGTGCGCTCAGTATTGCTTACAAAGCACAGCGCCACGTAGGTGATATTTAGCCGCGAGGAGAAGAACCGATTAACCAATCAATACATTCTAACAGGGAATATATGAAATGATCTGGTTAGGGGTGTATTTATTGAGATTCGGGCGAGAAGTGGTTCCATCTTCCACACATTTGTTCCAGCTTCCACACTTTTGTTCCATCTTCCACACTTTTGTTCCATCTTGCAAACCTTTGATTCCATCCTCCGCACATTGTAATTCCATCTTCCATACAATGTAGTACAATTGTTTATTGTACTATTTGATGTCATCTTTCACACATTGTTATACCATATTCTATAATATTTGATACCATCTTAAACACTTCAATCCATCTACCACACTTAAGAGTTCATCTTCCTCGACACATTAATTTTCCATCATTTATAATTCTGTTCCATCTTTCACTCTGAGTTTCCGTTATCCATTATGTTTTATTCTTCATTGACACATTGTTAGTCCTTTTTCCACGTCTTAGATCCATCTTCCATACTATTTGATTCCAGCTTCCACACTTTTTGCTTGTAAAATACGAGTACTATTTCCGTCTTGTCCATAAAACCGAAGAAGGAGAGTTATCTCTTCATATTTAATGTTACATTCATACATCTTCTTACCCTTGTTCTATTCGGAATTGGGACCCATCGCATCGACAAGGCGTCTTCGGGCGTCCTTGTCCCGTACTATTTCAGCGACCTCCGTCCACAGCTAATTTAATGGAGACTTAATGTCATTATCTTATTATATTATGTACTAGCTGAACTCCCGGGCCCTACACTAGTTTTATAACTAACTTTTGACAGCGACGTTCCTCATATTGTCAAGAGTTCAAAATTTCATCCATCTCGAAATAAAACTGTAGGTTTTTATGAAAAAAAAGGATACTTAAATAAAAAAATAAAACATTCGAGCGGTAGAAGCTAAACTTTACCAAAACAATCACAACCAAGCCTTTAAAAGTGACATCATAATCAAAGCGGCCAATGAGCGCCGTTGATGTGCAGTAATCGTCATTTCCGTTTCACCCGAAATTCAAATCACAGTGGGGTTATAGAAGTTTCACTTCAAAAAATAATGTGTAAGTAGCCTAAGTCCCCGGCGTTGCCTGTATTTTATACAAAGTTTTTGCAAAAACAGATGAAGTCAGACATTTTCCTCTAACTTTGAGCGTCAATTGGGCAAAATTCATCAAGTATTATCAAAATTCTGCTTTAAAGACTGGGGAAAAGTGGATGGGGGTAATTTTTCGAAAGCTCATGTAGACAGTGACCTTCTCCTTGTTTTTAAGAAGAAGTTATACGTGAAATCCTATTTAGATACTATTTTGATTAATCTTTACGACGAATCGGCTTACAGTAGGAACATCAAAAAATATGCTACAGATAAATCGAAGCTTTAACTAGCTTTTCTATGTATTGGAATTACAGTAAAGTTATTATTTACTTAACAAAAAATATAAGCGTAAACCATCAAAAAAAATATTTTTTCATGACTTAACAATGAACTAATACACGAAACAATTTTTTTTAAATACCCCTTTATGGCTAAGCCTATTTTTGAGGTTTTCCACGTTTAACTTTTTTTCGTTCTTATAAAATTATAGACAAAATAAAGAAAAACCACTTTTTCGCTTACTTGCCTCGTGCAAATAAGACGCTCGATTTTAAAATTTTGCAGGCATGAGATTCGAAATATTTTTAGCGTTTATATTCCTCTTAAGATCAATTGGCAAAATTTCATCAATTTCAACCGCAAATCCACGCCGCCACGCCGCCCGCCACGAAAAGACGATCATCTTTATATATTAGAAGAAGGTATCTACTTATAACTTATATAATATAATGTTTAATGTCATATTAGTGATTAAATTTAATATTCATAAATACTTTGCTGAAATCCACGAGTTTGTGATTCCATGTTCTAATGTATAAAGCTAAGTGTCTGTTTCAGGCTTTGTGGCTTTGTTGCTTTGTGGGTTTGTGGCGGTTCAGGTTCATCCATAATAGAAATAGTAATTAGCTAATGTGTTTTAGTTTTATCACAGCTTATGTGATGTTATGCAGATTATCCGTACTGCACCTGTATTTTTCCATTTAAACTTCTAATACTGTTAAACTAACATACTGTAACTCATTTAATGTAAAATTCCACATAAAAACCCAATAGGGCGATAAAATAATAAATACATAAATAATGTTATTGAAACACTTTTTAATAGTAATTAGCTTATGAATAGTTATTAATAAGTATTAACGTTATTTATTTTGGGGTGTTATGCCGTGTTGCGCTACGTCCTTCTTTAGCCAACGTTTCGGACAGCATTACACTGTCCATCATCGGGGTAGATGTCTGTTATCACACATCTGCCCTGATGATGGTGTTGAAAATGTTTTCGAGCGTCGGGGGTCACCAATGTTGAAAGGATTGTTTCCAGGGGCTGAGGAGCTGGTGGAGGATGTTTGACCTGTGCTCCGTCTTCTCATCAGACGAGTGTATACCAATAATTTACCATGAGGAATATTCAGGCTCCTGGGGATCACAGTACTTTCAGGCCGCGATCCAGTGTTCAAAGATTAAATTGGATGATGATTAATAACACTTTACTCTTATTTGAGTGATTTAACATTTATTTAAGATATAATAATTTACACGATTTAACGGGTAGAGAGGTACAAAACGCGAACGAGCGGTGGAATCGAGTGCTGGGAACGGAATAATCTGCTCGGTCATTCTCATTCAGAGAGGTGGCGGGGATGCCACACGTAAAAATGAACATAAGTGATGCCCATAATGGATACTGTAACAAAATGTCCAAAATGTTGGCTAAAGAAAGAGGCAGCGCTATCCTATCCCAAAAATAAATAACGATAATTAGGTAAAATATCGTTATTTATTTTTGGAGTATTATTCCGTGTCACTCTACCTCCTTCTGCAGCCAACATTTCGGATAGCGTCACATGTCCATAATCAAGGCAGATATGGGGTGATGGACACTGAAATCCTGCGCGAAAAGTTGGCTAAAAAATGAGTTAGCGCAACACGGCGTAAAACCCAAAAATAAATAACGATAAATAATACTTTTGGTCGTGAAAATCTAAAACCATATCATTAGGTGCAATGATTCACAATTCGATTTCGGGCATCGGTCAGTTTATCTGGCGTTAACTCACAATAGAGATCATAGTCCACTAACCGAGATTATAATCTATTTGTTCAACAAATGTTCAATTAAATAATTGATTTTCGTGGTTTCCGACACACAATGTTTAGCTTTAAAACTTTAATAATATTTTAGATATACGTGGTGTCCGGGGGTAAAGTGCATTAACTTCGGAAGGTGGTTCTACATGATGGTCGGAGTAAAAAAGATTAATAACCCGAAATTTAACATTTTTTCCCATACAAAAAGACGTACCTACTAAAAATCCTTAGTGTGAGGTATGATCTTACTCGCTGAGAGCCTACCGGGCACGATTGTGGCAACATTGCATGGTTATTATAATTTTCAATTTTTAAGATTATTTTAATTAAGCGCACTTGAAGCGAAATGTCACAAAACTGCTCCATATAAATACTACGTTATTAGTATTATTATTGTGATTGGCCTGTATCGTAACAGCGGAAAATAATAAAACTGGTCGCACACGCCGATCTAATTTTATCTTTTTATCACATACCTACCCCTAAAAGTTGGAATTTCGAAAAAAGTGATTTATCTTTTTTACTTATAATATCATGTAGAATCACCTCCCGAAGTAAATGCACTTTACCCCCGGACACCCTGTATTTAAATTACTTTTCACAGCTGTATCGCGTAAAGAAATGTCTCTTTTCAAGAAAGTTGCGATCCAATTCTATCAAACTCATTTTGGTTACTATAGCGTCGATGACACAGGGCTAGTTTACAAGCTACTATCTGGGAAATTCACTATCTGTTAGTAAACTCGCCCAGTGTCATCGTGTCACTTGCTAACTAGCAGCAACTAGCAGATTGTTGACAATCTACGAAAAAAAGTTGAAAGGTCGTCAACTTTACTCGCCTACGCGCTTGCTCCGCTTGCTCGTGATTGGTTTATTTACGTTTCCAACATGGCTTCCGATAAACAGCTGATTTCGACTGTCAAAAATCTGAAGAATTAGTTCACGCAGGCGTCGTTATTCTTGTTACTGGCGCTAAAAGTGATCTCAGTTTCCTACGCTTCTGAGCGAGTGGACAGTTTTGTGTGTCATCATGACAATCTCACTCGCCGATTTACCCGCTTTTAAAACTTAGTAGATAGTAGCTTGTAACTCGCCGTGTGTCATCGAGGCTTAACTCTACACATTACAAATTAAAGTCCTTTGCTGCACCTGTCCGTCTGTCTGTTCGCGACAAACTACTAAAAACTACTGAACGGATTTTCATACGATTTCAACCAATATATATAGTGATTCATGAGGAAGATTTAGGTATATTTAACTTATCAAGGTTTTGTGTAAATTGATTAAAATATACATGTGATATGTAACGGGGAATGTAAGCATATGATGGACAAGCTGGCTGGCAAGCGGGCGGTGTGGATTTGATTTGTATGCAAAGGAAGATCACTGTCTACAATTGATTTCGAAAACTCTGTGTAAAGTCCGGGCATCGCCGGGGACTTCAGCTGGTTAATTACTAAATTGATGTGAGGCATTTCACATCAAAACGCTACCTCAATATATTATTGGCGTCAACAGTGCCAATATAATTAGGGATGGCTAGCGGTATTTGATTTGTAAATAGATGTACACATATTACATATATTACAGAGATGATACGTTGGTATGTACTCTACGATTCATTAATTAAAGCAAGCCGCATAAACCAATTACACCTGAATAACAAACTGCATGTGGTATCTATTGTTATAATGTTCGTTGTTCATTACTAAACAAACGTGTTTAAATATATACAAACATGTTTAAGTATATACAAACTGGATATGATTTTAGATTTTCAAGGCCAAAAGTATTTTCGTTTTTTTATTTATTTTTGGGGTGTTATGCCGTGTTGCGCCAGCACCTTATTAAGCCAACGTTTTTAGCAAATGATGAACACTGTGATACTGTAACCCATCTACCCAGATGATGGACGCTGTAACGCTGTTCGAAACCTTTAACTTAATAAATAAAAGCGTACTTAAAAATAAAACTCTTAAAAAAACGAGTGTGCTTTAGACCATACGACTGAAGTAAAACTTATTTAGTTCCATCTATATTAAAAGAAGACTACACTGCTCTCTCTTGCTCAGTGTGATACAGACGATAGGTCTGCACTGTGTTTTAGATATACGAAACGTAACTGGCTATGAGAGAAAGAGAGAAAGAAAATGTGTGCTCGCACCTCTCTCTTTTGCCCCTACAGTAATATACAAAGCGAAACTCTTTCTCTTTCTATCTTCTATAACTTATATCTCCCTCTCAACTACCGTTCGCCTCGCTGTACGTAACACTCTCGTCACGCATTCACCAGCTTATTCCTCAAGTCAAGCATGCGTAACGAAGTTTTACTTGAATAAAATTAATGTGAACATTTTCATTAGTACATATTATAACTTCTTGAGAAAATACGATAATGATGCAAGTGTTCGTAGTGAAATTAGGTACCTACAGCGCAATGATTTAAATAAATGTGACACTAGTAAGCGAAAAACGCACTCTATTTCAGTTTTAACATAATTACAAAATCCACAGCTAAATAAATACGTCATATCTCTTAAAAAAGACATTTCGGAAAACTATTTTACTTCTTATTTTTGCATTCTATCCATGTTAGACAGATGTAATCATTATAAAAGAAATTTCGTACATGAACTTCGAAAATTTCCCATGAGGCTAACGAAAGCATTTTGTTTATGAGTTTGTCCTATTACAAAGACACCAGCTTAATGGAATCCGCACAGCTATTATTAATCCGAGCTTACGTGGTCGCTCACCGATATATTGGTGATCTATGGAAGCGTCGCTGACACAATAAGCATTTATTTGAGGTGAGCATTAATTTCCAGCTAAGGGGTAAGCCTGGTTTACCCTGGGTGTAATCACTCGAGGACAGAGACCATATAATACGGACTCACCGCAACTAATCCAATAGGACTAGCTCGGGTCAACATGCAAATACGTGGATCTAAGTCTTCACACTTGCCGAGTGTGGTTCCCCACACGTGTGAATGTAAACCTGTGAATGGCATTAGAACACTATTGCTGAATGTAATACTGAAAAGACTAAACATAGTAGTTATATTGACTATAGTCAATATATATATATTGGTTTAAATAAAGTGATTTGATTTTCATTATATTATAATGATGCCACAAAGTATGTTTGCTAAGTTTGAAGAAGTAATTGATAATGTTGAGACTGTTGCTCAATTGTTATGAATGGTTTGGAGTACCTAAAGATTTAAGGATATAAGTTCTAGTGTACGATGAAAACTGGATACATTTTTAAGGATGAAATATTGTAAAGAATTTTAAAATTTACTTCCTCGAGCGCCCTCAACTTCTTCTCCATCACCTTCTCACACTCATATATTCTCCTACTAACACTAATTGCTTCGTTCATTACATGCGCCACATTTTACCACACATAAATATTTGATTTTTTTTTTTTTCATAAGTTTTTATTCCGGTAAAAAAGAAAATAATATTTTCACTATTGAATTATGTACTTATATTACATAGTTTTTACATTACATAGTTTTTACATTTCATAACCTTAGATTACATTAGATTGCAATACTAACATTTACATGATATTATATTACCATACGATATTATTCACTATCACTACTTTGTTTTTTGTGAATAAACATGAACAATTTTTTTTTGAATTTGCACACACTTTTTTCGTTTTTGATATCATCTGGAAGGCAATTATATAAATTGCCCCCCTCGTAACTAATTGATTGCTTACCGTAGTTAGTATGAATGGTGTTTAAACGTATGTTATCGTGTTGTCGTGTAAAATGTTTGTGTACTTGGGACGTTTTAATGAATTCTGTGTTTGTATGTATGAGTTTGTTATTTATTTTGTATATAAGGACACATATATTGTACTCGTATAGTTTTCTTAATGTCAGCAGTTTGTTTCCAAATATAATTTTTTGTGGATGTTTTGGATTCGTAGTGAAATAGTTTTTTGATTATCTTATTTTGAATTGAACCTGTAATTCATTGATGTATGTTTCATACGCATTTCCCCAGATTTCAATCAGGTAATTTAGGTGTGAGTGTACGAGACTATAGTATAAACTTTTTTTTAATCTAATTGGTAATAGATATGATTACCGGCTAAAAACGCTAATTAAGGGTGTGATTTTATCTTTTACATTTTGAATGTGGTTAGATTAATTATAATGTTATCTGAGGCGTCCCTAATTTCTTCAACCATTCACTTTCACGTCAAACATTTTCACTTTATTACCCCTTTCTTCGTTCATCACATAGACTAATTTTACCAAACATAAGTAATCGTTTCACTTTTGACCATGCCATGTAATCATTGGGCGTCCCCGACTTCTTCTACCATTCAAACCACTCTCTAAACACTCCGAACATTAATAGGAACAAACTTTGAAAACAGGCTTTTTCAAAATCAGATAGAGACAGTAATTTTCCTCTAATTTTGAACAAAAACTTTTGTGTACAAAATTTCATCCAAAATTATAAAAATACTACCTTAACGGGATGGAAAAAGAGGAAGGGATGAAGAATATTTTTCTAAATCTCATGTAAAAAATGACCTTTCTCTTATTTTAAAAGTCAAGTGTGCAAATATCGTCTACGTCGGAATAAAACTATAGATTTGTATGCAAATAAAATCCACGCCGCCAGCCCGCCACAAATCCGTAAAGCCACAAACAGACAATCAGCATCATATACTAGAAGAAGAAGGTTGGCGAATTGATTAAGTCCTACCTATTGACAGAAATGCGGGAAAAAAGCATGCAGGGGCCTAATGCGGCTCACTTTTTCAATAAGATAAAATAAATCTGTTCCAAACCTTTTGTGCATAAGATAAACCTAAGCATCTACAATACGCATTTTCGGGTTCTTAAGGATTAGATTTCCCTGTGCACAGGATCTTACTACATCGGTGAAACTATGGTCCATATTATATACACAATTTGGAAACCGATGACGCGAATATAAGTAACTTTAATTTCCTTTAAACATCACAGTTCTAAAAGATTCGGTCTTCCTAAATATAGCCCCATAGCACACTCGCATAAACAATTTCTCTCACAAGTCTATCAACGGGAACCTTTATTCGATAACCAACACCTCTGCCATAGGTCACCCCAAGGGTTCGCTACGTTTGGTGATTTAGCAGGGGTGCTCGGGTTCATGGGGTGAGTTTTGTCTAGGTCTTGGATACGGATGACCAGGTCACACTGAACCCCAGATTCCTACCCACCCCTTAAACCTCTTGTTTGGAGCTCATGTAAAAATAAAAATAAAACTGTATAATGCGTTGATAGAATTTAACGTGTCGTGTTTAGCAAAAGTGACACAGAAAAATGAGAATCTTTCGAAATGAAGAACCTAGAAGCTACACAAGAAATTTTCTCATAGAAATATGGGTTCTAAAAGATAAGATCTTAATAAATTGTTGAGAAAACCCACACACACACACAAAATTTTGTTAACGCGTTAAAGTAAGGCATTACGAGAATTTCACGTGTCATGTGTCGCAAAAGTGACGCAGCAAGATGAGAACTTTCAGATAATACGATACGTATGTACATGCGACATAGTATGAGAAACAAAGCCCGCAAAGTAACCTACCCGTTATAGCACCGTATAATGGCATTAAATGGGGTTGATTTAAACTTTCCGGCATCATTAAGCGTGTAACCCCGTGGAAAGTTCCAGACTTCCCAGTGTGAGGAAGCCGCAGCCCGAACGCTGTTAGCGGGAACAAAAGATTGCCACGTGGAATATTGTGACAATACTCGCGCCACAACAATGTCACGTCATCCGGTGTTGGATATTGGTGCATTCAATGCTGAATTCTGCGTCAATGGATAACGTTTGAATAACTCCAACACACTTCAACAACAAAAGATAGGAAATTGTGCATGCAAATATATACAGTAAGCAATTGGCTTTCACGTTCATATTATCTATGTACATATTCTATATCATGAGATGTGTCGGGATTTTCTAATCTACATAGTAGTATAGTTTTTTTGTGTTTAGTTTTAATCTATGTATTTGTTAGTGGTCACTATAATTTTTATTCCCCGATAATCCAGGTTCTTCGGGGTTTAATTTAGTTTTTACCCATTTCCTTAATAAATAAAAAAATTCCCTATAATACGAGAGACGTAGAGGTTTTGGTCAAATATTTGGCTTAAAAAAATTTAATTAGAGTTTTCTTAGTTTTCAGGTACCTACCCAACAATTAAGATAAATTAATATCATCTTATCTTTATCTCTCACATCCTGATAAACATATCAGACGGAGTTACAAAATATAAAACAAAAAGCAAATTTGGAAAACGTACAAACCACTGAGACTAAAGGAACAACTAAGAAATTAACCATCTCGTTTGTGTGGTAATTATCAAATAATCGATAAGTATTTTGGTAGAAAGCAGTCACAGCAGTGGTTTGACATTTGACAACTGAAATAAAACAATAATTTTGTATGTAATGTATAAATCATGGTTACAAACAAAGTTTTTGTTTTATTTCAGTTAATAGATAACACTTTTCCTGGGACGGAATATGAATACTGGTACTAAATATAGAAATACAAATAGTTTTGAAAGTAGTCTCTGCCTAATTCAAAGTAAACTGATTTCGCCAAATTACAGCCATGAGGATTAACTAAAAAAAAGATTTCTCAAATTTGTGGATTTGTGGATTTAGTTTGATGACAACATTGACGATACGTCCAATTTAGATATTATTTTTGCTTGGTGAATTTTGTGGATCGTATTAAAAATCTATTCCAACAACGTTCGGTTTTTTATTTGTAAATCTGATTACTGTATTATTAAATTTTTTGTATTTTGTTTTGATTTTTTTTATTTTATGTAAGTATTTTTTTTAATATTGTAATGTTATTTCTTTCTCATTTTCAAAACTATTTCTCTTGTTGAATTGTACTAGCTATATTTATGTAAAAGCACCCAAAATAAATAAATTACGATTGGGAACCTTCATAACTTTGGTATATTTACTTGCGACACTGTCAAACATCAACAATGCATGAATTTCTAAGAGAAGATGATATCAATAATGCCATAATTTTAAAATAATAATGCGTCACACTTAAAATTTTAGTTCTTTGAAGTACGTTCATAAATTATCAAAATTAGATTTCAATTGAATGTAACAAAGTTAGTCTACAAAACGTTTCAGTTGCATTGGATTTCTGGAACGAAGAAGCGACTGCCACGAGGCGAGGCGACGTGACGTGCCACGCCGACGCCCAGCCTGCCACCCATATGGACGTAGGGATCTGTGCAATGTACGTCGCTGCACGGCGCAGGCGGTGTGTATAATGAGGCGTCTCTGTTAATTCAATAACGGTTATTCGGTGTTTCGTGTAATGAATACTGATTAGTATAGGATTGTTTCAAAATCAATTGCCTTTGATTTCTGAAATACCAGTTATTAATTGAACAATTTAAACCTCCAACAATTCAACTTAAAAAAATATATATTTCTCGCTAGGACAATCCTGATGAGTTATAAAACTCATTTTAGGATAGGAGGAACTTACAACTCGTAAGTGGAAGGTAATAAGTAAAATTTTACTAAAGTGTTTTGATCAAAAATATAAGTTTCACATAAAGTAACTATAAAAATAAAAATAAAAGACAGGTTAAGTAGAACAAACAACATAAATAAATAAAGAAACGAACAAGAAAATAAATAAAGAAACAAGGAAATAAATAAAGAAACAAGTAAGGAAATAAATAAAGAAACAAACAAGGAATATAAATTTGGATGATTGTGGATGATGTGGATTCACATAAAGTAACCATAAAAAAAAAAAAAGATAGGATAAGTAGAACAAACAACATAAATAAATAAAGAAACGAACAAGAAAATAAATAAAGGAATATAAATATGGATGATTGTGGATGATTACAAATAAAGTAAAAGAAAAAGGGAGAAGAAAGAAACAAGATAGAACAAAACATGACAAGAAAATTACATATTTTCATTTTTAAATGTACCTTCAAAATATTGTTTTAAGGCATTACATAATTTCCTTAATTGAAATCTACGATTAAATATTTTGCGAATTTCCGGCTGTACACGTTTTTAGTTTGAAATTATAAATCTGAAAAGTTTCATAGGAGCGAAATGAAAATGCGCATTTTTGTTTAATAAAATCGCTCCGTTGAATGAATTTATTCGTGCGACATCGTTCATTATTTTTATGCGAAAAAGTTATTGGTTTAACTTTCCTGCATTATTATTATTAATTAGAGCCAATATCTTTTTCTGATTTTTCTGTCTCCAGATTTTCGATTGTTTGATTAAGTATTATAATTTGAGATTTAACTCATAAAGTAAAAAAAATAAAAACAAAAAATTTCATTTGATTATTGTGTTCGTAAATAGTTCGTGCGAAGATGTAACTTTTAGGACGGGTAGTTTTAAAAAAATTGATGGATTCATCATATATTTGAAGTTAATTTTCAAGTTCTGTGTAATTCAAATTTTGTTACTTTATCATTATAGGCCAGTTACTCCATAAAACTGAAATAATCACAGAACTTGAATAGAACTTAGACAAAATGCGAAAATTATCTTCAAATATTTGATTTTTTTTAAACAACCCGTCATTAGAGTATTGAAGTTTGCATCCTTGATGCAAGGGAGTATACCCGACCACTCGTATTACAAACGTATTTCCGTAGACTAGAAGTTTAAACGTTGTAGGTGCACATTTTCGTAACTTACTTGAGGAGCGTCATAAGGACATCACGTTTCTCGAACATACATAATTGCAAGATCTACAAATGTCTGGAAAATTCCTGGAAAGAAAATGAAATAATGGGAATGGCTGGAGAAAAGAGATTTGATGGTAGAACGAGGAGAAATATAAGTAAAATCGATTTATTCTTTATACCGTAGACACTTCTCCATCCATCTGCTGGCGCTTGGCGGTGCCTATTCCCCGATTAGATTTGCCAGCAAACTACCACTCGGTGACCGGAATACAAACCTCGCGCGAGTAACGGGGTGGAATGCGCCAGTTTCCAGCCCAGCTCTATCCGATTTCAATTTGGACTAAATCGGTTGGATATTTTGGTTAGATTTGGGTCACTTCGTGTCGCGTGTAAATGTTTTGATGGAGGACTTTTTTATATACATTCGTGTAAAATCGGTATTTGGAACTTCACATATTCAATAAGAAACAGAATTGGGTAATATAGTTAGTTTGCCGTAGCATTCCACCAGCCCCTAACCGTAAGAGACCATGAATTAGACAATGGCTCTGGGCAAAAGAATTTTTTTGTGGTCATTGTACAAACATCGTAAGCCGGTGCTATGCCACTATGGGCTCCGGACAGATGATTTTTTTGAAGTGAAACTTCTTTAGCCCCGCTGCGACTTGGATTCCGGATAAAACGGAAATGACGATTACTGCACCTGCGAGGCATCAACTGCGCTCATTGGTCACTTTGATTATGATGTCACTTTTAAAGGCTCATATTGGTTGAGATATGAAACGGAAATGACACGTGGTTTGCGCTCATTGGTTGCTTTCATTAAGACCTCACTTTTCAAGTATTGGTTGAGATTGTTTTGGTAAAGTCTCGCTTCTACCGCGTGTGAACCCCACACGCTTTTTTTAAAGTAGGTATCAAATCATAGCCCCCAATGTTCCCATAAAATTTGACGTAATCATGTGTAAATTAAGTTTGCAATTGTAAACGTTATAGATATGATTTAAATGCTTTAATTTGCCACCTATCGTAATGAACTCAACTTTTCATTTAAAAATATTATGTCATTAATACTTTTAAAAAATAAAAAAAACTTTAACGACAGCAAGAAAATGAATTTCAATTCGAATAGGATGTAAAACATCGGAAAAAGCATTTAGACTCACTGTAATTTGTTTAACCATATTGGTTTGACTCGATGGCTAAAAGTTTCGTTTTCTATCGATATTCCGCAAGTGGAAACTCGTTAATTGGAAACTGTTAAGAAATCGTTGGAAATCATTAAGTGGAGCACTCTTTAAATGGAAACCCTGACGGCGTTTATTATTATGAAATTCCCCGATTTCCTCTGGATTTTGACATTAGCGAAAATATTTTTTAACAAAATATATTGACCATTCGCTTGTCGGTATCTTTTACTTTTTTGGTAACTTACTTCTTATAGAATTCAAGACCCTCCAAAAATCGTTAGAATTGACTGGTTAGAACGCCAACATCAGACGTTCAGTATGGAAACTAAACAAAGTATTTTTGACGTGAAAACTCTTTTAGCACCGTTGTGATTTGAAATCGATGAAACGAAAAATAGCGACAAATACATACGTACGTTTGTGCGCTGCTTCGTAGCCTATCGGTCTCCTCTTTGTGCGGTGCTTCTTGGTCTCCCTACTCTTGTCTAACTTAGTTTTCTGAATGTTTCACTTTTACCGCGTGTTAATTGCTCACTTTGTATTTTTTTAACAGCAAAACTAAGAAAAAGCGGACAAAAAAATGCAAAACCTCGATTTTGATGATTTTATTTAGGTGTTATCAGCTTAAGGTGCAGTTGTCCCTTAAGCTTAATATTTGGTGAATAAGAGCCACAGTTTTGTAAAATACCCTTTCTTCAAATTTCTACAAAATTCTTTGTAAAATTCGCTCTTTCATTTAGTAGACGGTAGGTAGGTATTCTGGCCACTGTAAGAGAATGCAAAAATACCACATGTAGTCTGTCAATTAAGAGTAGAAAATAAAAAAAATGGAACTACGAATTTTGTAGGCTGGCAACACCAATTTAACTGTCAAATATTCTTTTAAAGCGCAATGACACTGAAAATACAGAACACTGTAAATCACATTAAAAACAAAAACAAAAAATGTTCTTAAAAGAAAAAATAATAAAACGGAAGAAGCACTGTTGTTAAGGTACCTACTTATGACAAAAAATTGATTAAATGGTGTTTTACAAAGTGATTTGTTTCCATTTAATTTAATATAAATTTGAATTTAACAGTAGGTATAAAGGAAGAATCACTCACTATGCGGGATTTTAGTTACGCTACTTTTACATCTGAATGAGTTAAATATATTCAGATCCAAAACTAAAGACGTAATCTAAAGCTCGGGCAACGCTAGGTACTTTATCTAGTATTAAATGTGTGCAATTTCTAAACTGTGCTTTATATTTCATTACAATATCGTTATTCATCATTACGTTAACACAAAATTGCAAAGGTATAATATACCTACATGCAATTCTAATTTTGAGAACAGTGGGTATCTATATTGCAACAAAAAATATTCTTTTCACTTTTATGCCTTTTTATTTTTTTATAAAAATGTAGGTTACACTGTGTTTACACTACATTTTTATAGCTGTGTAACTTACACAGCTTACATTTCCACCACGAGTTATATTTTTAGTATTGCCATTTGAACAATAGTGGCTCCCTTCTATGTTTTCTACTCTTTTTTGACAAACTGTAATTGAGCTTCATATTATAATCACATATGGTGAATAATTATTGCCGCCCGCATCCCAGGAGGAGATCTAATTCTAGGGCTCGTAGTAAATAATGTACTGCTTGCGCCATCCATTGGGCCCCCGTGGAATAAAATGCAATCGGCCAGGTATAATTCAACGCCCTCCCCTGAGTGGCGCGTCTGTTATTTCTTAGCGTACAGTGAAAAACACGAGGGAACAACGAGGAATAACAATCTCCAATTAGAAAACAGACGAGAAAGGTTTATACGTGTCAAATGATTAAAAGAGTAATAAATTCATTAAAAAATATATATACATACCTATATAAAAGTATGTACATATATTACATATCATTCTAAATAACTGACTATATTATTATATGTACCCGACCTTGCTCGGGGTTGCTAAAGTACTAATAGTAAAGTACTAATAGTAAAGTATTTAATTCCCCTGACAGTGACTTGTCTTCCTCGGGTGACTCCGACTTCTTCTACTATTCGCTTTCACATATCTCCGTTAAGTTTACATCAGCCTTACAAATACTTTCCGGTTCGACACATCCACAACACGGTCAAACAAGGTTGTAAATGGTTTTACCACGTAAACTCCTGATGGATCTCATTTCTACAGAATACATTCTACTTTGACCCTTCTGCGAGTTCCATGCCTCACTTCCATCGGGTTTGATATTAGCACTCTATTGCGTTGCTTGCTTCGTTCATTTGGACAACCGCTTTCAGTCCTCCAATCGAGTTTTCTGCATTTACCCTTCATTCATATCCTTATCAACTTACCCGACCGTTTAGGTCAAAAGAAACCTATATTTTTTTTTAATACCAAGCGCCAAAGAACACTGAACAGAACATCAATAGAAGCGGGCGGAATCTTCACCGATTTGAAAAAAAAAACCTTTCATGTCCTACGCCCTACAAAGGCCAATGAAACTAATCGTCTGTTCAAGAAAGAATTTCAATATTTAAAAAGATTTGATTAATTATTTCAGTCGAAATAAAAACAAAGATTAAGATTTCTTTGTTCTGAGTGGTTAATTCCCAATATACATTAAATACTCAGAACAATAGGCTTGTTTTCAAGCTACCTACAACATTACCAGACGTATGGAATGACGTATTAGCCGTAACTGACTTATTAAGACTAAAGAATGTTAAATTATCTACCATTGACTTTGATTACAATGAAAAAAGGCAGACGAGGTCTTACATTATAACGTTATTTTAATAATTGTGTTTT
The DNA here is from genome assembly GCA_929108145.2 of Limnephilus rhombicus. Taxonomy (NCBI): domain Eukaryota; kingdom Metazoa; phylum Arthropoda; class Insecta; order Trichoptera; family Limnephilidae; genus Limnephilus; species Limnephilus rhombicus. The sequence goes on along the minus strand of OV815275.1, from coordinate 38,516,233 downwards.
AGTATTTTAGAATAATTATTGTTAAAAATACATTGTCAACATGAATGCAGTATTTTCTGCTGAGAAAATAATAATTTATTACCTTCTTGATTGTATTATTAAAAGTTGTCTAATGGTGAGATTTACAACGCAGAAACTACCAACAGTTGATTGGGGTCGCTCGGGGGTGCAGGGTGTTCCGAAAGGAAACTCAATACTCAATCAGCCAGAAGGAAGCCGGCCGTCAGTACAGGGAGTTCGGAAAATGCAGGAGAGCAAGTTGCTTCCAAGGGGGCTCTTTGTAGAGGCGAATCATCGCACTGTTGCCGATTCCAGTGTTAAAGTAAATCAACCTTTGAACTTGTTGTTTGACGCAATCTTTTCTTGGGAATTTTAATGGCTGCAAATAAAACTAGTAGTAACTCGAGGGCTTTGAGTTTCAACACTCTTTAACTAATTAAACAAAGTATGTAAACGAAGTACGTAAGAAACAAAAAACCTTTTAAATATTAAATACTAGCGAGTGCGTTGAAATGCCATTCGGAGAAAGAAATCGTTTAAATTCTGCTTAATGAAGTGCTTTTGGACACAAAATATTTTTTGAAGTGAAAGTTCTTTAGCTCCGCAGTCACTTGGATTTCAGATGAAACGGAAATGACGATTACTGCACCTGCGACGCATCAACTGCGCTCACTGGTCGCTTTGATTATGATGTCACTTTTAAAGGCTCCTATTGGTTGAGTTATGAAACGGAAATTAGGCGAGGTCTATGCTCATTGGTCGCTTTGAGTATGACCTCACTTTTCAAGTATCGGTTGAGATTGTTTTGGTAAAGTTTGGCTTCTACCACGTGTAAACTGCACTAGATTTTTTCCGATACGTGAGCAGGCCGCATACAGCTGTCCGTGTGAGAAAAATGAATTTTCCAAATTTTTCCCCTGCTTTGCCTACCGCTCCCTCGAACATCTCTCATTCGTCCCCCTCCCCTCTACCGAATACTCCTCCCCATACCTCCTTCCCTCCCAGCCGCCAAACTATATGAAATGAACATATTTCTCACATCTTTCCGTGTGAGAAGCATGAATTTTCTAAATTTAAGTCTTGCTGTCCCCTATAGCTGCAATTTGGATTTATTTATTTCATGGGTATCCGGTTCCAATATAATACGATAAATCCACGGTCCCACGCAAGTCTCCTTTATTCTAGAGGTATAAAGCGCCTGACGAACCTTAGAGGCCAGACATTCAGCGGACCAACGATCTAATCCTACGATATAAATACATAAAAATACGTAAAATCAATATCCGATCTTCAAATCACTTTAAAATGAACAGGCAAATAAAACACAAAAGAAAGCGACATCTAGCGACTCCGAAGAAAAAAACACAAATACTAATAAGATGACCAAATGTACAGGAAAAGGTGCTCTGGAATTCGACGACATAAATATGGAAAAAAATCATCCTTTACATTGACAAAAAAAGTGCTTCGTAATCTCCCCACTCTTGTCTACTTTAGTTTTCTGAAGGTTTCACTTCTACCGCGTGTGAATTGCACACTCTGATTATTTTTGTCAACTCCAGTTTATAAAATAACATTTTTTTTCTCAATAACTATTCACTGGCCGTTAAATACAATTGAATTGATAAAATAATAGCTACCATCATTAACGACCGAACGGATTAATTAAAATGTAACAAACAAAATTAATTATTTTCATTAATCATTTAGGTTACAAATTCATGATAGATTGCAAACATTAGTCTTTCATTGGTGGTACTGCGAAATAATAATTTATTAACGAAAGTCCATTACAGGAAATTTGTTGCGTTTCATCAAAATATATAAACATATCGACCACCATAACACGGGCACATGCCTCTAGCATGGTGGTCAAAAAATCCACAAATTATGTAACCATTAAAGCAATGATTAAAAAAAATAAAAATAAAATATAGCGGTAATGATTATTAGGTTCATGCCTACTGGCATGTGTCAAGAGTGTGAAACGCCCCGGAGAAGGTCAACGGTTACGTGAATTTCCGTCATTGATGCGATTGACAATATTGCTGAAGTTGATCGTTTACAGCTACTCAAGCCATGGACTATTGCGACATTCCATTGACGGGGGATTGTCAGTTATTTTGGAACAATTGCGATTGACAATCGATGAGCCTTTTTCATCGCAGAATGAGATTTTTTTAACTTACCATTGAATTACGTCTTGATTGTTCAGAGTTATGGAAAGTAATGTCAAAATATTGTTAGACAGGTGCTGTTTCTGCTGATATCCATAAAAAAAACAGCGGCGAACATATTGACGTGTCGATTTTGACGTCCCGTCAATCGCACTTCAATTACAATAGTCAACCGCATTGACACATGACGATTTGACATTGACTGTCTCCAGGACGCTTGAAACGGGATGCAAGTTTATCCAAACAACAACAAAAACTATTAATTAATTCGGATTTTATTAGGATCTAAAATGTAGATTAGCGAGGATTCGTAGAGGGTATATAAAATCTAATATTACGCTCTCTTGATTATTATTATTAGAATACAACAAAAAAACGGGCAATTTTTCCTGAACGTATTCCCACTGGTTTCAGATAGTTGGGAGTCTTGTACGATATTAAGATTGATTTTTTTTACATTTTGTAGATGATTATTATTTTTTTTTTAATTAAAAAAAGAAAGACAAACATATCCGGGTTACGAATAACCCAACAATATTTGAAAATCCTCTACTACCACCACAGAAAGCCGAAAATGTTGCTTGTGTTGTAATAGAGGACTTAGCCAGCCGAGGAATCGAACACGCGACCCCCGGGTGGGACCCAAGCGCTATGCCCACTCAACCACTGACCGGTCAAAATCGCATGATTTCGCCTATTTTCATCTGTAAACTGGGTGGGGTAACAGCGTAAGAATCACTTTAGTTATTGAAGCTGAGTCTTCACTTAGACGCATTAAAAGAAAACAAATAACTGATTTAGGTACCAAAGATATTGAAATATAAAGAGATATGCTATGATGTCCGCCCGACTGTCGGCGGAACTACGGTCTAATGGTCATAGTTTGAATACGAAATTTAGTTGATTTTTCGAAGTTGTGCAGTAGAATTGGTTAATTGGTTAATTCGTTCATTTAGTTGATTTTTTAAAGGAGTGCAGTAGTATATACGGCGACACGAGGAAGCACAGTCCTACCCAGTAAGAACTGCCGATATCCAGTATATTTCAATATCTTTGATAGGTACCTAACCGCACGTATTGACCGAATATTTTTAACAAGGAAAAAAAAACAATTTCGGTCTCTATTACAAAATCGACTACACGTGTGAGGTAGTTTGATCAGGTACCCGCTTGCACCAACAGTTTCCGGACACCCTGTTTATTGCAGAAGGCAACAGGGGATGGGTTTCGGAAAAGTCTGTGACGGAGGAAATGTATATTAAGAAGCAATTAACAACAGTGGGTTCGAAGCGTTTATTTTTTAATGAAGCGGCTTTCAGAACCCGGATTAACCCTTCGTAAATCCATATATCATCGAAACATCGACATCACAATTAGGGGCATGATCAGCGGGTATTTTCTCCGGAGGGTTCGCCTTAATTTGCAAAAAACTAACAAATACTTTCTCAGAGCGCGAGCGTCCTAAATGCGTCATATTTTAATTTTTAAAAATACCTACGAGACACCACTCCACTTTTTTATATTCTCACACTTAGACTGCAGATTAAATTTGAGAAAGGATGTCTGTTAGGTTACAGTTAGGTTAGGTTAGGTTACCGACCGGTTAGGTTACCGACAACGCGCGTGCGAATGTACAATAAAGTATAGTGATAGTCCCTGATTAGGTTGAGAATCCAGACACAAATACAAAAGTTAAAATTCGTGATCGTATTAGGTTAATTAGGTTATTTAAAATTAAAATTCCTTGAAAGGATCGATTAAAATATACAAAATATTGTATAAATCAAAACAATATTAAAGCTTTTTGTATCCTGATGAAAGAAGGGTAATTTCGAAACTATTAGGTACAATATGTACGAAATTTCAATATTATTTAATAAAATTTACCTAATGAAATAGAATGAGTAATGAGAATGTACCGGAATATAAATTATAATAGTATTCACTACTTTTTTGTCTCGGATATTTAAGAATCATCAAAACATATAGGTCCTGGGTTCGAGTCCCAGAGGTGTCAATATGTTTTTCTGATTTTTCTGTTTCCAGATTTTCGATTGAGTTTCGCTTAAATTGTCTTCATTCATTTAAATATTACAATTTGAGGTTTTACTCATAAACTTAAAAATAAAAATAAAAAATAAAATAAAATATTCATCCTAGACTTGCAGAAAAGTCAATACATGTCGCATATTTAATAAAATGGATAAAAATTTATCCAGACACTATCTAGAGAGCATTTAGTTCGGGTTTGAATCTTGCAATCATACATAAAAATAGTTGCCAATAATACATGCGTTAAAGAAAATGAAGATAATGTAGGTGGTTCTTGGTCGAAGTATGGTACAGTTAAACACGACCGAATTTCATATCGACACCGTGGCGCAGTGGTTAGCGCGTTTGCCCGGAAAGCAAGAGGTCCTGGGTTCGAGTCCCAGAGGTGTCAATATGTTTTTCTGATTTTTCTGTTTCCAGATTTTCGATTGAGTTTCGCTTATATTGTCTTCATTCATTTAAATATTACAATTTGAGGTTTTACTCATAAAGTTAAAAATAAAATAAAATATATAGGGATATATTGGGATTTCTTATATGTAGATGGGAGAGTCAACTCTGACTGGTAAACTCTATTGTTTGTACAAAAGATTTTTTTGAGTTTCTTCTTCAAACTTCATATAGAACTGTGCGAAAAAGCTAACTTCTGATATTCTCTTAAAAAATATTACTCTTAGCATAGAACAGAAATTACCGAAAAATGTCGCAATTTTTTCTACAATTTATTTAGTCAAAGGCCATGTTTTGAAAGAGCGTCACTTACTTGCTGGTGCAACGACGATATGTAAAACTAAAATTGGAAATATTAAAATGAATGTTAGAAGTAATATCTCTGGTAGCAATTTGTTGACATTTGAACTAGCATAGACCGTATGAGCTGGAAGAAGTTTATTAGAGTTGGAAAAGGCGGGGTTTGAAGCAAATAGAAAACTCGTTACCTTGCAAAAGTTCTGTTGAGAATTGTGGGCGAGATCGCAATATTTCCTTTCAGTGAAAATGCGGGTTTAGACCTTACTCATTACAATTCCACATTACCAAATTTAATGGAAGGAGATTATGTGGCAAAAATACACAAGATGAAATATAGTCACAAAAAACAAAATATAGTCATAAATAATGATTTGAGAATTTCACGGCCAAAGTATCATCGTAATTTTTTTTTACACATTTGTCGTGTTGCGCTATCTCCCTCTTTATCCAACGTTTTGGACACCATTACAGTGACTTCGCATAACAACGACCAGTAATGTAATGCTGTAATGCTTCTAGTATGTTCACGGAGGGGCGAGTTTCTGGTTTTGCACCCCTCACAAGAACCTGGGTGGCAGAAACATAAAAACTGCGCGTGCAGTACAACGACGGTCTTCCCTGATCATGCAGTGCTTCTAACATGTTCGCGGAGGGGTGGGTTTCTGGTTTAGCAGCCCTCACAAGAACCTGGGTTGCAGAAACATGAAAACTGCGCGGGCAGTACAACGAGGGTCTTCCCAGATCATACGGTGCTTCTAACATGTTCGCGGAGGGGCGAGTTTCTGGTTTTACAGCCCTCACAAGAACCTGGGTGGCAGAAACATAAAGACTGCGCGTGTATTACAACGACGGTCTTCCCAGATCATGCAGTGCTTCTAACATGTCCGCGGAGTGGTGAGTCTCTGGTTTTGCAGCCCTTACACGAACCTGGGCGGCAGAAACATAAAAACTGCGCGTGCATTTCAACGACGGTCTTCCCAGATCATGTAGTGCTTCTAACGTGTTCGCGGAGGGGCGAATTTCTGGTTTTGCAGCCCTCAAAAGAACGTGGTGGCAGGATTAAAGGAATGAATATATGTTCCCTTTTTTTCTTTGTTTTACCACTTATTTGTTTTTATGTAATTAGAAATTGTTAGTTACCAGCCTCAGAAAAGACTTTGTCTAGTGAGGAGGGTAAGGAAAAAAAATCATATTGTACATAACAAATAATAAATAAACGCCCGGGTTGCCGGCACTGAATTGAATTGAATTAAACAACTCCGGAAATGTTCTCATCATAAAATCCCGCCTAGTCTTAGAACAGTCGCAGTACTCATTAGTACATTGAAAGGCAATGACTATTTTGATAATCTATGGTAACGAATCGATTCCTGTCGCAAAGATATGATTCACCTAAATAGATTAAGAATGCCAATTTTCGCGAGTTTCATGTTTTAAGTATAAGTATATCAGTTTTAAGTATATCATGACTGTGACAATGTGTCAAAGGGTTTTTGAAGATCCACTATTATAGATAAAATAAAATTTCCATCATCAAAGATCCCCCTAAATTTACCGATGCAATTTATTGCCAAAAAGTGTGTTAGATTTTTTCCAAAAAAAAACCATATTGTTTTTTTTTTTACCTTATGCTTTGTATACCTAAGAATGATTTAACAGAAAATGACAACATGCCACTTGCATGGATTTCATAAAGACTTGGAAAAAATCGTGTGGATATATTTTTTTACCAAGATTACGAAAATGTTAGTAAAATTTTTTAGAAATGTACGTTTTTTTTTTTTTTTTTAAATAAATAAATCCATTATTTAGGCCCGTGACGTCACTACATGAAAATGTCCCATCTCCGAAAATGTTCCTATTAATTTTGAAAATTTCCACACTGATTTCTTATTTTTATATGGCATCACTTTGATTTCAGGCGAATTTTTGAATTTGACATTTAACGTTCACTAGATTTATTGTTTGTTCTCTGCGAACTTATCATTTAGTTTGACTTTTTGGCAGATGTTGTGAAGAGAACCCCGAACATTTTATGCTGTCTGTACGTGTTTTAGAGGTATAATGGTAGTGGTGCTGATTTTAACAAAATCAAATTTTATAATATTCTTAGATATTATTATTATAATTTACAAGTACAATTATATTACATTGGATTTAGTAATATAGACGTTGAACATTATAATGCTTTATGATCAATAAGATAGATCAAGGAAAAAAATATTTATGAGATGTAATATTTTTGGTAGATATGCCTCGTTATTCTCCTGTGCCCTTTCTTGTGGAAAACGTTATTTTTTTAAATGATTTCGGCTATGTAATTATCGTTTTTTCGCACCTATAAAATTATGTCCCGTCTTTCCGGTTTATAAAAAATGGTCTGATTTTTCGGATTGAAATTTTCAAGAAATCGCAAGAATTTCAAAAATACGATTAAAAAAAAAAACGGAATGTCTTAGAATATTTGCCTACACTGGATGTTTTTTTAAATGTGATGCAAGTGGCCTATTACAAGTTCATTTTGAAATGAGAACCCTGAAGCATTTGTGATAAAACAATGAATGACGGTATGAAATCGTTGTCTCTGTTCCTGGTGAAAAAAATATTAAAAAGAAGCGCTACGCTACGATGGCGATGGTTCAGACATGTCAAAATGTTGATCGGAGAAAGAAGGGCCAGGAGAATACGATACGAGAAAGCTAATGGTAAAAGTCCCGAGGAAAACTTGATGTGATGCGAAAATGCGAAAATTTTAGGGTCGGGCAAATCGGATGTCTTTGGCAAACCATATAATAAATCCAGTCGGATTATGTGTCATCGAGACTTAGAATGACAGAAGAGTAGGTATATTGTATGAGGTGATGTTTGAGTGTCAATGAAGCACGGAGGGTATGCCAATACAAAGTTCTGAGGTGGTTCATCCTTCCTGCCTACCCTTCGAGGAAACGAGACGACGACGGTTAGTTAGTTACGTAAAATTCCACGAGGTAATATTTTTCGGCCAAGCCTGAAATTCGGAGGGAATGTTCCGCGAACGATGGATTTACTGTTTTTGTGTGAGCCGAAATACACGTGCGGTAGTCGGGGGGCGAATGGGGGGAAGTGCATTGATCTGCCAAATGTTTTCGGGTCATTGGAAGCTGCGGGGGAAACAAGGGAGAGTTTTTTTGCAATTACAAAAACGTTGGTGCACTGAACTGTCGGGATGAGTAAATTATACTAGGAAAGAATTAATTAAGGCACAAGTCGAGTATTCTCTTCATTTTAGATAGATATGAGTGCATATTAACATAGGTAGATGATAAAACAAATTCAACGGTTAGCAACAAATGATATTCATCTCAAAAAATAGCTATGTAATATTTCTCAATGATTTGGCGAAGGGAGAAAGAAATTTAGACTCAAAAGTAGGTTAATACATCTTTTTGCAATTGTGTGTATTTTGTTTTGTATTTTTGCAAACTGTGTAATGCAAAATCAGGCGTTTTTAGTTTAAAAATTTGATCGCCTAGAAATAATTGAGATACTTCAATTAAATACGAGTAGTAAATAGAACAGATCTTGGCCTTTGGAATAATCGAGCAATTTTTTGACGAGCAAGTCTTTATATAAACTTAGAAAAAAATAAAGCATCGGGACTATCTTGAAAGCATAATCTCCAACCTGAGAAACCCTTTTTGGTCATGATTTTTTTTTAATAATGTGGCAAATTAAGTACTTCATAAAATTATCGTAAACTGTGTAAATATTTGTGCCGATAAATACGCTTTTGGAAATGATTTTTTTTCTTGCATAGATGAAATTAAGCGGTTTGGTTGCGGGATTTTCAACTTTATCGCAATCGACGTAAGGAGTGTTATTGTTAGCGGCCCGATTCCGAATGTTACACGATGTGGTGCATCGCCTTAATTGGAAAAGCATGTTGTTTAATTTATTCTATTCTATGCTGTGGATTTTCCAAGTATGCTACATTTTAATTTTAACTTTTTATTAGTATAATTTTTGTAATTTTATTCAGATACCTTCGATAAAATAATTTGGTCGATGACTGATATACAATAGTTTAAACCGATACAAAACACAGTGTGAAGGCCATTACAAGCTTTGTACCTCCTTTTAAAAATGTGCATAATTAAATTTAAAAATAGGAGAATCCTCTCTCTTTCCAATTCCTTTAGAAGCTTTGTTCAGTTGTATGGAAGTTTTTCGTTGTAATTATATTCAGCAGAAATACGACATGGGAATGAGAGATCTAATGCAATTGCCATTCAGCGTGGAGTACGACAAGGCTGTATCCTGTCGCCACTATTGTTTAATCTCTATTCCAACTATGTCTTTAAAAGAGCCCTAAGTAATACTGATAAGGGTCTGAAGATCAACGGAGTTGTCATTAATAACATAAGATACGCAGATGATACTGTATTACTAGCTGACTGTATCAATGACCTCCAAGACCTATTAAATCTTGTTAATAATGCTGGTGAGCAACTGGGCCTAACAATCAACGTCAATAAAACTAAATGGATGACATTTGGACGACTAGATCACTCTGAATCAGTGATACTGTTAAATGGTTGCAATGTCGAAAAGGTGGAAAGATTTAGATACCTCGGCAGTATTCTCACGGAGACTCTTAACCCAGATGTGGAGGTTAGATGCAGAATTGAAGCAGCAAGAACTGCGTTCATTAAAATGAAATCCCTCTTCTGCAATGACAATATCAGCTTAAAACTAAGGCAGAGAATGCTAAAATGTTATGTGTGGTCGGTCTTGCTCTATGGATGTGAAACATGGACCTTGAAAGTAAATACCATGAACAGATTAGAGGCTTTTGAAATGTGGCTTCACCGGAGAATGCTCAAGGTCCCATGGACCGACATGATCACTAACACAGAAATTCTCAGGCGGGCTAGAGCAGATAGAGAACTGCTTACATTAATAAAAATCAGGAAAATTTCATATCTGGGTCATATACTTCGAGGGGAGAAGTATCACTTGCTCCATTTGATATTGAAAGGCAAGATAGAGGATCGCCGAGGGCCTGGTAGGAGACAAATGTCTTGGCTGCGTAATATACGAGAGTGGACCGGCATTAGAAGTGTGGAGGAGCTATTCCGGGCAGCGCAAGACAGAGAGACATTCTCAAGAGTGATCGCCAACGTCGGGGGGACCTGATACGGCACGCAAAGAAGAAGAATGTGTTAATTTTACAGGCCAGAAATTAAATTCATCCAACTGACGGTCAGACGGAACATAAATTGAAGAAGTCGAAAAAATATGCAAAACGAGAATATTTCATAGTTCAGCAGTCGGATGCTTGCCTCGATGGTAGTTAATAAAGGTTGCTTAAGAGGAAGATAGAATGATAAAGTGTTTTTATCAGAAATAAAATTACGTCATGACGCGGAACATGAAATTTTTAATACATCAAAAAGTGTCAAAGCACGAATAACATTAATCAAAAATGTCATGATAATCATGCATCATTTCACAAATTGTGGCAATCCTGTTGTGCAGCTTATTCATATACTTTAGCGTTGAAAACAGGAAATATTCCTAAAAAAAATGGTATTCAATATGAGGTAAGCCATGTTTTTCCGTTTGTGTAGTTGACCGGAGAACTTGCGGTGTACTTGTTTGCTGAAAAGGTATAATACGGGCTACTAGTATAAACAGAAACTAACGCATTATGTATTATTATTATACGCAATATTTGTCTTCCGTATTGTAGTCGCGTTGGAATTGACCGCTTTAAATAATACGTATTACTTCTACACACGTCCGGTAAACACAACCAACCAATAGCCAATATTATTAATTAATTAATGAACCATCTGGATTTACGCTTTCTTAAAAGTTGACCCGGAAATTATTTTTTTCCAAAGAATTGCATGTATGTAGTATGTATATTATTTTACGATTTACATTTTTGGTAACATTGATTGAATAAGTATTTGTTTTTGAAGCTGGATTTTCCATGCTGAAAGAAAATTAAATTAAATTATATTATATTCACAACAAAGCTCGTAGAGGTGGTTTTTTCAACATAAACATATAAAAACAATCCATAATATTTTTACGCAATCATCAACAGGGTCATTGAAAAAAGTGAACCCTCAACTCAAATCAAACTATCAAAATTCCCATATAAAATACATAAATATGTCACAAAAACCACAAGGAAAGCAACGACAACTCTGATTACAAAAAATCACAAGTGTTAAAAGACCTACCTGACTTACTTTAACCAGTAATTCCTGAAATTATGTGGAGTAACATGAAATTTTGAGCTCCGGTGAAGTTTTTTTGTTATTTTTGAAGTGAAAACTTCTTTAGGATCATTGTGATTTGAAACTTGATTAAAAAAGAGACAAACTCCTACTATAGGATTTAGTCAGCGAGAGAATGACAAAGAATAATCGATCTCCTCTTTGTGCGGTGCTTCGTAGCCTCCGCACGCTTGTCTACTCGAGTTTTTTGAAAAAAACAAACAACGAAAAATTCTTTCACATGTCGTAACATAGATAGGTACTCTTACAAAACGTTTTTTGCGTAAAAAATCAGAGTGTGAAATTCACACGCGGTGGAAGTGAAACCTTAAAAAAAAACAAAAGTAGACAGAAATGGGGAGGCTTCGAAGCATCCAAAGAGGAGACCTATCTCGCAGAGAAAGAAGAGAGATGGAGAACAAAGAGGAGGCTAAATCCTATAGATGTGTGTGTTTGTTTCTTTTCACTTTCGCTATTTTTCGTTTCATCGAGATTCAAATCACAGCGAGGCTAAAGAAATTTTAACTTCAAAAGATTTTTGTACAACTATTCGAAACTTTTACGCTTTTACCACAGCTTTAGGAGTGATAGAAATGGATTTTTAAATCTCTCCGAGATTCTATTCCTTGCTAAGGTTAGTAAATAAATAAGTTTATTAATGCACGGCTCGGGACGGAGGGGGCGGGGGAAGCTGCGGCCAGGCTAAGTTCGCCCATTGGTTGAAGCGGGCTGCACAGATTCTTCTCCAGACAGTTTGTACCCGGAGTTGGAGGTACGCAGGGGAATCGCTGTAATTAATTGCGAAGGGTTGGAACATACTCTGCGCTAACTGAATTAACCCTTGCATATTGATTCACTTTGTGTTATGTACACATGCTTAGATGGTAGACTGTAAAGTTGACTAACGATCTTACAAACGAAGGCGTTTCTAATAAGGGCGGGCAAAGACGTTTGTCAAAGGCTACTTACTCTACGTGACCAAATATCTGTTGAGTGTTTTTCGTTTCCCCATCTCTAATGGCATGGTTTTGTTTGGTTGATTCGAGTCATTTTAAAGAGAGCTACAATAAATATAAACTATGAAATTCATCATTGTGTAGTTATTTTGCGTTCGGAGTATCTGGCCCTGAGGCTTGGAACAAACTTCCCATGGAACTGAGATGCATAACCAGCCCAGCGGAGTTTAGATCCAAGCTAAAAACGCATCTTTTCAGACACTCATTTCCTTAAATTCGTCATTCTATAATTGTTGATGTCCTCGAATTTATAGATATATATATAATAAGTGGGAGCCTAACTCCTCAATATGTATGTTGAGCGATGAATCATCTTAATTCATTTAAGATAAGCTTGTGTATGTTCCTATAATTCCATTAAGATCGTTATTTCACAGGTGTTCTATAATAGCAATATTATATTTTATTTATTTATTTATTTTTATTTTTATTTATTTATTAAAATACAATACAGAATATAGTATATTATATAAAGCATTGTACTCCCAAGAGTTAATAAACTCATTGCGGGAATGATACGCATTACATGAAACATATAGCTGTATGTATTAAGTGGACATATCATAGGACATACACAACATTATTATTTCAGATAGTCATTCATAAAATGAAGTTTGAGCATGTTAGTTTGGGTCTTTTTACATTGACTTGCACATTTGATCTCGTTGGGTAGTTGATTATATTTTGTGTAAGCTATGTATTCTAGGGATCTTAGTCCATATTTTGTTGATTTGATTTTTGGTATATGAAGTTTGTTGTGATTTCTTGTGTTGTGTTGGTGTACGTCGCAATTGTAATTGAGTTTAGTGTTGGAATGTGCCGAGTGTTGAATTACTTGTAATATAGTTTTTGTTATTTCAAAAGTGGGAATGGTGTTAAAAGGAAGTATTTGGGTGTTTCTGTAAATGTCTTTGACGTGTGTATCCCAAGGTAGACTGAATATATTTCGCAGGGCTCTATTTTGGACGACTTGGACTTCTGAAATCATTTTTTTTGTAGCAAATCCCCAGATTCCGGCAAGATATATTAGATGTGAGTGAATCATAGCATGGTAAATCGATCTTAATAGAGAAGGAGGAAGTAACCTAGGAAGTAACCTAATATAAGAACTACCTCCTTCTTCTGGCGTTAATAACACTAAAAAAACAGAATATAATATGTATGAAATGTGTATGTACCTATGTATAAAATTTATAAATCCTCAAACTGCTTTGACTCGCAGCAATAACTTATCTTTGTTACGAGTTTGTACATATACCTACAGAACTTGTTTGTCGTTTGGTTTTTAATGTTATCATTATCACTGACAACAATGGCAAATAAGTATTTTGAAATGTTGGTACTTATGTTAGTTTTAAGTCTCTAACTTTAAGTCACAGCTGTAAATATGTATGTCAATAATCCACTAGTTTTAAGTCAACTATCGTAAGTCTTAGTCATAAGCAGAGATGTGCTTTATTTAAAATAAATCCATATCAAATGGAAGTGCAAAATGCAAAATGGGTATTTTCCATTTTGCATTTTAAATGGTTTTTCTTTTCACCCATTTCCATTTTCATTTAAAATGCTTTTCTGGATGCATTTTCCATTTTAAATGCATTTTTGCAACATTCTTCCTACTATATTCATTCTGTCGGTTCATTGGTCCTTAACCTCGATATGAGAAATATTTACGTCTGTCAAGTTGCTCCCTGGTAGGAACCCTGCCAAGCAGACGCTGTAATATTAAATTTTTGATAGAAGTTACTATTTTTTTACGCTGGCAACACATTTTGCGGCAATTTGTTGCGGTTTCGTAATCTGTCAAATTTTTAATTAAACTGTAGCTTGTTTCGACTTGTTTCTTTTTAGCGTCTTCATTTATTGCGTGGTCGTGGTGGTTTTGGTTTTACATTAATCATGTAAGTACTGTAATTAATATTATCATGTTGAACTGTCTAGGTATGCACACTTCGAAGAAAATCAATATGCTAGAATATTGTAGAATGATATGTTAGTTTATTCAGTATTAGAATTTAAATACAATCGCCGGCCGATGATACAAGTGAAGACCAATATGAGGACAGTTTCGATCGAAAATATATTTAGAATACACCTACATAATATAGACAATATATGTGGTTTTCTAGTGCGCCTACTTTAATGAAATTTTCTGTGACAATCTATAGTCAAATAATGGGTGCGCATTAGAAAACCTCATATTATATTGTCTCACTGTCCTGTATTTCTTTATTGTTCACAGGTAAATGTCCCCTCACTTGAGAGTTACTACACAAATGATGATGGCCCTAAGAAAAATTCCTTAAAAATGACATTGTTCTGTTAATAATAGATATTATTGTATTCCACTCAAATTCAAGATTTTTTTACACAGTTACGTATCAGTAAATATGATTTTTTTTATTTCACAAGTTGATGGGCATTATTAAATAATAAAGTTGTTTTAAAATTCAATAATTGTTTTAATAGAAGGTAGAAGGCTGTTTTTACTCTCGTTTGACCCGAGAAACCATTTTGCATTTTCAATGCATTTTGAAAATAGGTATTATGCATTTGAAATGCTTTTCTAAAAACCATTTTGCATTTTGCATTTTCAAGTGGAAAAGTTTTGACCCATTTCTATTTTGCATTTTAAATGGTTTTGGGTACCCATTTTGCACATCTCTGGTCATAAGTCACTAGCTATAAGTCTTAGATTAAGCCACTAGTTACAAGTCTTAGATATAAGTCACTAGTTATAATTACAAATCTTAGTTATACCAATTTTATGACATATTTACTTGCACTGACAGCGCCCTTGAGGTGATTTCTCACAAAAACGGCGCTATATAAATTAGCCAAATATTATTATTATTATTTAAATTATGTCAGAAATACGAACTGCCATAAAAAAATACTTCGTTAAAAATAAGTTGAAAAAAGTAATAGATAAAAAGTAGTATTAGGGTTCATATGTAATAGGTACATTACAATGCTTTTGATTTCTTGGGCAGCAGACCAACTATTTTCCAAAATATCAAAAAATTGATTGTAAAAACCTAAATAAGAAAAAAAAGTTATTTAAAAAAAAAACATTATTAAGTTATCAGCTATTGTGCTTTCCAGAAAACGTTTAATTTTTTTTTTTTTCTATTTTTTTTTCAAATAATTAACTGAGTATCGCGAAGTCCTGTTTTAACTCGACCATTTGGCATTTCATTTGTCGGTAAATTTGTTTTTTACGTTCCGGTTCCGGTTCCGGTTGGTTACCTTTTTAATTGGTCAATAAAGATTATTTTTGAAATGTGAAAACGTCGTGTTTATTAATAGGTTGGTATTAGTACTATTTCAAGTTTAAGTTTAACGATTTAGAAGGAAATTTTTGTTCTGATTTAAAGTAAAAGAAAATTATAAAAATTCTTTTTTGGCGCGAGTTCACAGAAGTAGTAGTGTAGGTACAATATTTATAGAACTATCGCCACTATCACTCTCTAAGAATAATGTCCCCCTCTGCCAACAGCCAATTGGAAAATACAGATCTATATTCCACAAGCCACAAAACGAATAAAGCACCGTTGTCGATTTCCAGTTGACCATCCGATCCCGGGTGGCCACATCAAAGGGGAAGTGGTATCCTAGAGATACAAAGTTATTCGCTGTGTTATATTGCCTATGCTCAAATATCTATTTATGGAAAACGAAGAAAGGGATTTTGGCCTTCTGGAAGGCTATATTAATTTATGCAGAATATTACAATGTCGTCCACGTTCAGGTAAAAGACATCAAAACAGAAACACAGTTTTAAGACTTGTAAATTAGAAGTACTTTTATTGGCATGCTTTTAAACATCATATAAATACACTATAAATATAGGTACATTATAATGATCTCTAATAACAAATAGATTAGATTTCAGATTCTTATCGTAATTTAAATGCGGTACCCATTTCCAAATTAGTTTCTAAGATTTGTGACTTTGATCAGAAATGGAATGATGAAAGTGTACGCTTGTGAAAAGACTGAAAAGACCTAAGTTGTAGAAGGCTGGAAACAAAGAGGACGGAAAATCATTCCATAGCCAAGTGGTTTAAAATGTAGGATCGGCTTTAACTCACACTCACCGGGGGACCCATTATTAATTTATCTGTTGACATTGTTACGTCATCGTTATTATTTTATTGTGTTCGGCGGTAAAATAACTCGTATTGCAAAGCAACCAATCGAGATAACTTTGTAAATAAATAACTCTTAACCCAGAAGCGTTCGGTGAATACAAAAGCTCCGTGGTGTCTATTTCAAGCCAATTACAGTCACTAAAAGGACGCCCTTGCTGTAGCTGGCTAGAAAAATATTCCGGCTGCATTTTCCTCTCACTATGGCGAAGGGCTGAAGAGTTACTTTCTCACATTCTTACATCGTCTGATGCTCATCTGTTATTATATTTTTTCTCATTTTTCAATAATTTAAAACATTGCAAAAACCTGATTGGATTGAAGTTAAGTGAGCATTTCAAAGCTTCTTAAATTATATTGAAAATAAGGTTGCGAGTTTAAAATAATTGATTTGACCTATAACCGAGACAGACCGAAAGAGGAAAAGCTGTGCAAATTTCACGACGGCAAAGTTTTTCTGCATTATAACACGTGTCTGGATTGATCTGGGTTGCTAGCCAAGTCTTTCGTCATTGTACAAGCAACATCTTCCGCTTTAT
This sequence comes from Limnephilus rhombicus, assembly GCA_929108145.2. Lineage (NCBI taxonomy): Eukaryota > Metazoa > Arthropoda > Insecta > Trichoptera > Limnephilidae > Limnephilus > Limnephilus rhombicus. The sequence goes on along the minus strand of OV815275.1, from coordinate 38,499,279 downwards.
GAAGGCAATACGAGATTTTTTAAATTTTCAGATTATTCCTTTGGTTTATTTAGTTTGGCTTTATTTAAAGAAATAAATTGCACATATTAATAATAAGACCGTTCCTAGCTATGAGATAACAAACACCATCTTAAATATTATTCAGTGCAACACCCACACAAATATAAAACTGAACTATTACAACGACGTTCACCAATATAATACACGACAACACAACCAACTACATATAAATATATTTACATATATTATAAATTTCTATTCTTTAAGTACCTACTGTATATATGTATTTTGTTTTCTGTTATTGACTTTTGTACTTATGCAACTTTTAAACTGTACTTTTACTGTACTTATGATGTACTTTTTGATTTTGTAGTTATAAATCTTAATTTTTTTTGTTCAATAAAGATATATTATTATTATTATTATTATTATATCAAAAATACTATATAAAATATCATACTCAACAAAGTTTGGACTAAAATCATTAGAATACATTGCCTACCCTAACTATAACAAATTACCTGAAGAATTAAGACAGGCCTCTAACAAATTTCGAAATATTGAAATCCTATTTTTTCAAATGTCGAAAACGAGTCATAAGTAGGAACAAACTCTGTTCTGATAGCTGTCCTGGTTATCTCCAAGTGCCAAACTTTGTACATCCAGATATGATGGGCGCAATTTACATCTTTTTTAAATCTTGTCATGTATTCTGTATGTAAACATCTTGTATTAAGGTCTGTATATTTTTGATCCCGTACCTTTTATTGTATTTTCCTGATTTTGTTTTTCTATGCATTTCTATAGTCCATCATGGAGGATACTTTATTTTAACTTTTTGACAACAACAGTACATAAATCAAATGAGTGGTTATAATTATTCATAAAATCTTATAAGACATTGTTATGATTTATGTATGTAATGACATATTGTTATGTGCGTGTGTTATATTTTAAAGGGAAAAGTAACGTTGAGCCTTGGTCGGGCTCGGGTGTATTCTGCCAGTCAACTTTGATTTCTTCTCAGGAAATCTTGGACGCCAAACCCAGTCTAATGTCTGGGTATGTCAACTAGCGGAGATCACGGTACTCAATTCTCAGAGTGTGGGTCATGGTTTTATAACATTCCTGAAAAGGCTGCACAAGGAATTCTACATAATAAAATACAGAGTAGAGTTGACAATCGGTACACTGTATTGAAATTATAAAATATAATAAAACAAATTGGATGGACTCACCCCGGGACCAATGTCGTAATCTATGCTATTCCTAGCTACACTAATTAAGTTTTACTGCCGCCGTTCCCCCGATGTCGCGTGAACCAACACCACCTCCTGGTGGCAAGGGAGGTCCCAACCTCTGCGGCCCAGCATGTGCCTGCGACCTCCACGGCGGTCGCCCGGAAGGGATGATGGACCTGGACCCTCAGAGAAAGGGAGGAGTACCCAAACACTCCTCCAAATTGTATAGGAAGGCTCGACAGCAATCGAGGCTGAGTATCGTTCAACCCTGCGGCAATCTCGGGTTTGTTCCATAAATAAACCCCCGGTGGGAATTCGATGTTTGCCCTGCATTCAATGACAGGCGCGGCGGGTAATTATTTACACCGATCTCTCGGATAAAGAGGTACTTTAAACATAACAATCGAACACCGCCATTAACTCGTGTTCACTTTTGGGGACCCGCGCGAAAACTCACATTTTACGTGAATAATCTTCGAAATTAATATATTTTCTTTTTTAAAAAAAAACACAACGTGTTTCCTTCCCCCGGATGCAGATGCCCAAAACTTGGATTTCAATCACATCGTATTTAAAACTTAATAATTAAGTGACCGTTGTTTTCACGGCGTACCGCACATTCCGCCGTCAAAACCAGAGTCCGGACACGGAAAAAAACAAACACCGCCTACCGACGCGTTGAACGAAAACTCCCCCAGATTTGCCAACCTAACCAATAAAAATGCATTTAAAAAATAGTACCTAACTTACGATTAATACAATCGCTTCATAACATTACCCCCCTTCCCACAAAAATGTTTGCCCTCAAACAAAACTACCAAAAATCTAAACATGCCCTAACTATCTACGTTGGTCCCAAGGAGTACCTGGTAATAAAATAAAAAGAAACAAACAGTAAATGTGAAATGCAAAATACAATTATCAGAAATGAAAAAGAAAAGAAAAATCCTTAAATAATACTCTTTTGACGAATGAGTGCATCGTAACCCCAATCGCGCCTATCCTGTGTGCAGGCCGGATAGTAGGTTTACGATGCAACCATTCTCGAACTTAAAAACTAGTAAACCAATATAACCTAAGAACAACTTCTTGTAAGATGATACGTGAATGGACAACAAGCACCCTCAGCACTGGGAAAAAAAAAATCTGGGTGGTTGTAATATTCACTCTTACCGAGCATTACCATTGACGTATCATCTGGAACAGAACACATAAACTAACTTAAAAGATAAGTCTTAAAATTAAAAAAACATACATTTTTATGATTAAATCACTCCTCCAAATACGTCAAGTTAAATTCTATGCATTAGGCATCACTGTTCCAAACACTATCACTGAATTTATATAGCCTCTCTTAGGCCGAAAATATTTGATGGGTTTACCATCTACACTTCACTGAATTTATATCTTTTAGGATAAAAACTAACCCTCTTTTGGAAGAGTATTCCTAACTAACCTCCTATTCTGGTCCTTGGGTGAATAATATTTAACCAACAACAATTATACATTGTAAAGGTAATTTTAATAGTGTACAACCACCGCATCAGATGGTGCCAAATTATTTTTAATAGTATACAACCAACGCATCGGGTGGTGCCAAATAATTTTTAATAGTATACAACCAACTGTTTTAGAAGGTGTCATTTGTTAATAAGATGTGCAGCTATAATTTAGTGCAAGTATACGTCCAACTCTATAGAAGGCGTAATCGGTAAGTAAAGAACAAATTTTATGGTTTTCACTGTAAACCGTTGTTCAACCATATAGTACATAATAACAATGTTATAAGTCTCTCAGGACAATAATAACAGAATACATCCAAAATCTTATACAAATATAATTGATTCTACTTCCTATGTTGGCTTAAAATGTGGAAGGATATGTGATACCATATCGTCCCACATTATAAAATCTCAAAAAAAAAAAATCTTATAAACCAGGTGGGCATTACAAAACATTTTCTGTAACTAATAAAAACAAAATTAAAACGCTTTTGCAAAAGCTGAGGCTTAGCTGACGCAGCCTATGTTTATAGAGTAAAACAATATTTTGACAATTTACCAATAAAACAGAAGAAGAGCGAGAAAAAAAAATACTTTGAATTTTAGCAATTACTTGCGTAACCTGACAAAATAAGGTCTAATAGTGTCAATGCACTGACGGTGAATAACAATAATTCTTCATTTAAAATCACTTAGAAAACAAAGAGATACAATCCCTGCGTCTCTGTGTTTTCTATGTAATCTGGAACAACAAATAATGACATTATCAAAAGCATGAACATAACTCAAAAAAAAAAGGTATGCCTGAAACTCGCAGAGATAGTGTGCGGATATGCCCGCGTATTTCAGGATACAAGACTTACAACTAATAATCCTAACTTAATCATCTGTTCAGCCGACATCTGAATTTGCGTCTGTTTTAGCGTTAATACTATGACAATTTATACATACACTTGCAGATATATAGTTTTAAATACATTCTCAACTCGAGCATTAGCACCAGAGTTGAGGATTTTATTGTAAGAAACAAACCAGCATCATCATTACCAATGTCAAACTTACAAAACACCCCCCGTGAAGTAATTACCCCATATCCGTAGAAATGAGCCTATGACAGGACTAATGACTGTCTGAACGCATGGAATCTCCATCTCGGTTGATCAGGCCGGATGAAGTTCTGTGCATTGTAAAAAAAATAAGAGAAAAAGAATAGTATAAAATTCCTCAAATCCAACAGTCCCCGAGAAAGATGGCCAGACTTTCTAAGGTACTGAAGAGGAGGGACTACATAGGTATGTTGTCCAATTTGACGATATCCTTTACATGAAAGTCGCCAGACACTTTACCATTCAAGTCTGCCAAGGTATACACTAAGTCCGATTTTTTTTTTATTATTACATTTTGCACGAATCGTGGGGACAATTTTTGAGAAAAGTAATTTAACGCGTTAGACTGAACAAAGTTTCGTCTCCACACGACGTCACCAACTTGATAAGTGACGTTTTTCCTACGCAAATTGTAGTGGTTAGCCCCCTTTTTGTATGCCTTGAGTAGAGCATCTGAAACTTGTTCATACACGTTTGCCAAACCTTGCAGCTTTTGTGCATATGTGGAAGGCGAAGCTTCCTTTTGCGCGTCGCTATCCCTATCATGAATAGGGTTACGGTGCAAATCCCCATCAAGTATCTGCTCACGGCCGTGCATTAGGAAATACGGTGTGAAGTTTGTCGCGCAATTGACAGTGTTATTCATCGCGGACTGAACCTGGGGCAAAAATTTTGACCAGTTACGATGGTCTGATTCGACCAAAATTGATAAAGCAGTACCTAATGTCTGGTTATACCTCTCAACCACGTTGTTCTGTGGGGTATACAGAGAGTTGTAAAACGGAGGTGGTATATTGTAACTTTGTAGTAGTTCTTTAAACTCCCGTGAGATGAACTGGCGACCGTTATCGCACACTATCGTACGAGGCACCCCGTGAACCAGGAAAACGTTCTCTTCCAAATTTTTAACTATGCTTTTCGCGGAGCCGTTGCGCAGCGGAAATAACCAAGTGAATTTGGAAAAAACGTCAACGCATGTCAATATTACCGTAAAGCCGGAGTAACTGCGCGGTAAAGGACCTACTAAATCTAAAGACAGCATTTGCATAGGTCTAGTGACACGTTTAGGGTTTGAGGATATTCCATTAGGAGGTGCCGTGCTTATCTTATGGGCTTTACAAGTTTGGCAACGATTTACAAATTCCTTGACATCTTTATACATGTTCGGCCAGTAATACCTAAGTTGAAGCTTTTTATAGGTTTTGAAGACCCCTGGGTGACAGGCGCGCGCGGAGTCATGGGAGTCTGAAATAATATTTTTCCTATCCTCTTGAGGAATTACCCGTTTCCATGCGGTGTCCTCGCATAAGTCCAACTGGGTTTTTGTGTGACGATACAACTCGTTGTCTTTAATTTGGAAGTTCTGAAATCGTTGAGGGAATTCCTGACAACCTTTCCAAGCATTTAGATACCATTTATCAGTGGTATCACTAAGGTTAGATCCCGATATAAGAGCTACATCCATACGCGAAAGGACGTCCGGTACAATATGTTGAGTTCCCTTACGGTGAACAACATCAAAGGAAAATTGCGATAACCGTGAGCTCCATCGTGCAAGACGGCCACTAGGATTAGATAACGAACCTAACCACTTTAAACTTGAATGATCAGTAACAACTGTGAAATGCGCTCCTTCAATGTAAGGTCTAAAGTGCGTTACTGAATCCAATACTGCTAATAGTTCACGCTCTGTAATTCCGTAGTTGCGTTCGTGAGTATTTAAACACCTTGAATAATATGCAATCGGGTGCTCCAGCCCATCAATGGTCTGAATTAAAACTCCGCCAATTCCACCGGAGCTGGCGTCGCAGTGTATCGCGAAAGGTTTTGAGAAATCCGGGCAACTTAAAACCGGAGCTGATGTCAATGCTTTTTTCAACACGTTAAAAGCCGTCTCGGCCTCTGGAGACCAAGCAAAGTTGCTGATTCCTTTTTTCGAACCAGTGAGTCTTGTAAGAGGGGCGGCAATGCTCGAGAAACCCTTTATGAATCTTCTGAAGTAACCACATAATCCAATGAAGGCTCGGATTTGCTTTGCGTTCTTGGGTACCGGGAAGTTTTTTATACTGTCTATCTTTATGGGGTCTGTACGAAGACCTTGCGAGTCAACCATGTACCCGAGGTATTTGAGCTCGGCTTTGCAGAACTCCGATTTTTTCAGATTTATGGTTAGACCTGCGTCTCGTAGTCGTTCATAGACACGGTTCAATAAGCAAAGATGTGATTCTAAGTCTTCTGATACCAAGATCAGGTCGTCTAAATAACAGAAGGCATTGTCGTCAAATTCTGGACCGAACAAAGCGTCGGCCAGTCTTTGCAGCTCACTTGGTGCGTTTTTAAGTCCGAAGGGCATCCGGGTGAATTCAAACAATCCACGACCGGGTACAACGAACGCTGTCTTCTGACAGGAGTCCTTATCTAATGCAATTTGCCAAAAGGCTTTAGATAAGTCTATAGACGAGATGTATCGGGCACCGCCTAGCTTGTCTAGGATCCTTGTTATGTATGGTAATGGATAGGAATCGCGTGTTGTAACATTGTTAATTTTCCTGGAGTCCAGACAAAAACGACCCGTTCCGTCTTTTTTTTGTACTATGAGCACTGGACTCGACCATGGAGATCGCGAAGGACGGATGACTCCAAGTTTTAACATCTCATCTACTTCTGCGTCAAGTTGACGTTGTCTTGCCGGAGACAGTGGGAAATAACGTTGTTTAATAGGCGGACCTGTTGTATGTATTTTGTGTTGGACTAGATGAGTCAACCCTAATCCCTTCTTTTCGTAAGAAATGGATTCGAATTTTTTGACAATGTCCGAAAGGGCTTTGTTTTCCGAATTTGTTAGAGAAGAGGCAGGCCGAATTGCTCTCACCTCATTGATTTGACCTTTTTGTTGAGGTACGCGAACTTTTGAGAACAGTTCCGGCGCGATCCGAAACTGTTTCCAGAAGTTCACCCCCAATACGAAATTAGGTGTTAACGTTGGAATGACGTAAAAGATAACTTCTCTTGTGGTTGAATTGTACGTCACCGGCAAAGTTAAATACCCTAAAACAGGCTGGCTGGTACCGTCTGCTGTCGTAACGCTAAAATCTGTTTTTACTAATTCTACTCCTAACTCTAAAAAAATCTTATAACTATCCCCCCCTAAACAAGACAAGGAAGCACCACTGTCTAGCAGTGCTTTAAAATTATTATTTAGAATAAAAATGTCGGCATAAGGACGCTCATCCTCTGTACTAACCTTCTCCTGTGGCAGTGCGTCCACCGCTTGAGGAGACGGGCTAGAAAGGAATTGTTGCACTAGGCGGAGCCAACGCTTCCACTCCCTCTTTCTTTGTGCACAAGAAGGGGCGCGGTAAGATTGACTCGTTTCTAGTTTTTTGGATCATTGGTATGTTTCTTATTGTTAATACTACTAACATGCGGTTTCCTATTGTCGCTATCTTTTTTCCAACAATTTGTTAATGAATGACCTTTGATCTTGCAATAAGTACAAACAAGAGATTTATTTTGTTGATTTGTTATATCCTGTTTAGCAAAATTATTCGTATTATTCCCCATAGGTCTTGAATTCCTAGAAGGGTTAAAATTATTATTATTGTTATTATTATTGAATGACCTGTAATTGTTTGTATTAGTGAAAGGCTTATTGTAACTATTGGGGAACGAGTTAAATTTTTTAAAGTTACTGGGCTTATTTTGAGTGTCAACTAATTTTGGAATTGCTGTGGATATTGAGGCTTCAGTGTACGACTCGAGTTTAGCAGCGCACCTCGTAAGTTCCTCAAACGAACAAAAGTCTCTGGATGACAGCAAATTAGCATACATAGGCAACAATGCTTTCATGGCTACCCGCAAAAGTTTAACCTCAGGAATTTTGCAATCCAATTTATTGTTAAGCGCTTTAAGTCTCAAAGTGAATTCCAAAACTGACATTCCCTTTGGCTGTTTATAATTTAGAATCTCATTTTCCAGATCTAATTGTCTATCCTGTCCCTCGAATTGTTTTATTAATAAGCTGGATAAGTCATCCCATTCTAAGTCTGGACTATAAATTGACCTATACCATAGAAGTGCTAACCCGTCTAAAATTTCACTGAAAGATTTAACTAAGTCTTTGTGTGAAATGTTGCGTGTCCTACAACGCTCTTCGACCAAAAGCAGAAAATCTCTCACGCAGCTTTTACCATCGTACTTGAAATCCCAATTTGTAAGCCCCCGCGATGATGAGTCTTTATAAATAACCTTGGTATGTTTAATAACCGTGACCTTCTCCTCTGTTTCATTGTCAGAATCTAGATCCGAATCACTTTCCTCCCTAACCACATCTAATGATTTCTTCATAGTTTTGTTAAAGGCGCGCGCTTGCGAACGCAACGCTTGGGCAGTGCCCTCCGGTTCGATGGATCGTGAAGTTAATTCCTTTATAAGTTCATCCTTGGATGCATTATTTACATTTGGAATCGGAGTAGACATTGTAACGGTAATGTGATAAGCTTGACACGAAAGAAGAATTGGAAAGAAAGAGAAGAAAATAAAATAAAATTACTTTATTCTTTGTTTTTGATGTTGTTGTTATTGTTATTGCTGTTAATGAACGTTGTAGTTGTACGTTGTTGTTGTTATTGCTATATTATTTTTTTTTTAAATGTGTATGTTGCCCATTTAAATGAATATTTTTTTTTAGTTTAATTAAATCAATATGTAAGTAGCTCATTTAAATATAAAAATTTTTGTCCATTTAAATTAATATGTAAGTAGCTCATTTAAATATAAAAAATTTTGTCCATTTAAATTAATATGTAAGCAGCTCATTTAAATAAAATTTAAAACGTCAGTTAGACATTAGTAAATAAACAATTTACACGTATAATTTATAGTAGGTTTTGACAAAACCTTATACAAATTTCCCACTCGAAGCAAAAATGAATTACCCGCATTGTCATTAAAATCTCAATAAATATCTTAAATATTTGAATAATCTTTAATAATCATCCTCCATTCCTATTTAAACACATAATAAATTGATTTGTCTTCGGCTATCAGGTATTTTGACATGTAAACACAACATAAGCCGAAGTCATAGATAAAATGTAACGAGAAACCGTCATAGACAATCCGAGGTATTCTTAGAACAGCTAGCACTGATTAGTTCCGAAAAGAAAAAAAATATATAGAGCTCTACCTAGCACATTGTCCATAGTCTATGACCGATTTCTATGCATTCAAACAATAACAATGAAAATGACAATCCATTTTAGGTTATAGGAGGTAGGTATTTCAGATACTATGCATAACTGTGTGGTATTGAAAAAAAAACCAATAAATACGAGATTAATCATTTATAAGGTACCCACAATATTATTACGCATAGTATCTCTTTACGAATTCACGCCGGTAATAGTGCCAGCGAATTGAAATAATGAGATTCGTTGTCATTTCCAAACACCGTCACTGCAATCATAGGTTATGACAGCGACCAAGTATAATAATAACAAACGAAATTAAGACCTCCACTGAACAGATGAATAATAATTTTTTGGGCTCTTTACATTACAGGGCGAAGAAAACATTTTCAGGAATGCTATAAATCGTGACCAGACAGCGTATGGAGCGCCATATTGTTATGATTTATGTATGTAATGACATATTGTTATGTGCGTGTGTTATATTTTAAAGGGAAAAGTAACGTTGAGCCTTGGTCGGGCTCGGGTGTATTCTGCCAGTCAACTTTGATTTCTTCTCAGGAAATCTTGGACGCCAAACCCAGTCTAATGTCTGGGTATGTCAACTAGCGGAGATCACGGTACTCAATTCTCAGAGTGTGGGTCATGGTTTTATAACATTCCTGAAAAGGCTGCACAAGGAATTCTACATAATAAAATACAGAGTAGAGTTGACAATCGGTACACTGTATTGAAATTATAAAATATAATAAAACAAATTGGATGGACTCACCCCGGGACCAATGTCGTAATCTATGCTATTCCTAGCTACACTAATTAAGTTTTACTGCCGCCGTTCCCCCGATGTCGCGTGAACCAACACCACCTCCTGGTGGCAAGGGAGGTCCCAACCTCTGCGGCCCAGCATGTGCCTGCGACCTCCACGGCGGTCGCCCGGAAGGGATGATGGACCTGGACCCTCAGAGAAAGGGAGGAGTACCCAAACACTCCTCCAAATTGTATAGGAAGGCTCGACAGCAATCGAGGCTGAGTATCGTTCAACCCTGCGGCAATCTCGGGTTTGTTCCATAAATAAACCCCCGGTGGGAATTCGATGTTTGCCCTGCATTCAATGACAGGCGCGGCGGGTAATTATTTACACCGATCTCTCGGATAAAGAGGTACTTTAAACATAACAATCGAACACCGCCATTAACTCGTGTTCACTTTTGGGGACCCGCGCGAAAACTCACATTTTACGTGAATAATCTTCGAAATTAATATATTTTCTTTTTTAAAAAAAAACACAACGTGTTTCCTTCCCCCGGATGCAGATGCCCAAAACTTGGATTTCAATCACATCGTATTTAAAACTTAATAATTAAGTGACCGTTGTTTTCACGGCGTACCGCACATTCCGCCGTCAAAACCAGAGTCCGGACACGGAAAAAAACAAACACCGCCTACCGACGCGTTGAACGAAAACTCCCCCAGATTTGCCAACCTAACCAATAAAAATGCATTTAAAAAATAGTACCTAACTTACGATTAATACAATCGCTTCATAACAACATGTTTCTGTGAAATATTTGTAAAGTGATTCTTCATATGTTATGCCTGTATGTTGCTTCTGTTTGAAATGTTTTGTTGAAAAATTTTGTTGAAAAATTTTGTTAAAAATTTTCTTGAAATGTTTTGTAAAATTTTTCTTCATATATTGTGTCTGCATATTGGGTTGGGTTGGTTTTAACTTTTCAAAAGTACCAATTGGCGATCACTTAATGAGTTTTGATAACTCACGGGAATGCAACTTCGTTGTATGTTTTATTTATATTAAAAAAAAATGAAGCATACTGAAGCATGTTACTAAACCGAAAAAAAGGTAATAATTATTTTTTACCCATCTTGCTGGATTTGGTTAATTACTTAAAGGGAGTTCTATAGATTAAGAAAATTAAAACCTACATTTACACTGATGAATACCGTTGTTGTAAGAGGGTGCACCAATAACGCTGTGAAGGACAAACATAACTCACGTTAAATAGCCCCCCCTATCAGTTAAGGACTTGATGAAAACTATGACCATCCTTAACGGGAGAATCTAATAAACCATTAGAAAAAAAATGAGTGTGCTTGACCACACGACTGAACTTCACTAACTTATATCTCCCTCTCAACTACTGTTCGCCGTGCCCGACCGTTCGCCTCGCCCGATCACACTTTTCGTAACGCCCTCGTCACGCATTCACCAGCTTACTCCCCAAGTCAAGGGTGCGTAAAGGAGTTTTAGTCCAAAAACGAGTGTGCTTTAGACCACACGACTGAAGTAAAACTTCACTAACTTATATCTCCCTCTCAACTTCCGTTCGCCTCACCGCCCGACCACACTTTTCATAACGCTCTCGTCACGCATTCACCAGCCTACTCCCAAAGTCAAGCGTGCGTAAAGGCCCGACCGTTCGCCTCGCCCGATCACACTTTTCGTAACGCTCTCGTCACTCATTCACCAGCTTACTCCCCAAGTCAAGCGTGCGTAAAGAAGTTGTACCTTAAAAAAAACACTGAAAACCGCGGATAAATTTATCACCACTACATCGTTTCTAATAAAATGGTTTTTAATATTGTAAATGATGAAACCCAAATATATGTACATATGCATATATAAGTTTTAAGATGTTCACGGCCAAAAGCATTTTCGTTATTTGTTTTTGGGGTGTTATGCCGTGTTGCGCTACCTCCTTCTTTAGCCAACGTTTCGGACATCGTTGCAGTGTCCATCATCAGGGCAGATCCGGCAGATCCGGTAGATGTCTACCGGTAGATGTCTACCGGATCTGCCCTGATGATGGACACTGCAACGATGTCCGAAACGTTGGCTAAAGAAGGAGGTAGCGCAACACGGCATAACACCCCAAAAACAAATAACGAAAATATGTATATATATTTGTATGCTGATTGTGGACAGGGACTAAATAAGGCATTCCATCACATTCTTGTAAATAAGTACCTAATTCCATCGCATTGGAGGAAGTAAGATTTTCTATTACATATTTTTTATCTAAGCTAATATTATAAAGAGGAGCGATTTGATTGTTTGTTTCCAACGAATAGGTTTCAAAACTACTGAACCGATCTGAAAAATTCTTTCGCTGTTGGGAAGCTACACTATCCCCGGGTGACATAGGCTATAATTTATAAAGCTAGCTAGAAAGGGTTTGCGGGAGGGGAACGAGGACGCACGGGAAAGGTGATTCAGGGAGAAACAATATATTTGGCATTGCAACGCATGCCGTGGACCAGCTAGTACTAAATAAAATGATCGATTGAATAGCCCTATTTTAATTTCATGTGCGAATATAGCAACTCGCAATGCGTTTGTAATAAGAAACTCCAATCCCTTTAAGTGAAAACTTCTTTAGCACGATTCTGATTTGAAACTCGATGGAACGAAAAATTGCGACACTAAAAAGGGACACACATATACTTTAAGATTTATAAGATTTAGTCGACGAGAGAAAGAGATAGAATAATCGGTCTCCTCTTTGTGCGGTGCTTCGTAGTCTGCTCACTCTTGTCTACTTTAGTTTTCTGAAGGTTTCACTTTTACTGCGTGTGACTGCACACGTGTATTTTTTTTGGTTTTATTAATAATTTACTTCACTAGTTTATTATTTTATTGTTAAAATAATTTTTAAAGTTGGTTGCAGGCGCTTTATTTTGTATGGGAATCGAAGCTTTTTTATTCTTGACTAGCTGGTCCCGGCATGCGTCGCTATGCCATTTAATAAAGAAATTGTTTCTCCCCGAATGTCCTTTCCTATCGTCCCGTTCCCCTTCCGCCTCCCCTTCTTCTCCTGCGTTCTCTTCCCCTCTCACGTTCCCACTCCGTCAACTCCACCTTCCCTCTCCCCACTCCACTCCCCCCCCCCCTTCACCGTCCCGCGAACCCCCCTCCCGAGTTCCCCTCCCCCTCCCCCTTCCCGCATTCCCCTTCCACCTTCCCCGCCTTCCCTCTTCCCTTTACCGATCCCTCGTCCCGCCAACTCCTGCGTTCCATATATTCAATCCCAGTACATTCAGTTCTTAAACAGCCCGCGTGGCACCTTTTACAATTTTTATTCAAATTTCCATTTTTCATGCATATTAAATTTGGTACCTAACATAGATACCTATTTAAAATATCGAAAATTCTTGATTCGATTCAAAGTATTAGGGGAGTACGTACTTTAAATAAATTTTTCAACTTTTCAAAAATAGAATCCTGTTTGCATAATCATTCATTATTTGCAAAATGTCATTCTCTAACATGCGAACTGTCAAACGTGTGATGTTTTCTGTTATTATCTAATTTTCTGCGCAATTTTCTTAATTTTTCTCTCCGTAAGAACCATCCTCGAACTTCAAGGAATATTCTAAAAAAAGAATTAGTGAAATCGGTTCAGGCGCTCTCGAGATTTGCGCTTACCAACAAATTTAGCGATTCATTTTTATATTATAGATTAACCTCTTTTAATACTGAAGAATACTAGGTAAAATGTTAGCATCTTGTGAGTAATGTTATTTTATTAAAGTAAACTGCAAAAGTACATAGTGGACGCATCTTATAAACAATTTATGGCTAAAGTTCGGTGTTTGGGCTAAATTCCTAAAAAATAAAACTAGTTATTTTTATACTAATTTGGGGTCGGGGAATCCGAATCTGAAAGAATTAGGCGGCGGCAAGCAATATTAACTGAATTACATGACTTTAAAAAAATTTATACACATACAGGAAAATAGCCATTTTGGAAGCATTTTGATTCCTAGAAAATCAAACTAGTTATTTTTATACTAACTATGGGCCGGGGAATCCGAATCTGAAAGAATTAGGCGGCGGCAAGCAATATTAACTGACTTACACGACTTTAAAATTTTCTATACACACACACATGAAAATAATCATTTCGGAAGTATTTTGACACACGTAGTACAAAGATCATAGAAAAACAAGATAACATAGATGTTTTTACCACACAAAATTAAGTGTTGCCATTAAGCAGTAATATTAATAACGTAAAATAACATGTTTATATTTTAAGTACTTATTTTTTATAAATTTTAATCACTTTTTTATCACAAACCATGTTACATAAACCCGGCGTAGCTGCTAAACTACTTGAAAACAGGGATGTTTTTTTGCCGTGACGCGAGCAGGCGGTATAAAGGGGCACAAACCATGTTACACAAACCTAGCGTAGCCGCTAAACTACTCGAAAACAGGGATGTTTTTTTGCCGTGACGCGAGCAGGCGGTATAAAGGGGCACAAACCATGTTACACAAACCTAGCGTAGCCGCTAAACTACTCGAAAACAGGGATGTTTTTTTGCCATGACGCGAGCAGGCGGTATAAAGGGGCACAAACCATGTTACACAAACCTAGCGTAGCCGCTAAACTACTTGAAAACAGGGATGTTTTTTTGCCGTGACGCGAGCAGGCGGTATAAAGGGGCACAAACCATGTTACTTTTACCGCTTAGCTGGACTCTTATATGATCCGCGTATCCGACAGGAACCCTTCGAGACAAGCGAGTTTGACAAGGTTACGACGGACGAAGAAGACTTGATCGATTTATAAGGTATGTTTTTCTGCTGTTTTTTCTGCTGTTATCTATTTTCATATTGATATAGGGATAAATATTTTTGAGAGCTGGTACTAGATACCTATTTAAAATACCTATTTATAATAGATACCTATTTAAAATATCGAAAATTCTTGATTCGATTCAAAGTATTAGGGGAGTACGTACTTTAAATAAATTTTTCAACTTTTCAAAAATAGAATCCTGTTTGCATAATCATTCATTATTTGCAAAATGTCATTCTCTAACATGCGAACTGTCAAACGTGTGATGTTTTCTGTTATTATCTAATTTTCTGCGCAATTTTCTTAATTTTTCTCTCCGTAAGAACCATCCTCGAACTTCAAGGAATATTCTAAAAAAAGAATTAGTGAAATCGGTTCAGGCGCTCTCGAGATTTGCGCTTACCAACAAATTTAGCGATTCATTTTTATATTATAGATTAACCTCTTTTAATACTGAAGAATACTAGGTAAAATGTTAGCATCTTGTGAGTAATGTTATTTTATTAAAGTAAACTGCAAAAGTACATAGTGGACGCATCTTATAAACAATTTATGGCTAAAGTTCGGTGTTTGGGCTAAATTCCTAAAAAATAAAACTAGTTATTTTTATACTAATTTGGGGTCGGGGAATCCGAATCTGAAAGAATTAGGCGGCGGCAAGCAATATTAACTGAATTACATGACTTTAAAAAAATTTATACACATACAGGAAAATAGCCATTTTGGAAGCATTTTGATTCCTAGAAAATCAAACTAGTTATTTTTATACTAACTATGGGCCGGGGAATCCGAATCTGAAAGAATTAGGCGGCGGCAAGCAATATTAACTGACTTACACGACTTTAAAATTTTCTATACACACACACATGAAAATAATCATTTCGGAAGTATTTTGACACACGTAGTACAAAGATCATAGAAAAACAAGATAACATAGATGTTTTTACCACACAAAATTAAGTGTTGCCATTAAGCAGTAATATTAATAACGTAAAATAACATGTTTATATTTTAAGTACTTATTTTTTATAAATTTTAATCACTTTTTTATCACAAACCATGTTACATAAACCCGGCGTAGCTGCTAAACTACTTGAAAACAGGGATGTTTTTTTGCCGTGACGCGAGCAGGCGGTATAAAGGGGCACAAACCATGTTACACAAACCTAGCGTAGCCGCTAAACTACTCGAAAACAGGGATGTTTTTTTGCCGTGACGCGAGCAGGCGGTATAAAGGGGCACAAACCATGTTACACAAACCTAGCGTAGCCGCTAAACTACTCGAAAACAGGGATGTTTTTTTGCCATGACGCGAGCAGGCGGTATAAAGGGGCACAAACCATGTTACACAAACCTAGCGTAGCCGCTAAACTACTTGAAAACAGGGATGTTTTTTTGCCGTGACGCGAGCAGGCGGTATAAAGGGGCACAAACCATGTTACTTTTACCGCTTAGCTGGACTCTTATATGATCCGCGTATCCGACAGGAACCCTTCGAGACAAGCGAGTTTGACAAGGATACGACGGACGAAGAAGACTTGATCGATTTATAAGGTATGTTTTTCTGCTGTTTTTTCTGCTGTTATCTATTTTCATATTGATATAGGGATAAATATTTTTGAGAGCTGGTACTAGATACCTATTTAAAATACCTATTTATAATAGATACCTATTTAAAATATCGAAAATTCTTGATTCGATTCAAAGTATTAGGGGAGTACGTACTTTAAATAAATTTTTCAACTTTTCAAAAATAGAATCCTGTTTGCATAATCATTCATTATTTGCAAAATGTCATTCTCTAACATGCGAACTGTCAAACGTGTGATGTTTTCTGTTATTATCTAATTTTCTGCGCAATTTTCTTAATTTTTCTCTCCGTAAGAACCATCCTCGAACTTCAAGGAATATTCTAAAAAAAGAATTAGTGAAATCGGTTCAGGCGCTCTCGAGATTTGCGCTTACCAACAAATTTAGCGATTCATTTTTATATTATAGATTAACCTCTTTTAATACTGAAGAATACTAGGTAAAATGTTAGCATCTTGTGAGTAATGTTATTTTATTAAAGTAAACTGCAAAAGTACATAGTGGACGCATCTTATAAACAATTTATGGCTAAAGTTCGGTGTTTGGGCTAAATTCCTAAAAAATAAAACTAGTTATTTTTATACTAATTTGGGGTCGGGGAATCCGAATCTGAAAGAATTAGGCGGCGGCAAGCAATATTAACTGAATTACATGACTTTAAAAAAATTTATACACATACAGGAAAATAGCCATTTTGGAAGCATTTTGATTCCTAGAAAATCAAACTAGTTATTTTTATACTAACTATGGGCCGGGGAATCCGAATCTGAAAGAATTAGGCGGCGGCAAGCAATATTAACTGACTTACACGACTTTAAAATTTTCTATACACACACACATGAAAATAATCATTTCGGAAGTATTTTGACACACGTAGTACAAAGATCATAGAAAAACAAGATAACATAGATGTTTTTACCACACAAAATTAAGTGTTGCCATTAAGCAGTAATATTAATAACGTAAAATAACATGTTTATATTTTAAGTACTTATTTTTTATAAATTTTAATCACTTTTTTATCACAAACCATGTTACATAAACCCGGCGTAGCTGCTAAACTACTTGAAAACAGGGATGTTTTTTTGCCGTGACGCGAGCAGGCGGTATAAAGGGGCACAAACCATGTTACACAAACCTAGCGTAGCCGCTAAACTACTCGAAAACAGGGATGTTTTTTTGCCGTGACGCGAGCAGGCGGTATAAAGGGGCACAAACCATGTTACACAAACCTAGCGTAGCCGCTAAACTACTCGAAAACAGGGATGTTTTTTTGCCATGACGCGAGCAGGCGGTATAAAGGGGCACAAACCATGTTACACAAACCTAGCGTAGCCGCTAAACTACTTGAAAACAGGGATGTTTTTTTGCCGTGACGCGAGCAGGCGGTATAAAGGGGCACAAACCATGTTACTTTTACCGCTTAGCTGGACTCTTATATGATCCGCGTATCCGACAGGAACCCTTCGAGACAAGCGAGTTTGACAAGGATACGACGGACGAAGAAGACTTGATCGATTTATAAGGTATGTTTTTCTGCTGTTTTTTCTGCTGTTATCTATTTTCATATTGATATAGGGATAAATATTTTTGAGAGCTGGTAACACTGCCGGCACATGTTTTTGTATATTTCTTGTTTTTCTATGATCTTTGTACTACGTGTGTCAAAATACTTCCGAAATGATTATTTTCATGTGTGTGTGTATAGAAAATTTTAAAGTCGTGTAAGTCAGTTAATATTGCTTGCCGCCGCCTAATTCTTTCAGATTCGGATTCCCCGGCCCATAGTTAGTATAAAAATAACTAGTTTGATTTTCTAGGAATCAAAATGCTTCCAAAATGGCTATTTTCCTGTATGTGTATAAAATTTTTTAAAGTCATGTAATTCAGTTAATATTGCTTGCCGCCGCCTAATTCTTTCAAATTCGGATTCCCCGACCCCAAATTAGTATAAAAATAACTAGTTTTATTTTTTAGGATTTTAGCCCAAGCACCGAATTTATTCCCAATTTATCATTATAAAAATCTGCAATTAGATATTTATGCTTTTTCCTTTTTCCCTAGATAAAGGAAAAATTACCTTGACATCACATCATTACATGCGATGAGAGACTGGCTTTTTAAAATATATCATTGGTGACTGGTGACGGTCAGCAGTACAAAATTCAGTAGTACAAACGAAACAGAGCGTTTTAATGTGATGGTGTTTTATTCACTTTTAAATGACGATTCTATGTAAAAAAAAAAATAATAAAACTTACGCATTCAGAAACAGCGTTTTTGATCTATATGAACATATTTTTAAGCGATTTTGATCTGTATTGAAACGACTACAAGAAATATTTGTTCCCAAAGCATTTGCGATTAAAAAATGATAAATTTCAGAAAAAAATAGAAATCAATTAATCCGTATTATAACTAACTAAAGAGAGCGAATTTTGCACAGCTTTTCTGTCTGAAATTTATAGGTAGGTAAATGAAATGATTCATTCGTGCGCAATATAGTTTCCATAATGTGGTATGCAGATTTGATATTTTTGAAGGGTAAAAAAAAGGAGAATACGGATATTTTTCCATTTTAAAATTTCTGATTTTTTGGTTCCGTTCGATAACGAGTGATGAAGTTACTGGTGACATAATTGGTTTCAGCTTTCTTCAGTTCAAGCTTAATTTTTATCAGGGTTACAGCAAAAAAGAAAGAGCATTATATTTATAAATACATTAAAATCAAGTGCGATAGTTCACATAAAAAAACGATCAGAAGTTTATCTCACTTTTTTTATCATACATCGTTTAAATACAAGTAAATCGATATATTGCCCTTCCACTTTGTAATTACGTGCTAAAATATGGGACACTTTAAGTCAGTATCCACCGATATTCGTGAATAAAGTATTACGAAAACTGAAACCGCCTTTACTAGAAGAAAATATAAGCTCAAAGCTGCTGCTCTCTGCCGCTACGTCTGGGATGAGAAGGTTCATAATTTAACTTCTTTTTAGATATGTTTTATCCGATTAAAAATTAAAAATCATGCAAACATACTCTTACCGTTCAGAGAGAACAAAATATGATCATAAAACGGTAATGATTATAATTTGTAAAATTCATATTAGTCAATCATCATTCTACTGATCTGGAATGATTGATTAGTTATTTTTTTACAAAAAATGTGGTTTTTGTTTTTACTGCTCAATTGGTGTTGATTAGCAACTCGCGGTTGTGAATGATTTTTTATTATTAAATGTCTTGATTATAATAAACTTTTGTTCATTTGACAAGTTGGTCTTAGGGGCTCTTTCACCAATCTCTCAAAATGTTGCTGGTAACTACGGGTCACATAATTTTATAGGCAGGAGAATTCTGCCCATTAACCAGCCCGCATTTCACCAAAGAAAATACGGTGTCAAGTAGCTATTCGTGTCTGGAGACACGACTGTCGATCTTATCTGTATTATTCTTCAATATTTATATTTAAAAAAAATATACCGGGTGGTCCTTTGACTGATTTGGTCTTTCACGTTTGAAAACTGCTTATCAAAATGAAAGCAAAGTTTTTTTACCAAATTTTGGTAGAAAACTTTGCTTAACACGTTCCCGTTAAGCGTTACTGGCTAGTAAGAGTACCCATTCGTGAAGGCAAACTTTATCTACCCACATAAGGGTGTTTGAGGGATTGTGAAATCCAAAAAATACTTTATTTCATGGGTAGTGCCAATGACAGCTTGTGTTCAAGATGGTGAAATACCCTCTTAAGCAAAGAAAAATCATTTGAAACGTCCAACAGCTTTTTCATCTCAGAACAACAGCAATAAATTAAATACCAATGAATTATTAATGATATAATTTAAGATTAACTCGGTCTACAAAAAGTTAACAGTGTGTAATTATCATCATCATCATCACTCTTGGCTCTACAACCCCTGGTGGGTCTTGGCCTCCTCAAGAGTCTTCCTCCACTCATCTCGGTTTTGTGCCAGCTATATCCAGTTTATGTAGAAGCTCCAAGCTAGATATATACTTTGATGACGTTGTCCCTCCATCTTAATCTTGGCCTTCCCAGACTCCTTTGCCCTATCGGTCTTGAGTTCGGCAGGGACTTGATGCTCGGTCATTCTCTCCACATGACCCAGCCACCGAAGTCTACCCAGTTTTATAAATTTTGTGAAGTTTAGCTCCTTAAACAGAGCACAGAGCTCATTGTTGTAACGTCTGCGCCAAAATCGATTTTCTACAACCGGGCCGAAGATACGCCTCAAAATTTTCCTGTCAAAAACGTCCAGTGCTCGCTCATTCCTCTTAGTTAATACCCACGTATCAGCTGCGTACTCGAGCACTGGTCTAATAAAGGTTTTGTATACTAATATCTATTTAATTATATTATAAACTAATACTTCGGGTAGAGAATCCGAACTCTCCGAATAAATCAGGAACCTTCAAAACTTAGAAGACTAATTGCGTACATATTCATAGTCAACAGATTTCTGTAAGTAAATAATATATTTATGATGACATGTGATGTGCGTTGGCGTCAGATAACAGGCTAGCAGGAGCGAGCAGGTGTGACACGGCCACGTTAATGAACGGGAAGGAATGGGGATGAACGGGAGGGCGTAGTGTGAATATGATGGGTTGACATAAGGAAATTATACCCTATAACGTGGCGACGGCGATGGGTGTTACCTGCGATCGATATGCTCCCAGCGATGAGTTCTTTGATCACATCCATCAGCCTGCAGGCAAATTACACCACTGAATAGTTCACAAATAGATTACGAATGGATTGCGACCCATTGTGTTCGAACAAACCTCCCCCGGATGAATACAAACCGTTGCCCATTGAGCGAATTAAGTCGATTATGGGATAGATAAACTGTTGAAATGAATTGAAACCATTTTAAAAACTAAAATGAGAGCAATATTTATTTATTTTGTGTTATGATTTTTTTTTAAATGGTGTTAATTACCCTGCTAAAAGAAGAGGGAAATTTATTCTAATCAGAGCTTTATTTATGAAAGCGCTTCAATACAGTCACCTATGGTCTGGAGCCCCAAAATCCTCATAATTTATGAAGAAGTGGGAGGCCCGTTTGATAAATTTCCCTACCTTAACAAACGGATTGCAATCTTTAGAGCCCAGGCGTCAGAGAGGAACGCTGTCCATTTTCTACTGTATTTCAATAGAAGATGCCTCCGAGGACCTGGTGTCATTGAACCCTTCGGCACCGGTGCATGTTCGGGAAACACACCAAATGCGCGCCAAACATTTGTTCACGTTAAAAATACATATGTCACATGAGAACAACGTTCTTGAGTTCAACGGTTGAGTTGATGGTATTTATCCACAAAATACTGAACAACATGTTACCAAAATACTTCTTAAATAAAATTGTATACAACAAGGATATTCACAGATATAACACAAGGACGTGCAAGGAAATTAGGCTACAAAAAAAGGACAAATCGAATACGCAGAACAGTTTACTGTACAAGGGAATGAAGTTATATAACCACAGAAACTTTACAAGTCCACACCAATTGGAAAGTTCAAGTTGTATTCTAGGAGTTACATAAAACTAGAAAAAATATAGTGAATATGAAATATTATAATTAATTAGAAATTTGTAAACTTAAATGTTTACAAATAATTATTATTTATTATTTTTTAATTACAAATAATTATTATTTACAATAAATAATAATTATTATCATTGATTATATTATTATTACAATTGAGCTGAACGATTTGAGAATCTCTATGAGAACATGGGTTTCTTCAAGAACAAAGTTCAATAACTCCTCTTTTCTAAAAGACCTCCACAGAGCATCCCCGAAGATGACGTAAGTACAGAGAAAAAATTATTTTCCTGATGACGTAAGTACAGAGGAAAATTATTTTCCTCAGAACCTCCTAATACGTGTAGTTAATGCTTTTTATAAAGTAAATTGCGCTCTTATCGTAGGTTGCTAAATATACATAATTGATACATTAACCTTTGACAAAACAGGCAACCCACTTTCGGAGAGTCTTCACACGAAACTAGCGTTCAAACAACTTCTACGTCGTAGTGTACATTTCTCTTGATTACCAGCTGAAATTATCCTTTTATACTCTCAATTATACTCATTATAAATGTCCAAAGAACTTACGAACAGCAGTCGGATGGTGCAAAAAAATCCTTATCTGTGGACATTTTTTTCCTGACCCTTATGTTAATTATGCGGTCAGTCCAGAGAATTCCCAGTACGCGACCATCAAATGCATATTTCTATTATGTGTACGGCTCTAATTCATTTACGAGTGACGAGAAAAAGTACCATTTTTGATAATTTGCAAATAGAGTTAGATATTTCTAACGCAAAAAAAACATTTTTCATCATAAATACGTTCATTGTGATGGACGGAGCTTAGAAAAATATTTGTTTAATTTTAAAAATAAATTAAGACGTCATAGACGTTTTGGTATGTATTATCAATATATCTCTAACGAAGCGTGTTAAAATGCTGAGAAAAGCCAGCTAGCAAAACAAGCTTTAATAAAACAACCATAAATGTTACCCAATCGCGGAATTTCATATAACCAAAGAATATTACGTATTCAATAAGCAACCAAAGTGCTGATAATAATATTATGCAGGGAGCAGGGTGCAGCTTTGCATTGGAAAATTTGCTCGTTGTGTAAATTGACCTTCGCGCGGTAGTTACAGCTGTGCATAACGAAATACATTAAGGAAAAACCCGGGGCTGTTCCGTTCCTCGGTAATGTGAATGCACAGTCGAGTTGCTCTTGTTTGAAGCAATTAGCAATCCACCCAGATAATGACCAAGCCGCGCCGATTAGAAACATATACACATGCATAAGATGGAGGTCAGGGCTAGCACAGCCAAGCACATATTAACAAACTTGTCAACACGGGAAATAAAGCCGCAATAGCCGAACAGACTGACAGGGCGCGCGAACGGAATTTGCGGCCGTCGCGTCGCGTCGTTCGGCGTTAGCCCACGGTTTAAGAACCGCGCGGTTTCGTTCGAACGCCAGTCCGGATAATCTCCATTATTAAACTAAAATTGATCGGTAGCTGCCAACATGTGTAAGCTCATTAATTTATGTGAGAGAAAGGTCACGGCTTAGCATATCGGTAAATACAGGAG
Organism: Limnephilus rhombicus; assembly: GCA_929108145.2. Lineage (NCBI taxonomy): Eukaryota > Metazoa > Arthropoda > Insecta > Trichoptera > Limnephilidae > Limnephilus > Limnephilus rhombicus. The sequence goes on along the minus strand of OV815275.1, from coordinate 38,475,895 downwards.
AAAGTAATCAGAAAAATTAAGCTTTGATAGTCGAACAGGCTTTAGGAAAAGATCACATCAATTGTTAATATGTAATTAAATAATAATGTGAGAAAGAAAGCAAAAATAGACGAACCATCTTACATAGCTAATGGGGGTGGGTAAACCACTTCAAGCAATCAATTCAACAAAGAAAATTAAAAATTTACAGGAAACAATAAAATCTCACAAATTTGTAAAACAAATTTAAAACCTTGAAGAGTACACGAAAATTATTATTTTGTTATGAAAAATTTCGTTGTAAAATATTGCAATTCTATTTATAATTATAATTGATTTGAGAAATTTCTTTTTTGTTTCAAAATAATCAAAAAAATTGTAGGCATAAATTTCGTTTTAGTGTTAAAAATGCCTTAATTAGCAAAAAATTCTTTACGATGTTGTACTTTGAAGACTATTTCTTTGGGAAACCATTGGAAAGTAACATTTCCAAAAAAATGTGGTTTGAAAGGTTTTACCAAAACATAGCCAAAATGAATAAGGTCACCGTTGAGCGAATTATTTGTAGTAATAGAAGAATAAGTCGAGAAGTATTGCTGAAGTGAATTAGGCGAATCCTGCACGTTCAATATTCATTGTGATTCGTCAATTTTTATCAAATATCGTGATACTTATTGACGTGTAGGCTAGCGAATTGATAAACTTACTAACTAGATTCCTGAATTAAATTTCGGGAACCCAGGGATCGTGATAAATATTTATGAATAGGCGACACGTTCAATAATAATCGATATTTGAATCTAGAAATCTTGTGATCCTCAATACGCCAGTTCAATAAATATGACTATTGGCTAAATATTGACGGATCACAATAAATATTGAACGTGTGTGGTATCACTATCACTAAATATTGCTGAATCATGATAAATATTGAACGTGTAATTTTGTAATTTGTGTAAGGTACATATCCATAATAGTGTTATATTTATTATAAGAGGTCATTTCTAAGCAAATATATACGTGTATAAAGGGATTCGAAAACTCGGGAAGTAAAACCACAATTATTGTGGAACCAGACTAACTTACATATTTATGAAAACGGTCACGGCTTGGGGCATTATTTGTAAATACGGAAAAGAACAATACGAGAAATAAAGCTCCAGCAATTTAACCGGACTGATTAATGTGCATGTTATATGTATATTTATATAAAAGAGGTCACACGCTAAGCACGTATTGTAAATATGGGATCGGATCATTCGGTAAATGAAACTACAATTATCGAACAAGAAGGATTCGTGCACATTTGAAATAGGCAGTCGCTAAGAACATATTTTAAAGATATGAATAAATACTCCGGAAAATAATCAATAATCATTAAACCAGACTGGTTGGCTCGGAGTTAAAAATGAGTTAAACATGTTAACTACATCTTGGAACAAAAAATTGTGAATAATCAACATGTTTCTTATAAAGGAAGGTCCTAATTAATTGAGTATTTTAATTTTATTTGCGTTTACAATCACAACATTCTTATTATACATGTGAAATGAAGTAAAAAACAATAATTGAATGTGAAATAATAATTATTTTTTTGATATTGCTGCTATATTATAAAACAAACAAAAATTAACAAACATGTTAACTACTTCTTTGAACAAAAATTCGTCAACAATCAACACTTACATTATAAAGGAAGGACCTCATTAATTGAGTATTTTAACCGGCCGGCGAAATCAGCTGATGATGGCGAGTGGCACACGAGTCACGAACTCATCAGAAGTCAGCCAAACGACGCGCGATAATTCACGAAAGCAGAGTTTCGGTGCGGAAACCGAACTGATTTTTAGATTTAGATTTAGATTTAGAACTAGATTTTTTGCCGAAACTTGGCGAAACCGAAACCGAACTTTCGGTCGGTCACTAGTTTTCATTATTTATATCTCATTATTAGTAAAAATTTAAGAAATAAATAAAAGTTGACGCTTTGCTTATACAGCGGAAGAGAGTAGTTTATTTTTCTTTGTATAAACTAGAAATTTCTTATCAAATTTCAGAATATTTCCAAGATATTGTAAACATGGTACCTTCTTTTTGAAGATGTCCTACCTACTCCTTATACCTACATGTTTCTGTCGCAGCCCAATAAAAGATATTTTTTATTAATAAGAATTCAAATCAGAGTTGGCACAGTCTTCATTCAACGTATAACTAAAACATCCTTCAACCGTTAAGAAGTAAGGCTGAAATGTGTACCTATTGATTGACACTATTATCTGGGAACAGGGCAAACAGAAGAACGAACGAGCCATTTTATTTTTACACACTTACAAAGAATATGTACAATAATAATTCGCCAGACTGCACAATAAAAAAAATTCAAGTGCAGTTTACACGCGGTACAAGCAAAACATTACCAAAACAATCTCAACCAATACTTGAAAATTGAGGTCATAATCAAAGCGACCAATGAGCGCAGACCTAGCGTAAATTCCGTATCACATTTCAACCAATAGGAGCCTTTAAAAGTGATATCATTGCCGAAATAGCCGATGAGCGCAGTTGATGCGTCGCAGGTGCAGTAATCGTCAATTCCGTTTCATCCGAAATCCGAATCACAGCCGTGCTATAGAAGTTTCACTTCAAAAATACTGCATTATTTTTAATTTTTTTTGGCTTTTTTTTCTGCAGGAAGTGGTTAGTTCAAATAAATCAATTTTTTAAAACATAAATTCAAAGGCTACAATAATCTGCATAAATTGATTAAGTAATTACCAATACAAAATATTATCTGAAATGTTTCCGATTAAACTGAGCTAAATACTTTCATCGTTTTTTCCGTTGTAATTGTTTACATCTAAGAAAGCATTTTGTCACGCTTGCTATAAGTCAACACTCGTTAAAACTACGCGCAAATGTTTGGCGTAGAGCAAGCGCACTACGCTCTACGCCAACAGTAAACAGCGCTACGGTGAGCAATTGCTATAAATAAATTCTACAGTTTTACCTCCCTGAAGGGCAAAATTTCACAATTTCCCGTTTAATGTTTTATAAAATGCAATTACAGTTTAAAATAGATATATTAGTCCAGAATATTCGGGTATAAATGGATGCAAAGGTTTTGCAACTTAAATAGTATGTTTTGTTAATATAGCTACTGCTCAATTTAGTTAAAAACTGAGAGATCGCTGAGGAATCGTCGGCATTTTTTAAACGAGTGTAATCTTTCTAATGTTGGTTAATTTTTAATAAAAACTAACCCTAATTACCGTTTATAAAACAACTTATTGAAAAACGCATATTGCAGTGTAACACTGACGTCAGAAGAGATAGACTTGCCCTAACATGAAATTCGGGTATCATTTCGACGATTTGGAGACAAACCGTATTTTTGGCAACATGAGGGTTTGTGAATGTTTTGAATAATCCACGACATTAGTAGTACGTTAAACTTCGAAGAGCGCACATTAAAATAACCAGACCCAGCACAGAAAAGTAAAGTTCAGTAAAGTAAAGCAACAGTTTACAATACATTCCATTATGGGACTTTTCTATACAGGATCGGACTGTTGGTAAAAAATGTTAAAAACGCTAGCGTTTAGCGACGCTAAAAATGATAAAGATGGGAAAATTCTTAGACATTTGTAAAAATATTTATTCAAATAGTGATAGTGTAACAAAATATTCAGTTTTGAAAACAAGGCCAAATTTTGTAGTAAAAGAACAAAAGTAATGAATAAGCAGATTTTTTTAATAAGCGAGATGCCCGTCAGATTCATTAATTGACACCCGCGCCACTTTCTCTACTCCGTGCAACTTAGTATGATTCCCTCGCCCTTGTGGGCAGTTCTGTTTTTTCCTTACTTTGTGAGTTTCATAAGTGTTACTTACTGCAGTACGGAATCATTAGGAACTTAATTAAAATTAAAACAGAAAATATGTTTTGTTTTTCATATGGGATTTAAAAGATTTGCGGTCGTAATTATGTAAGAAGCAGAATGTAAAAACAAAAATTAACTGAAACAAATAAATTAATTTTTAATACATTTTAATTTCGATTTTGTTTTCACGAATGAATTAAAGCAAATCTTGGAAGAGTAAATTAACCCATTTCTCTGCCGATGAAAATGCATTCACACACATGCATTTCTCTGCAATTGGTCATTAAATGGCCAATTAGGTTGAAAATTGAAAATAAATGTATTATAGTAAAAGTGTTTGTTTTTATGGGTTGATTTCTTAACCTATTTAACTTTGTCTTGAAGAAGAGGCCTGAGAACGATTTAAAAAAAAAGAAATAATTAACATTTGTGGGTGGGAAAAACAAATGTTGCTCTTGCTCCTACAGTGTGATACAGACAATAGGCCTGTACTGTGTCTTAGATATACGAAACGTAACTGGCTATGAGAGAAAGAAAGAAAGAAAATGTGTGCTCGCACCTCTCTCTCTTGCCCCTACAGTAATACGAAACGTAACTCTCTCTCCTTCTATCTTTACAAATCTTAACTTATATCTCCCTCTCAACTACCGTTCACCTCGTTTTTCGTAACGCTCTCGTCACGCATTCACCAGCTTACTCCCCAAGTCAAGCGTACGTAAAGAAGTTTTACTTGAAAATGGTGTGAACGATTTTGTTTCATTAGGTTTAAAGACATAATGCAACCGTTTTCAATGGTAATCAAAGCGACGAATTCCCAGCAGACAGCATCATTGTTGAATGGAAGTTCTAAATACGCCATTATATAGAACTTAAAAGTGCATGAGAGCTGCATTGGTTTCAACCTCCTGCGAATAATTTAAGAGTGGAGTTGAAACGCGGCGCATGCAGAACACTGATCGGGGTGGGATATGCATAATAAAAAAGTTAACCCATGGGAACCGGAGCATATTGAGCGCTAACCTTTTACATTGAATCGATACAATTCTAACGAGGGTTAGTTAAATACTAGCGCAGACTCGTGAAAATCACGGGATATTATAATCTTAGGATTTTTGAAGCAATTATAAAAAAATATAAAAAAATGAAACAATGCAACTTTGTATAAACCACTTATAAAATGTGCAAATCCGACCGGTTTCGGAACAAACGTTCCTTCGTCAGGGAAAGCTTATACTAATTTTACAGTTTAGAACAATGTTTTATTAGGGTAGGGGTGGAGCCAGTATAAGCTTTCCCTGACGAAGGAACGTTTGTTCCGAAACCGGTCGGATTTGCACATTTTATAAGTGGTTTATACAAAGTTGCATTGTTTCATTTTATTATAATGGATAACCACAAAGTAATAGCTACATTCAAAAATATAAAAAAATATATTCGCCTCAGGATCCATTGCCTTTCAATTTTGCATTTTGAACATTAAACAAACTTTAAAAATTACAACATCTATCCAATGACGTTATAAAAATATATAATAACTAGATTTTGCCCCCGGCTTCGCTCGCATAGTATTAGGGGGGTTTCCAATCCGCCTCTCCCACCTTCCCTATCCCCGCTCCACTCCCCCCCTCCCCCAACCCCCCCTCTCTCCACACCCCTATCATCCCCCCCCCCCTCCATACCGGTTACATTCATTTTTTCAAACAGCTCGCGTGCCACCTATTGCAATTTTTTTATAAGAATTTCATAATGCCAGAGCTCTGAGCTATAGCCTATATGTTATTCTGACGCATGAGCTATATTATTGTAAAGATACATTTAAATCCATTCAGTAGTTTTTGCGTGAAAGAGTAACAAACATACATACATCCATACAAACCTTCGCCTTTATAAAATTAGTAGAATAGGATAGGACGATAGGATATTCATATTAATCAAATAAAAAAATGTAGCACCACTTATGAAAAGGATAGCCATTCAAATAACATCTAAATGAACGGTACCTACGCTAAAGTATGTCCATCGGACCTAGTTCAGTATAACCACACGCATTATCTTTGAAACGTATCTTCACACTATAGATTCCTTTGAGCTTATGTTAAACATTGAAAAAAATATGTATTTCGACAAAAGAATTATTAATTCGTAAAATAATTTTGGTATGTACCCACTTTACCCTCTTTTCTTACGAGGGCTGGGGACCTACGCATCAATGGCTACAATCCATTGCAGGCTCGATCTACCCCACAAAGCCTGAAAACACTGGATATTTTTATCTAATGTCTAGAATGTCTCGGCCATAAAACTAAGATCTACATATATATTTTTCAAATAAAGCACGTTTCAAGATATTTGCATAATTTCAGAATTTTAGTAATATAAATTTCCCTGTTATATTCTATGTATAGTGTTGTGGCGGATCCCGTCCATGTGTGCCGGAAATATTGCCTGTGGCTGGTTTTCGGTGAGTGAGTGCTATATATGTGTGTGTGTATGTGTGTGTTTGTGTGGATGTATTGATCTGAAGTCTATATTATGAGATGTTGCAGGTAATATTATTATGTAAACGTAATTATATTATTTATTTTAACTCTAAATAGAAATACACAAAGCTACTTTCCCCAGCTTACTCTGGGTGACCAACAGGATATCTCTTCCCCCCGAGATTGCATCCTGGGACTTGTGCGGAAGTTGCTTTACGGTTTTCTGAGCACATGTCCAAACCATACAAACGACCATACAGACAGCCGGGGGACTATACCAAAAACATATAGGATAAATTATATCGATCTACTTCATACATATGCCCTGACGAAGTCGTGCTTGATAAAAATGGAAATGATGTACACAAAGACAGAGTTTCATTTCAAATGCATTTGTAGGCTACCTCGCAAAAGACCCATCGACTGTTTGTTGCGCAACAGTTGTAAAGTCTACACCCCATCCCCATTGTAATGTAACAGGACGCCAGTAGTAATGCGGGTAATCGCGTAACATTTTGCACCAAAAATCCGCTAGATTTATTAATCAGAAAACAAACACAGTCATGTCCAAATCCAGTTTGGGTTTGACCAATGGACTGACCACGTTTACTAATTAACATTGTATTCTCAATACAAATATCAAACCTTCACACCACAAAATATATACACGCTTCCCAACAAAATCGATAATAGGTAAAAACAAGCATTAAACCATTGCAGTTTCGATAATAAAGCACAGTATTTAATGAAAAACACGAGAAATTTTATGTGACTGTTGCTGACGACTGGTAAGATTCTATGAAACCATAATATTATTACTAGTAAATTCAGCAACAACCTAAAAACACACATTAAAATTTATTGTGTATTTTGAGTAGGTTAATTTGGTTTACCTACTAAAAAATAAGTTGAAATATTGTCTGAATAACATATTAGTAGAACTAGGTTTATTATGTGGCAGTGTCCGAGATTTTTACACTGTATTTGAAAACGATTTGAAGATTGGATATTGATGTCACAAAAATAAAAACGTTAATTTTTTTTTGGATGTCTGTCTCTCTGGCCGCTGAGAAAACGCCAAGCGCCTTACCCGCTGCGCTATGGGAGGCTTGCGGCGAGGCGCGAATTTACCGCATTATATTAGCACTGATGACTCGTCAAATAATACATTTTAGTGACGCACTTACGTTTCATCCGAATTTCAAATCACTAACGGGTCTAAAGAAGTTTCAATTAAAAAATTACTGTAGAACAGATTAATTATGCCATTCTTAACAGCTGGGAAGAAGAGTAATTATACAGGTTGTAACAGGACGTACCCGAAGGATTTTAACCAGCGATTCCTGAGCATATTTGGAGTAAAAAATGTAAAAAGAAATTTTGGTCTCCGATGACTTTTTTGATGACATTTTTTTTTTTCTTCAATTTCGAAGAAAAAAAAATTCTTCCGCTTTTCGTCATTGGTCACTCAGCCGAGTAACCGAACAACCCCTCACCCCACCTCCAACTGTCCAACACCTGCCATTTTTTTATGTTTTTGTAGAAAAAAATAATTAAAAAAACATCAAAAATGTCACCGGAGACCAAAATTTTATTTACATTTTTTACTGCAAATAATGTCAGGAATCACTGGTTAAAATCTCTCAGGTATGTCCTGTTACACCCTGTATATACCTAGTGTTTAGGAAATTTTATTCAACAGCACCATTCCTCTTGTCATGCTAAGCTGAACGACGACTACGTCTGAAGTTTTGAGGCGCGTATGAACCATAGCATTCCAAGAGGAACGGGCTGTCAATTCAGTTACGAATTATGTTAAAACGAGGAATTGCAAGATTTGCATAACGTCTAGTTTCTAGGCTAAATCTATTTTATGCCTCAAGTGAGTCTATGTGGTGCATAAACTTCGGATATGTTCCATGCTACCCTGTAGATTCTTTAGAATTTTTATTTCTTTTATATATTCAATAATATTATTATTGTTCAATTTTTAAAAACAGTTTGTTTATAAAAAAGGTCTGCTATGTAATTATTATTACGCGTGACAGCTGTTTCGCCTTCTGAAAGCATTATCAAACTTCCTTTTCTTTGCTTTCAGTGGGCGAAACAGTTGTAACGCGTAATAATAATTACATTGCAGATATTGCTTATAAACAAACTGTTTTTAGAAATTGAATAATAACATTACTGAATATGTAAAAGAAATTAAAATTTAAATCAAGTTCTACAAATTAAACTTGATAACCATAAATAGATTATCAGTATCAGTATCAGTATACTTTTATTCCTGAAGAAGTGAACATGGTTCACGAAACATGTTGATATTATAAAGTATAAAAAATAAAGTGATGTAAACTAAGTTATTTTCTTTTAATAAATAAATAGATTCTTTAGAAGTTCATTGGAGCGATTTCACTGATAAATTTTCTTAACGTTATATTTTTCAACATTCAATTCCTGTATTTTCTTCTCTGATAGTATAAATCTAATTAGTGAAACACGCGCCAGGATATATCAATAAAAAATATAAAAAAGCGTAGTTATGCAGCGCGTTACGTAAACTATAAACATTAACGAAGCACGAAATGGATTACTTTTCACGAAAAAAGTTTTATTAATTCATTTTCATGTGGTAATTTTTTAAAAATCTTTTGTGCACCTTCTGGTACAATGTATATAAGGGTGGGGAAATTCAATAATTTGTATTTTTGTACTAAAAAGTGTTACTTTTGGTGAAATTAAATGAGTAATGAGCGTACATGTCCCCAAAGTCGAATTGAAACTAAAAGCCATGTTTTCATTTCGCCGACTGCAACATGTATACGTAGGAAGCCAATAAAACTCCAGTAGGTGTAATTCTCTCCACGTGTAATCCCGCCTGAATGTAATTCTGGCAGCTGTACTAATTGTAACGTCAAAATTCACGCCTGTGTAATTTTGTCATGTAACCATCGAAACGATAATAATATTTGCAGGTCTATCCGGGGAAACATAAAATATGTGTGTCAAAGCACATTAGTGAAAAGCAATAAGGAAATATAATTCTCAAATATTAAATGTGATTTTTAATTTCAATGTTTTTTTTTTTTTTCAATTATATACGTTATAAAAGCAGCATTGCGAACATTGTCTATGCACTTAGTACTCGTAGATGCCGCGCTTCTTTATGTTTGCTTTGCAATTGTTATTTTATTTTTTAAGAAAAACGGAGTGATCAAGTAGAAGTAAAGGGTAAAAAGCACAAAAGCCGGGAGCAGAGGAAGAGTCTAAAAATAACCCCCTCTAAATAATATATAAAATTTAACAGCCCATTCTAAAGTGCACATATCCCACGGCATAACTCGCGTTCACCAGTGCGGAAAGGATCTGGACTATTGGGCTCTCCACACGACACTGCATGTAGTGACTGCGGCAGTGACTGCAGAGAGCGTGGAGTTGAGCGAACTAGCGCTGTCTCTTTCTAGCGGCCCTTTAACAGACGAGACAGCGCTAGTTTGCAGTCACTGCTCTTTGCAGTCACTGCCGCAGTCACTACATGCAGTGTCGTGTGTAGGCCGCTTAACTTCGGAAGATCTACTTTAGAAATATAAAAAAAATCAACCCGCAGTAAAAATAAAGTTTTTTTGAAGTAAAACTTCTTTGGCCCTTTTAGCGATGTTAAATTCGGATGAAACGGAAATGTGTCACAAAAATGTATTATTTGATGGTCCTCGGTTCTAATATAATTTACTATCTCATTCTCCCGCAGGCTAAATCGTATAGATGTATGCGTTTGTCTCTTTTCATGTTGCTTTTTCGTTTCAACGAGCTTCAAATCACAACGGTTCCAAAGAAGATTTCAAAAAACATCAAGTAAACATACGTAATCAGAAACAGAAGTGATATAAGCATACCAAACTTTAAAAAAAAAATAGATTCACGTCGTCAAGTTAGCACTGCACGTAAAACGTTACAAAGTTTAATGAGAAGAATTTTAATGGAACTTTGTACAAACATGTTAAAAAAATGATCTGTTAAGTTTCGAAACAATATCATTTTATTTAAATTATTATCATTAGTTAACATAGTAATGTTATTCTTTATTTCGTTTTTTTTAATATTTAATAAGGCAAACTCTTGCAGTTCGTTCTTCTCTTGTGCACACCACAATGAGATAATTAAATACCATTTGTGCAGAAAGGCCTTTTTTTAAAGGTGCAGAATTTCTCTACGAGGCTTGTACTGCAACATACCGACCATCGCAGTACAAAATATAGTTTTTCAACAGTGGAAAATTTTATTAATAAATATATTTGCTCCAAGATGCTATGCGACCGCGCATTTTACTACATCAACTCAAGTCAGGCCAGGACACTGAATCAAATCGACATCTTAATTTCTATGAGATTCTGAATTTTTTTGGAAATTTTTTGAAGTGAAAACTTTTATAGCATTGTGACTCGATGAAACGGAAGTGAGCGATAAAAAAAAACAGACAAATCTACATGATACTACTACAATAAATCCACGGTCCTACGCAAGTCTCATTTAGTCTAGCGGTATAAAGTGTCTGACGAAGCGGCTAGACATTCAGCGGACCAAAGGTCAAATCCTACGAAATCAAAAAAAAAAATGTAATTTCAATATCGTATCTTCAAACCACTCCAAAGTGAACAGGCAAAAGAAAACACAAAAGAAAGCGACATCTAGCGACTCCAAAGAAGAAAAAGAAATACTAATAAATGACCAAATGTATAGGAAAAGTGCAGTAAAATTCGACCACAAAATATGGAAAAAAAATCATCCTTCACATTGATAAAAAAACGAATGTGGTTTAGACCACACGACTGAAGTAAAACTTCACTAACTTATATCTACCTCTCAACTTCCGTTCGCCTCGCTCGACCGTTCGCCTCGTCCGATCACACTTTTCATAACGCTCTCGTCACGCATTCACCAGCTTACTCCCAAGTCAAGCGTGCGTAAAGAAGTTTTACTTAAAAAAAAGTGCTTGGTAGTCTCCCCAGTCTTATCTACTTTAGTTTTCTGAAGGTGTCACTTCTACCGCGTGTCAATTGCACACTCTGATAATTTTTTTTCATATTGAAGTATCTCATAGAAGTTAATATGCCGATTTGATTCCGTGTACCGGCCTGGTTTGAGGTAACTTTAGGGAAACCAACATGTGCCGTCGGAGGCAATACATTCCACGTGAATAATTAAATGCTTAATGGAATCGCATCATATCACGACGTAATGAAATTCACGTGTGCTATGAATTGGCGCACTTCGAGAATTCAAGCTCAGGAGTATAAGATCTATGAATTATACAACATATTAATAACACGATACACGTTAGTAACAAAGTAATATACGGGTAAAATTACGTATAATATGTAGCTTTAAAACCAAGTTTCGAACGAGTTGCAGTAATCTGTTGTTTCTTATTGAATAATACTGAGGATAATAATTGAGGAATCAACAACAGCAACGCTTTACTGATAGTGCCACTTATATTCTAAAATCCAAGTCATTCTGAAAGAACTCTGTGAAAGTTAAAAGACTTGAGGTTGTAGATTTACCACTAGGCTTAAAAGCAGTTGCTCACATAGTTGAGCATAGATTATTTTTTTAATTTGTATTATATGCAAACTTTGGTGATTTGCCTGTAATTTTTTTTATTTTTTTTAATCTTTCTTGAAGACATGAGATACACATGCCGATTTCCAAATAAAGGGGATGGTTCACTAAATTAGAGAACAAAAGAAAGAAATATCTGAGACTGTGTGTGCACATCGTTTGATACGGATTGAGGTTATTTCATCAAGACAAGCACCGATATGTTTTTTGATTTTCACGGCCAAAAATATTTTCGTTATTTGTTTTAGGGGTGTTATACCGTGTTGCGTTACCTCCTTCTTTATCTAACGTTCCACATCTGCGCCCTGATGATGGACACTGCAACGCTGTCCGAAACGTTGACTAAAGAAGGAGGTAGCGCAACACGGCATAACACCCCAAAAACAAATAACAAACAAAAAAAAAAGAACCTGTCAATATCATGTTTTAAAAAACGAGGTTTTATTAAAGTTTTTTTTTTACTAAACGAATTATAAAAAATAATTTATAAAAAGGCAGGTACGCGTTTGCAGTTATATTTTATGGCTCCATTTGTTATTAGTACGAAAAAATAGATTGTGTGAAACAAGATATGCAATATTAAAAAAAAAACATAACCATATCTATAAAATAAGATATCATTTGTGACGAATAATATATGTAAGATCATTTTAGATCGTTCGCTTAGTACGAAAATCATTACTCTAGAAGTTGGTCTTCCAAAAAATATATTCACCCAGATTTAAATGTGATGATAAAAATGTTTAAGGCTTATTGTGATGTGCACTGTCGATAATGTTATCCCTGTGGAGTACAATTAATATCTTAACACGTTGGACTCCGAAAATCTGTGTTTTAAACACCCGTTCAATGAAACCTTTTATACTAGAAGCAGGTTGAAAATTTGGTTTAAAAGAAAGGATCTGAGGAAGGAAAAAAAATTAAGATTGTTTTCGATAAATATTATATTTGTACTTTTAGTACTGATACGAGCATGAAGAGTGACCCAAAACCCCGTCACTAAAAAATAAACGCAAAAGGGAATCAGTCACGGCTCGAATCGAGCTACCCAGTGTAGTCTAGGTACTTTCGTACGGTGGTTACACAAATCCATTTTTTTTAAACGCACCAGAATTCGAATTGAATTGTTTTGTTTCATTTTTCTTTTTTTGACAGATAGGAGTTTTTTTTTCAGAAGCGTCATGTGAGACTGTAAAAAAAACATTAACTGATATTCTGTGAACTGGTAAAATAAACTATCGTACCGAGATTCTTGTATTTTGTTTCTGAGCCCACTAAATTGATACTCGACCCTATCAGTACAATTAATATCTTAACACGTTGGACTCCGAAAATCTGTGTTTTAAACACCCATACAATGAAACCTTTAATACCAGAAGCAGGTTGAAAATTTGGTTTAAAAGAAAGGATTTGAGGAAGGAAAAAAAATTAAGTTTGTTTTCAATAAATATTATTGAATTTCTCATTTGATATGGTGTTTTAAAATATAAGACACATTATATACAATACGTGTCACACCTATTTCGTTTACATACAATAAACATTACTGCAAAAATGTGAATGGTAATATGATCACAAGACCTTCCACAAGATGCTTAAGACAAAACGAGCCTTTTAAAAATCACCAAAAAAATTTGATTGCAAAAAAAATTTTTTTTACCAAAATCTCCATTACAATAAAAACTTACTTTTGGAAGCATAACAGACCATACCTTAGGGTTTTTATAAATTTGTTTAAAACGAGAAAATTGGCCTTATTGTTGCTCAATTAACCGTTGGGGTCTTTTACGGGGATAAAACATGATCTCCATAAAGAATATACCCCTATTCCATGTAAGATATTATATTATCCACAATTTATTATGGACGGAAAGACAACATCAGGTACAGCAAGCAGAAATGCATTTCAGACATGTTACAGATTCTTAAATCTGAGAAAATTCACGTCTCGGAAATTCAGGCCAAAAGATCAGTCGAGTTCAGCAGTGACATATATGATTTCTCGGCACGTTTATACGGACTCTTTACAAGTTACAAGTTTAATATTATTGAAATTTGGACATACTCTTAATCCCCTTTTAGCATTGCTATAAAAACTACATTTACTATTTATTAACCTGTTTTGTGTTATTGGGTTCCACGACAAAACAGTAGAGTGAAGAAGAGCAAAAAAAAAACTTAATAAAGGAAAAAAAACAAATAAACCTAACCTAACCATTTACTTTTATCATTTTCAGTTTTGATGCTGTTATGTTTTTTGCAGTTACCATTTTATTACGTTAACGGAATCTATACAATGTGTAAAAATAGTGACGTCTTTTATAAATTGTCTGAATTGAAAAGAGCAGCCCTACATAATTTTAATGATCAACTTTTCCAAACAGAACAATCTGGAAACTATTCATAGGCATATGGTATTTTGTAAGCCACAAGTAAAAAACTCGGAAATGTAAAATTTGCACAAGTCAAGATAAAAGTATCGCTATGGTACAGTGTTATTGTTACCTGATAAAATGTGATCTTAATACATAAGGAAGTTAAGTGTTGTTAAAGGGAAATAAAATCTGCTAGCTTAATTTTTAAAGGGGCGCCACTGGTTGATTAACCAGGCTAGCAGGTGGGAAAGCAATAATCCTCTCACAGGGCCTTGGGAATTCAAACTTTAAGGTTTAAATAGAAGAATTTAAAATGATAGACAACATTGATAAGGAATAATAATAATAGATTTATTTGTACATATTTTTAACAATATTGGAACATTAAAACATAATTAAAGTTTATAAACTCAACCCCCTATTGATAAGGAATAATAAGAATAGATTTATTTGTACATATTTTTAACAATATTGGAACATTAAAACATAATAAAAGTTTATAAACTCAACCCCCTGGATCGACCAAAAATTCAATTATCTATCTATCTAAAATAAATCTCGGGCCTCTGGTTTTCTCATGATGTAGAATCTGTCAAATTTCCTTAAACAGAAGACGGCTGAAAACAGTTTTGGTTTAATAATTCGCTCCAACCATGGAATAATTGCATATCCAGGCGAGGCTATCTTTCCATCATCTTTTAGTCAGACTAGTCTCCTTGTAAGAAAATAATCTTCCATATTTTATTGTATTGCCTTGTTACTAGGTAAATAAAGGCTAATTAAATCCTTTGTAAATATTTAAATAAATGAAGACAATATAAGCGAAACTCAATCGAAAATCTGGAAACAGAAAAATCAGAAAAACATATTGACACCTCTGGGACTCGAACCCAGGACCTCTTGCTTTCCGGGCAAACGCGCTAACCACTGCGCCAAGGTGTCGATATGAAATTCGGTCATGTTTAATTGTACCTACTTCGACTAAGAACCACCTACATTATCTTCATTTTCTTTAACGCATATATTATTGGCAACTATCTTTATGTATGATTGCAAGATTCAAACCCGAACTAAATGCTCTCTAGATAGTGTCTGGATAAATCTTTATCTATTTTATTTAATAGGCGACATCTATCGACTTTTCTGCAAGTCTAGGATGAATATTTTTATTTTTTTATTTTTAACTTTATGAGTAAAACCTTCAATTGTAATATTTAAATAAATGAAGACAATATAAGCGAAACTCAATCGAAAATCTGGAAACAGAAAAATCAGAAAAAACATATTGACACCTCTAGGACTCGAACCCAGGACCTCTTGCTTTGTAAATAGATTGCGGTTATTTCGGTCTCCATAATAATGTGTAATAAACACTTTATCGGCGCTACGAATGATACTGGTCGCGGCCTTTTGATAATGAACCAATTCGGTTAATCAAGCAATCATTTTTCTTTTAAGTTAATACACGAAATAACTCGTAAATTAAAAATCACGTTCGACTACAGTATAAAGTCCACCACCACGGGCTCTACGCTGATGAGTGAAACTCCAAGCAAATTTTCAAGTACTGAATACCTTATTCAAAAAATAATTGAATAATTTAGCTTCCAATATTCAAAAATAGATTTACATTGATGTTTTTTTTTTTTTTTTTTAATGTTATTCAATCACCTCTTGAAATTAGGCACCTGCTTGCCTAAATCTATGATAAAATACTCTGCGAGTTCTATTAACAAATATTTTATCATAACATTATAATGTTTGATTTGTGAAGTAAAAAATGATGGCAACCCTGTATAATTTAATATGCAACTAAACAGAACAATCTCGCGACACTATTCAAAAGGCGCCCTCTACGATCTAACTTGTTCCCGAACATACAAAGGAAAATCTTTGTTGGATTTCGAGTAAAAGCTTTCTAGTGTAAGTCGGGTCGAAGGAGCGCCGAGTAATGAGTCCAGGATGGGAAAAGTCAACATGGAGTCGCATTAGACTTGTGTCGGATCCAACTTTAAGTGGATCCAATTCCGATACCTAATGGATCTCTGTTCAAACGAGGAACGGGAACGAGCCAAACAACAACGGCCCAGTGCTAAGCCACGGTAGTTTGCATTGTTTCTGATGAGTTCCACGATAAATATTAAACAGAAGCAATATAATATTCACGTCAGATAGAACTGGATGCAGTATCAAATAAACAAACCCTTTTGCCTGATTGCAAGATAGATTAAACTAGTTTTGTGTTAATTATTCATCCAAAAAATCATAAATTTTTGGCCAGATCATAAACAGATTTTCCAGCTTTTCACACATCTCTACATATTATAAATTAAAGTCCTCCGCCGCGTCTGTCTCTGTTCGCGATAAACTCAAAACTACTGAACGGATTTTCATGCGCTTTTCACCACTAGATAGAGTGATTCATGAAGAAGATTTACGTATTCAATTTGTCAAGGTTTTGTGTAATTGCAACTGGTTGAAATATAAATTTGGATTTTTTTCGGATGGTCAAAATATTTTCACTTTACAATAAAATGCAAATATTTGGAATATTTCTGAACACATTCAAAAACTAAAAACTGTTTTAGAAAGGTGATGAAATATGCTTTCAAATTATAGAATTCGAAAAATATTTTTTTTTTTTAAATTATAAAATTTTTGCATACAAACATAAAAAAGTTTTCAAAATGGCTCACCTTATGTTTTTTCTAACTCAAGTTACTGATAATAAAAAAAAATAAAAACACATGCATAATTTATTAGACAAATGTATAACAAACACATATTGTAACCTCAATTTTTTGTCGCTCTATGAATTTTTTTTTTTTAAATTTCAGAAGTTTCAAATTATTTTTTCAATTTGCGATTCAAAACTTTGTGTACATAAAAGTGTACATTTTACTTTTTTGATGGCTATTTTTTAGATTTTAATATAAAGCATGATGTTTTTCCTTTCTAACACCGATTAGAACATATTTCTAACTATGATAGTAAGGGAGTTACGGCGTCTTATGTGAGACCTATGTGCGTTGGGACAAATCTGGTCTCCTGTGATTAAACGGGTTAAAGGAGAATGTCTGTATGTGGTGGACGAGGGAGCAGACAAGCGGGCGTTGTGGATTTGATTTGTATGCAAATTAACAGATGACAGCGTGTAAAAGTTGGGTAACCATCCGGCAGAAGGCGTTGTTTCGTTAGCCACAGCAATGCGTGGCCGGGTCAGCTAGCATCAACTAAAAACAATTCGAGTGCAGTTTACAAGCGGTAGAAGCTAAACTTTACCAAAAAAATCTCAACCGATACTTGAAAAGGGAGGGATAATCAAAGCGACCAATGAGCGCAGACCAGCGTAATTTCCGTTTCATATCTTAACCAATAGGAGCCTTTAAAAGTGACATCATAATCAACGCGGTCAATGAGCGCAGTTGATGCGTCGCGGGTGCAGTAATCGTCATTTCCGTTTCACCCGAAATCCAAATCATAGCGGGGCTATAGAAGTTTCACTTCAAAAAGATTAGTTTTGAAAACTCTGGTAAATTTCAAAATCCTTCTGTACACGCCACTGGCATAATACTTACTAACGTTTAGTAAACAGATATTTATTTAACCCAAAACACGTGGAAATTTTACATAATGCAAAAATATAATAAATATCAGATGCAATAAATACTTTTCATGTTACTTTGTTGTTAAATTATAGTAGAAATTTGCACAAAGGATTTCAACACGTGTATAATTTAATTTATTTATTTTTTAACTCCCGTTAAATGTACTTTGTATATTCATAAACATAAACGAGAAAAAAACAAGTGTGCAGTAACACGTGGTAGAAGTGAAACCTTCATAAATCTAAAATAGACCATAGTTGGGAGGCTACGAATCACCGCACAAAGAGACCGATTATTCTATCTCATTCTCTCGCAGGCTAAATCCTATATATGTTTGTGTTTGTCTCTTTTTAGTGTAGTTTTTCGTTTAATCGATTTTAAAATCACAATGATGCTAAAGAAGTGTTCATTTCAAAAATACTATCTGCATCAACGAACGTTCTTTTACACTAGCGTGTGTCGCTCTCCATAGAGAGAAAACAAATGGCCTTATATTTAAACGCCCGGGGTCTCAAAAGTTTCGTATGATCTGTAGCTATTCGAAAACGTAAAAAAAATGAAATTATTGTTCACTATTAGCCCGCTAAAATGGCCGGAAGTTTCGAAAAAAATAGATTTCGTGATTTGTAAAAAAAATAAAACAAAGGTTTCATATTTTATATTTTGTACCAAACTTATTTTTCATTACACAACTGCAGTACAAAGAACCAAAAAAAAAATTTAAACATATGTGATGTGTTGGTTAAAAAAAATAAATGGGGAAAATAACACTTTTTCTGGATAAAATCGGAATTCTTGTTGACTTACTTGTATTCATAAAGTTGAACTTTTTTTTATTTTTGTCAGTTATACGCATTTTTTAATAATAAAAAAACGTTAAAAGGTTAGATTACTGAAAAAAAAATTAAAATAAAAATAAAAATGTGGTTTTAGGTTTGTTTTTTGATTTTCAATGCATTTTAGCGGGCTAATAACCATTTAAAAAAAAAATTAAATGCAGTTCTCATTTTCTTTGCAAGACGCAACTTTTGAGACCCCGGGCGATTCTGTATTCAAAAGTGGAAATAATTGACACACGCTATTTTACACATTCCGAGTTAAAAAAATAATATATTCATAGATTAATAATGATTATCATGATTAACGATAGGAGACCATAAATTTTGTTATTTTTGAAATATTAAATAAATTATTTAAGTCAAAACAGACGGTTTACTGTACACCTATAACTAATAAGTTCTTTAATGATATATCGATATAATAATCAACGCCTTCACATTGTACACATATAAGTGCACGGTGTCCGGAAACTCGCAGCACAAACGGGAAACTGGAGAATCTCTATCACAATTGGAGCCGGTGATGTGATTTGAAACTCGATGAAACGAAAAATAGCGGCATTAAAAAGAGACAAACACATACATATGTAGAATTTAGCCTGTGAGATAATGAGTTAGAATAAACGGTCTCCTCTTTATGTAATGCTTCGTAAATAATCGGTGCTTTGATGGCTCCCCACTCTTGCCTACTAAGTTATCTGAAAGTTTCACTTCTACCGCGAGTGAATTTCACATCCTGTTTTTTGAAGTGAAACTTTCTTAGCCCCGTTAGCGAATCGAATTCGGCACCTGCGAAGCATTATACTCCTATCAACTCTCCTATTGGTTGAGATATAAAACGGAAACGACGCGAGGTCTGCGTTAATTGGCCTGCTCATTGCGCTTTGATTACGACCTCACTTTTCAAGGCTCCTTATTCTTCATAGTTTGAGATTGTTTTGGTAAAGTTTCGCTACTACCGCGTATGAATTGCAAACCCTCTTTTTTTATCTTTCGTTTTCGAGTAAATCGAGAAAAAATCGGTTGCTAGGGGTTGATACAAGTTGTTTAATGTCTTTTAAAACATATATATTAGAAGGCTAAGTTTTTTAAACGATTAGTTGGCAAAATATTTAACAAAAATCGAATTGCTCAGATTAAAATATGTGCTTTTTTCTTTGGTTTTGACACCGCGGAAAAGGGTAACTCTGCAATGTACTTAGGTATGAGACGGTCTTGGCAATACAGTGAACCAACCCGCCCCTTGCCTGATCCTTTCGGCATCTGTCCGTGTAAATAGTCGGGTCACTATTTGCATAACAAGACAGTACCGCTTCAAACGGAACTGTTTCCCAGTTCTTGGCACCATCCAAGAAAAGAACGGGAAGGAGGAAACAGGAAAAAAACTGTACAAGTTTGATGCTACCATTAGCAATTTGAGAGGCGGATATGGGTACCGCCACCCCGGGAACCATTTATTGGATAATCAACCCCAAGAGATTCGCTACGTTTGGTGACTTAGCAGGGGTGCCCGGATTCAAGGGTGAGGTTTGTCCGGGTCTTTGAAGCGGATGTGTCTGCCCACCAGCTGCGTGACAGGCCAGATCGTGAGAGACTGATTGAGGGGGATCTCGTGACCTCTCAAGCAAAACTCATTTGGAACATCGCCTTACCCTGCAGTAGGGGGGTGGACTCAAATCGGTCATTCCTGGACCCACTGACCCCCCGATTCTAACACACCGTTCGTACCTTATCCATCACAGAGCTTCCTCTCCTTTAAAAGTCTCTCCACACAGCATCCCAAAGATGACATAGGCCCTGAGGTAAAATATTGTTTTCAGGGCTATTGTGTAGAGCTATCGTAAAAAATATCAGAGTGTGTAATTCACACGCGGTAAAAGTGAAACTAGAAAGTCGCTAGATGTCGCTTTCTTTTCTTTTGCATGTTTTTTTAAGTGGTTTGAAGATTGGATATTGATTTCCCAAAAAAATTTTTTTTTGGATATCGCAGGATTCGAATGCCTTGATGTCTTTCTGGCCGCTGAGACTTGTCAGGCACCTTGCCAACCTATGGAAGATTTTTCAGCATTATATTAGAACCGAGTATTTGTATAGAACTTAGTTGTGACGCATTTCCGTTTCACCCGAACTTCAAGTCACTAACGGCGCTAATGATGTTTCACTTCAAAAATCTAACGAAAGGAATCTTTCCAAAACTGATTAGTGGTCTTTCTTTGGAAAGTTTCGTCAACTATGTCTTTGGTATTGTTTGGTAGTCGTGTCCACAAGCCCCGCTCTATAACAAGGGATTATTGGCTTACTTAGACAATACAGGAATGATTATTATCACCATTCCGATCGGACGCTCACTCACTGGGTGGTCTATTAAACCGTGTGATAGGGTAAGACGATCACAACCACTTGTTGACATTTTCATTAAGATTATCATATCCACGAAAGCTTTGAAGCCATTTAGAAAAGTTTGTCAGCCTAATAATATCAACTAATAGTATAATTCTATTCTGTTGTTTAAACTCGCGGCGATATGTCATGTCCTTTATGCATTGTAAAAAAAAGTTGGCTTTTACTCTCTAACATAAGCACAAAACAAACGTCGGCGTCGCATGTAGCCTAATTTTCTCGGTTTAGCCGCATAACGTAGTCCTCAAAAGGTCCTTTTAACCCCTGACGTTTCGGACAGATCTCACTGTCCATCTTCAAAGGCCTTATGTCTTGAGTTTTGTCTCAAACTGATCGCTTTCGCGTGTCTGTTCGGTTCAGAAATCAAAACCTGAGAAGGTGCATATCAATTCTTATTATGTCTAGGACGGAGTACACAGCTTGTGATTTGACGGGGGAGGGGGTGCGTGTCCTCCATATCAGGTGTTTGCTTTTAAGGACTAAGTTACGCGGGTAAACCGAGAAAACTATTCTACATCTTATACCCGTGAAAACCTTAACCTTTGTGTATTTAACATTTTAAGTGCCTGGATGCAATTCTACTGACTTTCGTGATATTGTGTGAATGTTGTTAAGAGAGACAAAAGTAACCAATGGTATTGATTTAATTCCGAGTAAAATAATTTAATGAATTTATACAAAGTATAATATATGTTCATGTCTTACATTTTAAATACGCCAATCAATTTTTTGTGATTTTCTATTTCGGTTTTTTGTCTTCATAAAGCATTCGCAAAATAAATAAATGAATAAATATTAATATCCTATGATATTAAACAGTGCGCATTGGATTTTTTTGAGTTTCACACAATATCCGGAACAAGCGGTTTTTATGGTGTAATTTTGGAAATTGAAATTGTTTTGCGTACACCCCATAGCCATGGCCGCACCATATATTCTTGTTTGTATTCGTGTTTATAAAAAAATGTTTTGAAAAATTATCGCCGCACGTCATTAGCACTTGTGAAGAGGCCTTGTTAGGTTCTAAATTTTGAAAATGCCAAAAAGCCGATTTTACAAAGTCGGATACCTTTCTCGGCTACGAAAATTTCAATCGGAAACTGAAAGCTGATCTCACTTGTAAAAGGAATGCCATAAAAGCATTCAGCACTCAAAAACGGCCCAGCACATCCCTGTGAAATCTGATCAACAAGCAATATTACACGTAAATTTCAGTCAAATCCGGATGGGTAGTTTGGAAAATGAATAGGGTCCTCAAACTTTAATATTTTGAATTCTCTGACTTGCATCAACTTGTTTCATAAAAGGTGCGGTTTGAAAAATAAAACCTGTGAAGGCATTTTCAAAGTTTCACCTAAAATTCCAGTAAATACTTTTCATTCAGAACTTAAAAGCTTAGAGCCCAAGAAATTTTTGAACAACGCGTTCAGATTTTGCAAATAAATTAATCGTGATATTTCTTGTGAGATTAGGTATTTTTGAGTGCTGACGGTTATGCAGAATTTGCAGGTTACCCTACCTACAATGCTGAATATTGGATTTGATGTGATCTTGTAGAAGTGGTACCATATAGTACCATAACAGAACCGTAACAGCTGGAACAATTCCAATTAGTACATGATTCCATCATCTTACTTGTTAAATCAAGTCTGCTTCAAAATTAATCCAAAGATAAATATATGTATGATATTACACGATGAATGGCCTTTTTTTCATGAGGAGAACCTGATGTACCATGTATGTGCTGCATTGATTCGAATTAGATCCTGATTACATTATCCCTTTTGTTGAAGGGTGCCTGTTTTCAAACTAACCTTATAGTATAATATGTAAGATATTATACTCACGATAAACCCTTTCACACATATACCACGTCGCCTTATCCTTGGCGGGTCGGGGACCCGGCAGCGCACGGTGCTCACGGGGCTGACCGAGGAAGAACGGATCGTCTTCGTCTCCCACTCCTTGATATTGAAGAAGTCACCAATGCTCCGGAATACAGCGCATGTGGAGCACACCTTAAAAGAGGGGAACTACAGAAGCCAAGGTATTTGACAGAAGTGTGAATAGTCAAAAGCATGTGGAAATCAGTGTATATGTGTGTACAATATACAGTATTAATACGTCGAACAGACGTTAACTTAACACCATGCAGTGGCTCAGGACCCCTCGGCTATCGAGTGTCGCACAGGTGGCTAAACCATTTATAGTCGATAGTTCCCCCGAGCGAATTGATATTCCGTAACATCAAATTATTGAGAAGCGACCGTTTTGACAACCCAGTTTTTCACTGTAACTATAAACGCAAACTAAAATAAGAAGATGTGTTTTCTCCATGTGAGAGAAAGAACTCTAAGAAGGGAATAAAAAAATACAATCTTTTTGAACCGGTGTTGGTGGTGTTTTAATGTACACGGTCAATCAATTGCGTGGGGGGGGGACATTTACAATTCTTTACGCTGGGTTCAAGGCTCGACTAGGTAACACTAAAAAGGGTTGAAAATTCTCCTCCAGTACAATTATTTGCTACACTTTTGTAGACGGTTCATCAAACAACTACACTGAAAATACAGAACGGTGTTTTTAACGGGTATATTTTCAACAATATTTACAATCCAACGGATCCAAGCATCCATTTCTTTAATTTTCAAAGAAGTTTTGAATTTAAACACATTTGGTCAGTGTGTGACCTTACAATATTCAGACGATAATTTATTAGTATTTTTACATTTAAATGTTTACGTGAGCCCTTGCCCGTAAAAATGTCGTATCCAATGAGTTATTGATGGAATAATGGTGGGCACATTTATGGTAGGGATTATGGTACTGGAATATTTTTTAGGCCTGTGGCAGCATTTTAGAGTTTGGTTTGTGGAAGAACGTTGTATAATGCCATTTATCGAAATCACGGAGCATGGCTTAATTCATGGGAATAAATGGAGAAAACGAACGCCTTGTAGCTTCAATTAGAAAGACTCAAAGCCAAGAAGCTGAAGAATGCAGGAAAGTAAAATTTGTACGGAAAAAATATTATTAAGCCTGCTTTTTAGCCATTGAAACAGTTTTGTGGAAT
Source organism: Limnephilus rhombicus (assembly GCA_929108145.2). NCBI lineage: Eukaryota > Metazoa > Arthropoda > Insecta > Trichoptera > Limnephilidae > Limnephilus > Limnephilus rhombicus. The sequence goes on along the minus strand of OV815275.1, from coordinate 38,451,641 downwards.
AATGTTGTAAGTTGATCTCAAGACAATATCTCGAACGTAAATGGTTTCATTAAAATACATCGTTTTTTTAACCAAAAATGCAATGACATGTCAGAGAGCTACACGTTGTGTGTGAAATTTTTACGTACATTTTTCCACAAATTCAGCATACATTCTAGTAATAAACTCTAATTTAATTGCATTTCTAGGCGACTTTTCATTTAAAACTCTTAAGAATTGTATATTTTATGTATTATAAATATTAAATATTATGCAACATAGCTGGTTCTGTTTATTAAATTTTTCTCGGAATAAGAATATTGTTGGATACAACATCTTTTTGGGCATCGCCTCAATTCTTCAATATTTTTGATGAACTCAACTTTCTCTCATCTATTGCGTTTTAACAATTTAATATAAATTAATTTTGATTGCAAAACAAACTCCATTTTTTAAAACAAGCTCCTCTCACCACGTAATAAAAGTGATCACAAAAACTAATTGAAATATTTTACAGTTGGAATTATTTAACGGGGAGTGAATTAATTTCTACTTCCATTTTATTACAAAAATGTGAAAATTGTTTGTAGCTTGCACTGCTTCACGGGAGTAATGGCAAAATTGAAAAATAAACGAACTAGAGTATTTTGCAACACTAGTTTTCAATAATATTAAAGGAAAAAATCTCATATTTCCTCTTCAGAATACATTGTTAACTTTTCAGGTGTTTATTTCTGATCTTGAAACGCTGAGCGTTCTCGGAAAGCAGCAAGGAAAAATTAATCAACTGTTTTGCATATCTTTAATTAGTTTTACTTCAATTTTATACTTTTTAGGTACGAAATAATATACATTTTTTCAGAGGAAATTATATTTTACTCCTTTCCATTTAATTACTGTTGAATTGTTTATTGTCTTTCTAAAATGTGGCTTACTAATAAACATGTCTTTAATCAGTTGTGTAAAATGTAAAGTTTTTTAGTAGCTAAGGGTACGATTTTAAACATGTAAATTTCGTTACCGTTCAGTAGAGTTGAGTAAAATAACGTGAAACATTTTTTTAAACCGTAAGAGTAACTACGCCAAATAATAATTTTATTTTGGGAGGCGGGTATGGGCACCGCCGCCCGGGGAACCATTCATTAGATAACCAGCACCTCTGCCATAGATCACCCTAAGTGGTTCGCTACGTTTGATGACTTAGCAGGGGTTCCCGGGTTCATGGGGTGAGGTTTGTCTAAATCTTGGCGGCGGATGCATCTGCCCACCAGCTGCACGGCAGGCCGAATCGAAAGAGAATGGTTGAGGTAGTCCCCCTGACTTCTCCATTCGTACACTCTTGAAACATTGCCTTGCACCGCAGTGGGAGGGATGGATACGTACGACTGTCAGTCCTTGGACACACTGACCCCTAAAATTCCTACCCACCTCTTATACCCTTTTCCTTCCCAGAACTTCCTCTTCTTCCTCTCCTAAAAAGACCCTTCACACAGTATCCCCAAAGATGACATAGGCCCTGTGGGGAATTATTTCCTCAGGGCCTCCTTTGTGGAGCTTAAAAAATCAGAGTGTGCAATTCACACCCAGTAGAAGTGAAACTAGAAAGTCGCTAGATGTTTTGGATTTGGTAGGTTTCGAACCTTCGATCACTGGATGTCTCTCTGGGTGCTAAGAGTCGGGCGATTCAAACCGCAGCGCTATTGGAGGCCCGCGCGTAGTTTGAATTTATCGCATTATATTTCAATTTGGGAGGTGGGAATGGGTACCGCCTCCTCGGAAACCTTTATTGGATAACAAACACCTCTGCCGTAGATCAACCCGAGTAGTTCGCTACGTTTGGTGATTTAGCAGGGGTGCCCGGGTTCATGGGGTGAGGTTTGTCTAGGTCTTGGAGGTGGAAGACCAAGACACACTGAACACCAGATTCCTACCCACCCCTTAAACCCTTTTCCTTCCCAGAATCTCCTCTCCTTCCTTTCTTATAAAAACCGTCCATACAGCATCCCTAAGGATGACATAGGCGCTGAGGAAAATTATTTTCCTCAGAGCCTGCTGTGTGGAGCTCAAGTAAAAAAAAAATAAAATACATTAGAACCGAGGACCGTCAAATAATCAAATTTTTTTACGCTTTTCCGTTTCATCCGAATTCCAAATCGCTAATGGGGCAAAAAAAGTATCGCTTCAAAAAAAAAAACCAATAGAACACGCGAAATTTAAAAAAAAACTTTTGCAACGTCTTACCAAACTGCTACGAATGCCAGTTGTAAATGTTTTCGCCCGATGCAGTTTAATAATTAATTTAATCATGGTACATGACTGCCTTTTTTAAATAAATTATGCGATTTAAATATAAGGATTTATTTTTTCTATTTACCTTATTTTTACACAGTTTCAAGTAACCACGGAAAACCGAAAAGGTTTCATTTATTGTAAAATATACACCGTAACCTTCGGGAGTCTCATAATCGCGACTTATTTCCACAACAGGATGTCGACCACCATGGGTTTATTTATCTTAAGTGTGTAGGTACCTTCTTTTCTTCATTTTTTATAACATCTCTGAGGCGGTAATTCATCTTATAAATATTATCAAACATCGCTTATCGGTTTGCCCGGCGGCGACCCGGGGAAAATATAACAAGCCATTGATATTATTTCGTAAATATTAGTTGAACATGTTATGGGTAAGTCTGTGTGCAATCGATTCGAAGTTAAAGTTATTTTACTTTCATGCAGTAAGGTAATTTAGAAAAGGGTAAGCTAAAACAAAGAAGGTAGTATTTCAAAATTCGCTGTAAGGCGTTTAGGAAACTCTAAAATAGTGCATGTATTATATTATATTACATTGGATGGAAGATAAAGAAAAGTGAAGATTTCGATTCTTCTCCCAAATTGCGTTATTTATATTTTTTGTTATTATTTATTTATTTATTTTATTTTATCGAAATCAACAGTAGTTAACAATGCGGTTAATTAAAACATTCACCTAACTGAGAAACCAATTACAGATTTCCTCTTTATACTAATATACTAATAATATACATGCCGGTAACTCCATTAATGGAGGACTGAATGCCGTTGGAGCTAATAAAAAACTTTCAATAAAAGCGAAACTAGCAGTCCACAATGGAGTCCTGGTACCTACCCTGATGTATGGCAGTGAGGCATGGAACTGGCAGAGGAAGGATGAAAGTAAACTGAATGCTGTTGAAATGAGATCCCTGAGACGTATGTGTAGTAAAACCATGTATGATCGTGTTAGAAATGTGGATATCCGCAAAGAATGTAAGGCTGATGTAAGTATAATGAGCAAAATTAAGAAAGGGACCCTCAGATGGTTTGGGCACGTAGAGCGAATGAACGAAGAAAGTAGTGTTAAAAGAATATATGATGCAAATGTGAATGGTAGAAGAAGTCGGGGACGCCCGAGGAAGACATGGCACAATCAAGTAAATCAGATACTTGAGACGGGCCATGTCAAAAATTAGAATAATAGAAGAGTATGTATGAGACGATGTGTGAATGTGAGTGAGGCAAAGAGTGTGTGCCAAGACCGAGTTGTTTGGCGGTCCGTCCTCTCTGCCTACCCCTGCGGGGAAACGGCGTGATGGTTAGTTAGTTAGTTACATTACCTAATATATTATTCCTTTTTTGACAGTTTGGTACAAATTTAACAGCAATGTTGTTTTATAAAGCAACATCGCATCTGTTTATATTATGTAATAGATAAAATGGAGACCACACAGTTAATAGAAATTCGGGTTTGTTTCGTACATATGCACAGAGTATTTGTTTGATAAAAACAATGTTTGTCTTTCTTTTGCATTTCTTATGATGAAACCAAGCATTTCAGCAGCTTTGTTTATGATTTGGTTGATTGATATGACATTGATATTGTAACTTATTATCCTAGAATCACACAAAGATCGCGAATATTGTAGCTGGTTAAAATTTTGTTTTCATTTAACAGACATTGATGTATAATTTTTTGTCATTTTTTGTGATATGGTGTTACTTTGAACCATTTAAAAATAACTGGTTAATCTGACAATTAATACGTTAAATGACCAACAATAAATAGCTACGCCATTTAAGTACTCCCGTAATTTCATTTTTTGACATAAGAAAGTTGATGATCATAGAATTTAAAAGTTATAAAAATATATTTTTCACAATTGCGATCATAATCTTTTTCTGTTTTTCCGCGTCTTTTTTTCTTTCATATTTATTTTGGTTTAGATTATAATTGTTATATTATTCTTGAATGATATGTATACATATATTACATTGATGGGAATAACCTTCAAAAGTTATAAAAAGAGAGTTTTCCTTATTAAAAAAAAAAAATCATTTTATTTATTTATATATATTTTTTAAGAAATACAAAAATAACCTGACAAGATTTATAAATCTCGTATTATCACCACAGTAAGCGGAAAATGTTGCTTGTGTCGTGATGGAGGACTTAACCAGTCAAGGAATCGAACACGGGACACAATATTATAAATTTTTTATACCTACTATATATTTATTTTTGGGACTATTTTTTTATTTACCAAAATAACTTAAACATAGTGACCGAATCGGTAAAGGCGTCCGTTTCGGTAAGAAGAGAAGTTCTGAGATCGAGTCCCAGTTGCGACATTTATCTTTTTTTTATATTAGCTCCACACAGGAGGCCCTGAGGAAAACAAAAATTCCCATCAGGGCCTCTATCATCTTTGAGGATGCTGTGGGGAGGGTCTTTTTTAAAGAAAGGAAGGGTAGCAGAAGTTCTGGGAAGGAATAAGATGTGAGAGGTGGATATGAGGAGTGGGGTTCAACGTGTTTAGGAATGACGGATGCATGAATCCATCCCACTGCGCTGCAAGGCGATGGGTCGAGAGAGTCCGGCTGGAGAGGTCAGTCTCTCCCGATTCGTCCACGCAGTAAGTGGGCAAACACATTTGTTGCCAAGACCTGGACAAATCTCACCCCATAAACCTGGGTACCCCTCATAAGTAGTCAAACGTAGCGGACCACTTGGGTGACCTATGGCAGAGGTGTTGATTATCCAATAAATGGTTCCCGGGGCGGTAGTACCCATTCCCGCCCCCCAAATTAATATTTTTCTGCGTCTTGTTTATCTTTACCTTCAATGATACATTACATTGATGCCCATTTTGCCCAAAATTTAAATCAAGAGTTATTGGGTAAGCAGTGTAAAGAAACGGTTAAGTGAAGTGTGGTGTACTAAAAAGTATAGTGTGTGGTAGTGTATAGGACTTAAAAGTGTAGCGTTTTGCACGTTGCACCCAACGGAGGTGATTAAATTTTATTTTTATATCCAAATGTAATTTTATTTTGAAATGCATAAATTTTTTATTATTCCCTAATTTTAAGTTAAAAATTACACAATGAAACAATTATCGATGCGCAACTATTCGTGTTTTGTTTTTTTCAGTATCAGAGATGAGGTTGTGTATGGATTTATAGTTTTGTGATTTTCTACTTTTTCAGTTAGGTACGGGAATTGCGTTTCATTTTCTTTATACGTGTGAGGGAGATTTATTATAATTATAGTATTTTTCCTTTAGAGGGTTGCAGACATACGTTCACCGTTTGTCTCATTTTCGACAGTTGATATTTAGCCTGTAAGAAAAAGGGGCAGAATTATATGTTTAAGAACAAAAGCAAAACAATCAACGCATTGACATTTGAGAATTTTTGGAATATTATATTTATCACAATATTGCTGTATCTCTTTCAAAAGATTTGAATTCGTTCCAAACAAAATGAATGAGGAAAAGAATTTTCTTCAAAATTTATTTTTTCGTGAATTTTTCCGATGTTTTGATAGCTATTCTGCTATTTGAGGTGTAGACAAATCCAACAAATTAAAGATCATACAAATCGATCCAGCCGTTCTTGAGTTAAAAATGGTGTAACACACGATTTTGTTTTGCATATTAAGATTGGCAACACGAAGATAATTCACAGGAAAATAAATGTAAGTTTACAAAAGCTAAATGGTATACGTATTTTTTCTTACTCTAACCAACTGGTGTTTAAAAATTAGTGATACTTTTTTAAAGGAGACCATTCTAAGACAAATATTTTAATGCTTTTGAAATGTGTATCTTTTTCTAATCTCTGAAAGGTTTTTTAAAATTTTATTTGTTATAATGTACCCAACATAAAAAAAAATACAAATAAATAATTTAAAGTTACAACAAGTTTGAACAGAGTATTTTTTATGTAAATACCACATAAGAGTTTCAACTTCTCCAGTCTGGAGCCGGTGAAACTATGGCATCCCCAATCGGTGTATGTTGTTGAAGATAGTGGGTATGGGAAGGAGATGGGGTATAGGAAGGTAGGAAAGTACCTGGCTATTCTCTATTTGGGAGGCGGATATGGGTACCGCCGCCCGGGAACCATTTATTGGAAAACCGACACCTCTGCCATAGGTCACCCCAAGTGGTTCGCTACGTTTGGTGAATTAGCAGGGGTTCCCGGGTTCACGGGTGAGGTTTGTCCAGGTTTTGGCGGCAGATGCGTCTGCCCATCTCACGTGTGGAGGGCAGGATCGAAAGAGACTGGTTGAAAGAAGTCTTTTAACCTCCAGCCGGAATCTCTCGACCCATCGCCTCGCACTGCGGTTGGAGGGATGGACCCATATGTCCGTCACTCCTGGACACACTGATCCCCAGATTCCCACCCACCCCTCATATCTATTTCCTTCCTCGAACTTCCTTTCCTTAAAAAAAACCCTCCACACAGCTTCCCCTAAGGCGACACTGGCCCCGAGGGAAATTATTTTCCTCGGGACCTCCTGTGTGGAGCTAATGTAAAAAAAAATATATATGTATTCAGATTTGGTCACCAAATACGTAATAAAGTAATAAAGTCATTCCAGAAAATTTCAATTCTGAACGGTAGTCTTATACCGGGGCGATACTGAGAGTCTTCCACTATGGTAGAATCAAAAGAGCCGTTTATTGTAACATTATTTTTAAAATAGAATAAAAAATAAAATAAAACATAAACGAATTCACAGATCAAAAGCATAAATTTAAAAACTTATAAGTTTTAATTAAATCGAGTTATGTTGTTTTCCCGTGTTTATAAACGAACTGTCAAGTGTCAAACTCGAAGGTGTAGAACAAAGACAAAGTAAGGAGCTTGGGTTGCCATAGAAATTAAAAGTTTTAGTTTCAATTCAATACATTTCTAAAATATTACGCCTAGCTATCCCAAGGTTCGTAGAAAATGTATGGAGCTGCCTTTGAGAATTGATAGTTGATTTTATTTCTCTTTAATATTCTTTATTTGAAATACCGTTATTTCATTTTCATTTTTTTATTTCAATGTAAGGTTTCAATTTCTTATTTTTATTTAATTTGTATTAGTACATTTTTTAATATTTATTATGTATTTTTTATGTGTCTGTGCGATATCTCTATGGAGGTACTTATTACAAGAATTATTTCGACAATTTTGCTCACTGCCCGCAAATTTGTTCACTTGCAAAGCTGCAATCTAAAAATTCTAATTATCAATAATTATATATCATATCTCAATTGAGGTAAAATAATAATAATAATAAAAATAGGTACTTAGTACAAGAATTATTTCGACAATTTTGCTCACTGCCCGCAAATTTGTTCACTTGCAAAGCTGCAATCTAAAAATTCTAATTATCAATAATTATACATCAACCTAAGTTACACGGAAATTTAATAAACCTAACCTATCCTTTCCTAACAATAAAATCTAACCTAACCCAACAAAAATATTTTTTTAATTCAAACTTCTTAGATTAATAAGGCCGTTGAAAAAACAAATTGAATAGATTACAATACATTGCTAGCTTAAGGTTAAAGGTTAAAATAAGGAAAAACCGTTAGGTTAAAGAAATGAATATTAAGATAGGAAACTAAGGCTGGGTTAAGATTAAGTAACGAAAATTTTAAATCTGGTAACGCTTAAGTTAGATTAAGCTGAAAGTCTGTAGAATAATTGTTAGGTTAAGTTTATATTAAATTAAGCTTTCATTCGATGAAGCCTAAGATAGGTTAGGCTGAAGTTCTGTGAAACAGAGCGCTAAACTGAAGTTCAGTGAAGCTTAGCGGGGTATTCTAGAAAAGAAAAAAAAGAAAATTTTCTACATATTTCGATATTTTAGATATTCATGAATATATAAACAGCGCCCTTGAGGTGATTTTTCACAAAAACGGCGCTATATAAATCATCCAAATATTATTATTATTATTATTATCTCCTTAAAAGGATTTTTAAAAAAATCGAATTATTTTAAAAGTGATAGCCATTTTAGTTGACCGGTTTAGACGGAATATAACTAGAATCTAAATAGAGCAAAACCTTAAGCGCATTTTTCTCAAAACCACTTTTTGAAAATTCGCAAAATATCACAAAATAACTGAAACACATCATTTTTTTTTTGAGTAGCTGCCATTTTACAAGATTTTTTTTTCTTCATATTTCTTGTTTCCTACCATAATGACATTTGTACTGATAAAGAATCTACCTGTTTTATTTTTCAGATGACCAGATGGGTGGAAATTGTGACGAAATGGACACTCTATTTTTTCCCCCTCTACTTCAACAGCGTGAAATATATATATATATATATATATATATATATATATATATATAGTTTTTAAGTGCATACTTAAATGTTTATATTAATGGTTTTAATCGACCGTCAAAAAACGCCCGAGTTCGGGCTTCCAAACTAGAATACCCCCTTAAGATAGGTTAGGCTGAAGTCCAGTGAAATGAATAGGCTGAAATTGAAGTTCTGTGAAGCTCAAGAAAGGTTATGTTTAAGTTCAGTGTAACGGTAGGTTACACTGCACTTCAATGAAGCTTAAGACATCATGTTAAGCTGAATTTCAGTGAAACGGATAGGTTAAACTGAAGTTCAGTGAGGTTTAAGATAGTTAAGCTAAAACCAGTTGATGTTTAAGAAAGAAATTCTTAAACATCAACTAGCTTTAAAAAAAGGGTTCTTTTGAAGTTTCTTACCTGGGTGGGCTCGTCAGTCTCGCTGGGCAGCGCAGGCACGGAGGCGGACGGGGCACCGCCGCCGTTCATGCCGCCGGGACGCCGTGCCCCTCCCTTGGCGCCGGGGGGCGACTGCGAAGACTGCTGAGTCTGCTGCTGAGTTCCTCCCTGCAACATAACACACATCATGAAGGATATTATAATCATGTTTGGTAGTAGACTGACATTTGTATTCATATTAAGATGGCTTATAGCATTTAGCAGGGGTCCTAGCATAGTCGATCGATAAGGATTGATAATATAACTTTCGGTAACTTCTCATAGTTCCCTAGGACAACTGAAGATCGCTTACATACATACAACAGTTGACGTCGACTATATTACGAACAGGACACTTACAGCCTCACTAAAAAAACCACTTAACGACCTTAAAATAGTGTTTTTGTTCCGCACCGTGTAAAGATTATACATTTTATTTTATAGAGGGTTACTATTAACAAAATGGAATTTTTCTGTTGGCTACACTGGACTTCGGTGGATCTGCGAACGTGCAGTCCGCCATGGATAAAATATAAATAACAGTTTTGACATACGATCTTTTACGAGCCATTCATATAATATTTTTGTTCCGTATTTCGCATTAATATTGTTTATAATATAAATGATTTTTTTCTATGAATAGCAATACTCAAAACAGACCCATCTGAAAATTTTATTTTGGGCCGTAAAAATCTTCAATTGGGCCGCATGCGGCTCGCAGGTTTGGCATGCCTGGTCAATCAAGAGACTGGTTGAGGAAGGCCTTTGATTTCTCCAGCCGGACCCTCTCGACCCATCACCTTAGACCGCAGTTGAAGGGATGGATTCTTACGTCTGTCACTCCTGGAAGCACTGACCCCCAGATTCCTTCTCACCTTATTTTTCCTCAGTAGAATTTTATCATCTTCATTTCCTTAAAAAAACCCCCACACAAAATCCCCTAAGATGGCAAAGGGAAATTATTTTACTGAGGGGCCTCCTGTATAAAAAGGAGGTAATGCAAAATAAAAAAATAAAAATATACATTACGCAATATACTGAAAATATACTCAAAGTAATCAAAAATAGGAAATAAAAACTAGAGATGGTTGTACAGTAATTAATCTTATTAATGTCGCTTTTGCTACGGATCCAATTGATCAACGCCGGGAAACATAAATACTTAAACATAAAAGCCAATCTTTTAGTAAAATTCATTAAATGAAATCCGTTAATCTTACATTGGATCTCCTCGGGGACTGTGACGGGAGCGAGTCCTCCATCGGCAACACACAACACTTTAACCAACTGCACATGATTTTAAAAGTCTAAAACAACACAGATCAATAAACTTTCATCGGGATGAACAGAAAAAAATATGAAGTAAAAGAGACTTACGTAATTATACTCGTATTATTATAAATATGTTCCCATATTACGAGATTAACGCTCCCACAGCTAAAATTTAACGTTTTTTACTAAATTTAAACCGCTATTTTTAAATGTTCAACCGATGCCTTAGTATTTAAGTTTTGGCTTAGTACAAATCTGGTTAAAACAAGACTAAAACATGAAATAAAAAAGGGATAAGTTCTTACTTCGACTTTATTTAAACATTATCCTCTTTACTAATAAATGTATTATAAATTTTACACAACTGATGAAGAGCCGTTCACCATACATTCGTAGTTTAAAAACGATTATTAATAAAGCTGTAATTGTTTAGCTTTGTAAGTAGTATGTAAGCGTAATGAATAAGACTGAAAAGGATGCTAAGATTTTTTAGGCACGTGGAGCGAATGATCGAAAAAAGGAATGAGAAAACATTTAATGCGAATGTAAATGGTTGAAGAAGTCGGGGTTGCCCTACAGACATGACACAAGCAAATAAACCAAATAGTTGGGTCGGGCTATGTCGAATTCAGAATAAAGAAAGAAAAATAAATAAAAGAAGTCAGAATAAAGAAATAAAATAATAAAAAGAATGAGATGATGTAGGAATGAAAATGAAGGAAGAAGGCCTGTTCCAAGACCGATTTGTTTAGCGTTCCGTTCTCCCTGCATACCCCAGCGGGTAATCGTGGTGGCCGATTTAATTTAAAAAATTGATAGAGGTTTTACGAGTTTAGAACCGGTTTCGAATTAAACCCAAGTTTTAATTTTGTCAAGAATGGTTTATAATACCAATAATTGGTAGGTAGATAAATTTTACAATACATGCAATTGTTTTGGTTACAAATGAGGGAAGAGAGAAGATAATTGGAGCAATTATCTAAATGGAGTGAAAATGAAAACAAATGTAAATTTCCCCTTTTCGGAGACTTCAAAAGTTGTCTGTTTACAGATTGAGTGTCTGTATCTTTGTCTCGGATGACGACCTAAGCAATATCTCTCATTCCAGTTCTAAACCAGAGGCTTCAACATCAGCTTCTTGGAATTAACAGCCGATAACACGATTCTCACACAAATGAATCGGTGAAGTCAAGGCTCAACTCGACTGATAAATATAATGAAATATAATAAAATAAACTGTTATACGAAATGAAATTTAATAGTGTAGTCATGTTTGTGTTGATGTCTTGAGATTTGAGTGTGGAGGGATGTGATGAACGTATGTCTAAATGTGCAAAAGAGACAGCGTGTTTGAATGAGACGTATAAATGCGCGTATCTGCTTCGCATCTCGAATTACCATAACTTCCTACCACTAGTGTGTCAATAAACAGTGCTATTATTCTACTAATACCGAATTATTGCATTCCCCCCATTTATAAATTGACTTGGTGATCCTGCAAAATCATCACAGTTGATAAGTTAGTTTTAGCTAAATATAAAATTGACACAAACACTGCTAAAAGACAAGAAAATCTGGAATAAAGAATTTGACCCAGTTAAACACTCGTCATAATTGTTACTGTTTTTTCCGTCCTAAATAATAATAAAAAAAGTCTACGTGAAGAAATTCAAATAAATACCTCCCATCAAAATCAAAAGATTAAATCTGCAAACAAAACATTGTTCAATAATCCGTTGTACAAACACTCTGCAAAAGAATTTCACAAAAACTTGGGCTTAAAGTTTAAAGAAGCCTCGAAAAGTAGAAGTTCGGCCGCGGAAAACCGCTGCATTGAACGAAATGCAAGGAGCAATGACGAGTGACGAAGCTGACGAGAATCGCTTCGATACGCGAAAGCACCAACGCAACGTCTCGAGTCCACACTTCAACTGCCCCGAGTGACATTTAGGAAAAATTCATTCCAGCTTAAACTGTTTTGTTTACTTAATAAAGACGTGGTGGGTTGATAAAGCCCGTATTACTTGGAGCTAGTTTATTTGCATATTGCTTTTGCATCGGAATTTTGAACAGAAAATTATGCAATACTGCAAAAATGTAAAGGTAAACGATTTATAATCATTTTTTATTGGAATAACTTTTGAACGTTGTACTACCCATCAATGTAATATATCATTAAAGAAGAAGGTAATACTAATAAATCCAAACGAAACATAAAACAGAAATATATACGTAGAAAAAAAACGGTCGCTGGGACTCGAACCCAAAATCTCTTGACTTTTTTTTTTACATTAACTCCACACAGAAGGCCCTGAGGAAAATAACTTCCCTCAGGGCCTATGTCATCTTTAAAGATGCTGTGTGGAGGGTCTTTTTGAGGAAAGGAAAGAGTGAACACGGGTCTTGAAGAGACCCATGTTGTAGGAGGGAGGAAACACAGAGACCGGCAAATCGTTCCACAGCCGAGCCGTTAAACTCAAGAACGAGTCATAGAAACGACCCGTTCTCATGTGACTAATGTCAACCGTATATAAATGTTGGGCGCGTGTTTGGCGTGTTTCCCGACTATGCACCGGTGCCGAGGGGATCAATGACGCTAGTTCCTCGGAGCATCGTCCATTGTAATACCGGTAGAACAAGGACGGCATTCCCACCTGACGCCTGTGCTCTAAAGATTGCAGTCCGTCTGTTAAGATGGGAGAATCTATCAAACGGACCGCCCGTTTCTGCACAGAGTCAAGGGTTTTTTTTAGGCATTTTGGAGCTCCAGACCAGAGGTGGCTGCCAAATTCAACCGTGGGGCGCACTTGCTATTTGTACAGGGTTAGCAGTTGTGTAGTATTTAAGTATCTGCGGGCCCTGTACAGTACGCCCAGTTTCTGAGAGGCTAACTTAACTCTGGTTTCGATGGAGCCCCCGTACCTGAGCTGGTCACTTAGAGTTACACCAAGCATATCGATGGACGTCCTGTTCGGAAGATTGCTTCCGTTAAAGGAGACTAGATTTTCATTTCGATCCCTTTTAGACGTTATCAAACATGATTGGGTCTTTGAAACATTAAATTCGACGAGGTTATTCTTACCCCAAGAGAAAACACTCTCGAGGTAACCGTCCATTCTTTGCTTCAAAGCCCTCCGAGCTATTGGAGTTTGTGTGCCCTTGGAGGGCTTGTCAAACAAAAAGCTATCATGGACTGTTCTGTCATCCGCGTAACAATGAATCGGTGCACATGACAAGAGGTCATTGATGTGCAACAGAAACAAAGTCGGTGACAGAACCGATCCCTGTGGGACGCCAGCATTTATCGAATGCGAGGAAGAGGTGAAACCGTCAGCAACCGCCTGAATCGACCTCTCCCTCAAAAAGTCGGCAATCCACGCACACAAGGATGCGGGAAGTCCGTAAGAAGACAGTTTGTTGACAAGCCCTCGGTGCCAAACCCGGTCAAAGGCCTTGGAAATATCCAGTGCAACCGTTTGGGTCTCACCGAAACGTTCCAGGCACCGCCCCCAAACATGCGTCACATACGCGAGAAGATCAATGCAAGAGCGGATCCGCCGGAATCCGTATTGACGGTCGTTAATAATAGGTCTTAGCGAGACACAGCACCTTAACCAACTCGGCCATTTTTCTGGAATTTTTTGTCAATCTCATCTTTCAAATTAAGAAATAACAATATTTTCCTCGTATAATAAAATCTGATATGTTTACCGGAGACACTATAATTTATTAAAGAACTTTGTAATCAATCAAAAAAATAGCTGCCAAAAAATGTTTCTTTTTGGGATTTTAGAAAAAAATATCATAATGAAGGCGTGTTTATTTTATTTTTTTGGCGAAAAAATTTTCTATAACGGTTAAAAATGCGCCATTTTTGATTTTCATCCAAAATGACATGTTGTTTTTGTTTGTCTTACCAGCAAATAGCCTTTTCTTCGTCATAATGCCAGATAGAATCTTTTCGGAATGTGCTATGTTATTTTAGATAATTTTTAACATTCATAAAAATTACTGAAAGTAACGAAATTATACATTTTTGGGAATATGGTTAGAAAAAATTCGAGTGCACTTTACACGCGGTAGAAGCGAAATTTTACCAAAACGATCTCAACCAATAATTGAAAAGTAAGGTCATAATCAAAGCAACCGTAATTTACGTTTTATATCGCAACCAATAGGAGCCTTTAAAAGTAACATTATAGTCAAAGCGGCCAATGAGCGCAGTTGACGCGTCGCAGGTGCACTAATCGTTATTTTGGTTTCATCCGAAATTCAAATCACAGCCGTGCTATAAGAAGTTTTACTACAAAAATCAACTTTAAATGTTCCGCACTTTTAACAATTATTTTTAACATTTAAAATGCCAAATTTCTGTTCGAATATTCGAATGTCCCATGTAAAAAGGGCTGCGTGGAAATATGCTGAACACCGTTGCAATGTCGCCAAGGAATTGTATCACAAGTAACAATGTATCAATAATATCAATAAATCGCAGAAGCTCTGATAACAATACATGGCTATGCGGCGGCTTTCCTTTGAAAATAAAGCCTGGAAATAATATTTGTGTAAAGAAAGTTTAATTAGGTAGATATGAGAAGTCAAATCATAACATCTTGAACAACACTCCAATAATAAGGAACTCCAGTGAAAAATATTATGGCTTTAAAAAAATATGTCCGTACAGACCAGTGAACGCTGATTCTGAATATATAAGTTTTATTTCATAATTTTAAACGTAGAGTTCTTAAAAAATTATTAAAAAGTGCATTTTTTAACGTCTCGTTAAAATACACTGTTAAGTTGGTACGATTGAATGGTTAGTGCTGACGTCACGCGCCACCAGTCATTGTATCACATTGTATTGAAATCAATTGAAATGTAGGTATGGCACAAGCCATCAGTATTAACAACATTTCATGTTATTCTTTATTTCATACTGTTTATAGAGATTTAGTTATTGTAACAATATTTAAGCCTAAATAATTCAGTATCAAAAATAGAGGTATCTCTATTAGTTTATCTCTATTATTTAAAATATTGAAAAACTGTTGCACAAAAAAAATAGTAATGCTTCTTCTAGGGAGAATACTTCGAACAACAGTATTCAAAATGGCGGTAGTTGATCAGCTGATTGCCCGGTCCTATACAAATTTTTCAGGAGTGATGACGTCACACGATTTACCATATTTCCGGTGGTTTTCGGGGGTCTTGAAAAATTAAAACTTTGAAAATTATTTTAACTATTAAAACTAACTCTAAAAATAAAAATAAAAATGCAGTTATGAAAGGAAAGTGAAAAAAGGTTAGGTTATTGTGTTTTATGTTATCCGTTATCACATTTTTGTCGACTATCGCACTTTGCAAAAACGTAGGTAACGCAGTTCTGCTGTGAATCTTTATCAACGAAGAATTTATTTAAATCGCAGCTTTTCCCATAACGAAACTTACGAGGAAATTGAATGACAATGGAGATACATTCGCTTGTAGGTTTTACCCGATGAAACTCGAGCAAAGTGCACAGTCTATTCGTCTATTGGATACATATATGGAATGATGTTATGCAACGTGAAAATATGGGAAATGTTCTGACAAGGCCAGAACCCGCTTTGAAAATGGACACTGCCGAGGAATTCTGAATAGTATATTTATACTAAAATAACGAATATTTTTGTGGAGGATTTGGTATATTAAAATTAAGATATGGATTAAAGTATGATTATTGATTATTGTATGTGTTGAGAATGTGACTTCCAGACATTTTCATACCAAAAATCTAAGATTAAATCAAGCGATCATCGTATTTTATTATTATTTTAAGATTCCCTTCGCTGCTTCAGTAGGCAACAAGTATTATTTGGTACCTACAACAAAGCACATCAATTAAAATTTGAGAGTTCAAGACAATTTTTTAAGGTTTATCAGTTTCAAACTAACTACACTATATAAATTAAGTTAATTTAATAATTTTTATTTTTTATTTTTTTATTTACATTTAAACCCGCTAAACTACTTATGTAGTTTGTCAGCAGGTACATAATGACAACATTGGTACATTTTCAAACCTTGTATACATATAATTTTATAGTTTTGATGCTAAATATCAATTTTTATTTATTTTTTATTTTATTTAGTAACTATATAATATTTTTTACATTTTTATATGAAACATGTTAGTTAGATGTATAAATAAAATATATTCGTAGTCCTCCTCACTAGGAGATCCTGTGCTGAGGGGGACTATGCTTTGGATAAGTTTTTCCGCGACTTCTATGGTTTAACTTTATTGATTGGATAAGGTTTTCCAGAAACTTCTATGATGTTTTAAGTATACTAGTAAGTTCATTTTCCGATAGATTCTTCAGCCAACATTTAATGTCCTTAATGTAGCTATTTTTTATTTTTATTTGTTTGATACTAAGTGGGAGTTTGTTATATAACTTTACTGCTAAAAATGCAGAACTTCTTTGACCAAATGAAGAGTTACACTTTGGTATATTAAGTATGTCTGTTTGTTTGGCTCTGGTTTTATGAGCGTGTGAGGTGTCTGCCTCTGAATCATTTTTGTGGTGATGAACTAGAATGTTTTTGGCATAGATTTTCTGTATGCTTGGAACATCAAACTGTTTAAAAATTTCTACTGTTGACGTCCTTATGGGGACCTTTAGAATGGTCTTTATAATGCAATTCTGAGTTATCTTAAGTTGTTTTAAGTGATTAGATGCTGCTGAGCCCCATCCTATTACTCCATATTCCAATCGAGAGTGGCATAAAGCATAATATACTCTCTTTAGATCCCTCATCGACAAGATGTTTCTTAATTTTTTGAAGAAGTAGATGAGTTTTGTTAGCTTTTTTGAGGTAAGATCAATGTGTGAATTCCACTGTAGATTTTCATCAATTTCAATCCCAAGATATTTAATACTTTTGGTTTGGGTTATAGACGGGCAGGAACATTGTGGAAAAGTATTTTGACATTCATGTAATTTGAGGGTATGCACATTCATTGGTTGTCCTCTTTTGTTTTTGGAGAAAGTTAGATATTTAGTTTTACTAACATTTAATGTAAGGGAGTTTACTTTTAGCCAGTTTTGAAGTACAGCCAGGCCATGTTCCGCCTCCTTGTAGGTTCTTGTCCAATCTTGTTCGTGGAATATAATAACAGTGTCATCTGCAAAGCTCATTATGTTTCCATTAATGGGAAGATTCATAAGGTCATTTATATATATCAGAAATAGTATAGGTCCTAATACGCTTCCCTGGGGGACCCCGAATTTAATTGGAAGAGATTTGCTCTTTCTTTTACCAATTTGTACAATTTGTTCTCTTCCAGTTAAATAACTTCTAAGTAGGTTTAGAGTTGTTTCGGTTATTCCATTTTTTTTTAGTTTTAAGTAAAGTATTTCATGATCAATTGTATCGAAAGCTTTTTGAAGATCAATGAAAACAGCTAAGCATTTTTTGCCTTCATCCAGTTTTCTAATAATTGTATTAGTTACATTAGCTATAGCGTCACCAGTACCCAGGTTTTTTCTAAAACCATACTGCGTAGGTGATAATATTTTATTGGTATCCAAAAATGTAAGAACTTGTTTTTTTATTACTTTTTCCAATATTTTCGACAGAGGAGTTAAAATACTAATTGGTCGATAATTTGAAATATCGTCTTTGGGACCATTTTTATATAATGGTATGATCGTAGCAATTTTAAGACAAGCGGGAAAAACACCTTTAGATATTGATAGATTAACTAGGTATGTCAGTGGTTGAATTAACTCATTTTGTAGGTATTTAATTGATTTGCTTGATATCAGTTCATTTCCCGATGAGGTATTTGTGTTTAAGGAGGTTATAATATTTCTTATTTCATCACTTGTTATCTTGACTATATTGAGGCTGTTTTCATGATTTACATCATCATTCCTCATTGTTTTTTCGACAGAAGTAGAATTTTGTTTAATTTTATTTGCAAGGTTAGAGCCTATATTGCAAAAGTAGTTGTTTATAAAGTCAAGAAGTTTGTCTGGGTGTTTCGTAAAAGATGTGGGAATCTCATCAATGTTTAATTCTTTAATGTTTTTGTCTTTATGCGAGGCTTTAGTATTTGTAATTTCATTTATGATCTGCCAGAGTTTACGGGAATCATTATTGCATTCATCAATTTTGTTTTTATAGTATGTTTCTTTAGCATAACGAATTACATTTTTACATGTGTTACGATATCTTTTGTAGAATCGAAGTGTATGGACATCATAAGGGTTGATTTTTACTTTTCTGTGCAGTTCATCTCTTTTTCTGATCGAGTTTATAATATTCTGACTGATCCATGGTTTAATGTGAATATTTTTATGAGATACCTTTTTATCTGTGGTTTTGGTGTTAGATAGAAAACTGTGCTGTATAATTTCTATAAAATAACTCCAAGCAGTATCAGTATCATCTTTTTCCAGAAGGGCGGTCCAGTCATTCGTTGTAAACTCCCTTTTGACATTTTCCCAATTTGTTTCAGACTTCGTTAGGAGTGATTTCGTATTTAGGTTTACATAAGAGTTATTTTTTGTTATAGATAGAATTATTGTGTAATGGTCTGTCAGTGTGGTAGTATAAATAATGGCTTGAGTTTTTTTATTAGTTTTACTAAAGATATGATCAATGCAAGTTTTGCTATCATTAAATACACGTGTAGGTTCCTCAATTAGGCTTTCATATCCATGGTATGCAAGTGTCTGCATGTAATCATATTTTTTTGGGTGGCCATTTTCAAGGATATCAATATTTATATCACCGATAATAAATACATCTTTAGTGTTTTTTAGTAAACTCAGTTCCAACGATAAGGAGTTTAGAAATGGCTCCAGGTTTTTTGTAGATGGAGATCTGTAAATTGCAAGTATTGTTGTATCATTGCCGATTGATATCCTTAGACAGTTCGCATTATTAATACCGATCTCTATGACATCAGCTTCAATATCTTCTTTAATATATACGATGACACCATCATTTTTGGTATTATTCATAATTGTAGAGTAAGGGACATATTTATCGATTTGTAGAGGATAGGACTTATCAGTTAACCAACATTCAGTAAGAATAATTATATCCCAGTTTAGATTTAAACTTTTTATCAATATTTGTAGTTCGTCAAAGTTTTTATTAATACTTCTAATGTTTTGATGCATTATGTTAAAATTATTTCTTATGGATGATAAGTTAGGTAAATTTGTTGTTATTGTGTTATCCATGTATGCCATCTAAATTAATAATGTTTTTATATTACTTACTAAATTATTTTCACCATATCATCAAGGTGCTTAATGTAGATTATTTTATCTTCAGGTTTTTTACGAATCATAACTTTACCATTTTTGTACCACACATATTGGTATTTTTTTTCTATGGCTAATTGTTTTGTTTTCCATAGTATTTCTTTATGATAAGGGCTTAGTTCTTCCCCGATGAAGATTTGAGAGGTCGACAGATCCTTAATTTCTTCATAGTTTATTTCTTTCTTTTTATCAAGGAGTGAATCTCTTTGTCTTTTCTCGGAAAAGGTGACAAGAAGTTTGGGTGGTGCTCCATTTCGTCTGTCTGGGACTCGGATGACTTCAGTAATATCTGTATGTTTTATAGTTATCCCAGCTGCTGCAGCAACCTTCCTTATGATTTCAATTGGTTGTTCTCTTATTTTTTGGGGAATCCCAGCTATTTCTAAAGAATTACATTTTGACAAGGTTTCAATATCTGCCAGTCTAATTTCAAGTTTTTTTATTGTATTATTTTT
Organism: Limnephilus rhombicus; assembly: GCA_929108145.2. Taxonomy (NCBI): domain Eukaryota; kingdom Metazoa; phylum Arthropoda; class Insecta; order Trichoptera; family Limnephilidae; genus Limnephilus; species Limnephilus rhombicus. Next base: position 38,431,564 of record OV815275.1, on the reverse strand, counting down.
TTCATTCATATCTTTCTTAATATTTTCGAAATCAGTCTGTATAACTTGGTTTAAATTATTTGTAACATCAATTTTTTTTAGTATTTCATCATATTGAGCACTTATAAATTCAATGCTTTTTGTTGTTTCTGTGGTCTGAGATTCAATTTTGATAAAAATGTCCATCTTCAAGGTTTCAAATTTTTTATCTATATATTCGATAATTTTGTCCATGCTTATTTTTTCATCAGAAATTTGGTTTTTGCTTCGAGTGCTAGACATCACTAAAATCTTTGTTCAGAATTGCCCCTTACAAAAATTAATTCTTTCAACAATGTTTTGTTTATTGTTGTGACTTTATTGCATAGACAAAACTTGACATTTACACATAGCTGATTTGCACTTTTTCACAAATTTGAAAAATAAATTGTCTGTGACTTTTAATGACAATGATTTCTTGTTTTGAGAAATTTTTTGAATCAAGATATAAAGTTAATACACTCTCCCACTCAAATTATTACGCACTACCAAGTACACTGTATCACTAATTTATGAGTTTACTTATTTACTTTACTTTCACTAATTTTTTATTAAATAGATTATTTAAATTACCGAAATAGTATATACATGTAAGTAGCACTACAAGCCTTAAATAATAAAAAAAGTACAAATGGATTTAGTATGATATGATATAATAAAAAATTAGTATGTTATGATATAATAAAAAAATACACATGGATTTAGTATGAACAAATGAAATATAATCACAAGTAAATTAAAAGTTTCATATACATTAGGTATTACAAAAATTGTAATGAATTTACCAATTCCTTCAATGTGAGTTTCAATAAAGAATACAAGGACTTCGGTACGGCATCAATATAAATCATCCCTATCTAATAGCCATTTCCTTAGTTTATATTTGACTTTACCATTAAAAACGTTATTATTTTTGATTGTCATTGGTAGTTTATTGAATATTTTGGGTACAATATAGTTTAGGGTCCTTTCAGCGTATTTATTGGTACATTTCGGAACCACCAATCCTTCATTTTGAGTGAATCTTGTATTATGTTTATGGTAAACTCTTTCCCTGTACAAGGAATCGGACAACATAACATGTTGACTTATAATATTATAAAACAATAATCAATAATAATGATTTAAGGGAAGACCCTTAAATGAAGTATTTTAACTTGGTTTAAAACCACGAGCGACTTGGTTTTTTTACAATTTACAAATCAGTGGCTCAATTTATTTATTATTTTGTTTTAAAGAATACATTTGCAGTATAAAGAAGCTTTGACTGCCCAACTAGGAAGGTTTCCCGTTCTAGGGCAGTCAAATTGACAGGTTTCATTTATATTGGGTATGTAGGTACATGATTATTCATATGTGTAGTATTAAGTAAAGTTAGCATTCACAGATTCCATTCACATAATTAATCTATGCGATACAGTAGGATAGTAGTAGTAGTCTAGGTTCTAGAATCAAATTATTATCGAATATGTAAGAAACAGTGTTTTCGCAGTGAGTATAGAAGAAAAAACAGTAAAGGAAAAATTAAAAATTTGGGAAACAAAGAAAAATATAGGGCATTATCACACATAATTACCACATTATAACACACATCATTTTTTTATAATATTTCTGACTCTGTCCTGCCTAAATTTAGTAACCGTTTTGTTATTTTTGGATACAAGAAAGATAGTAAAAAAAAAAATATTTTGGGAACAAAAAGAGAGGCGCTTAATATAAAATTATCAGATAACATTTTTTAATAATATTTCTGACTCCGTCCTGCCCAAATCTAGTAACCATTTTATTATTTTTGGGTCGAAGGAAGACACTTCACATAGTTATAGTTGTGAAGGGATTTTGTTATATAATATCGGTCCCAGGTACGAGAATATCATTTGATATGCCGCTGTGTTGCTGGTTGGAATAGAAAGGTCATTTCTGCCCTTACTTCTGGTTAGATGTTTGTGCTCGACTTTTTCATTTTATATTTATTTTTATGAGCATAAATTATTATTTTTTTAATATAACACCGTCGAACATCTAGTACATTAAATTTCCTGAAGAGAAAGTCGCTATATCAGAAAGGTTTCTTCATTACAACACGTAAAATATAGATTTCGGTGCCTTCAATTACGGGTTTAATATTGTTAATATTGTTTGTCAATGAATGAATAAATGGATGCATCTGACTTAACAAAATTGAACATGTTCGAAAAATTTATCCATATACTTAGTTGTCGTTGAAATTCCGTCGGAAACCTTGGTTTCATAAAGGTGTAGGTACATTTTATGGTTAACTTTAACATTTTAATATATAGCGTGGTATTTTCTCTTTCTAACACCGTTTAGATCATATTTTTGATCATGATAGTAAGGGAGACACAACGATTTCCAAGAGACCTATATGAGTTTTTCAGAAAAGCGAACAAATTAGCCTGAGGGGTTAAGAAAATTCGAGTGCAGTTTACACGCGTTAGAAGCGAAACTTAAACTAACTAACTAACTAACGATCACGCCGTTTCCCCGCAGGGGTAGGCAGAGAGGACGGACCGCCAAACAACTCGATCTTGGCACACACTCCTTGCCTCGTTCACATTCATACGAAGCGAAACTTTACCAAAACAACCTCAACCAATACTTGAAAAGTGAGGTCATAATCAAAGCTACCAATGACCGCAGACCAGCGTAATTTCCGTTTCATATCTCAACGAATAGGAGCCTTTAAAAGTGACATCATAATCAAAGCGGTCGATGAGCGCAGTTGATGCATCGCAGGTGCAGTAAACGTCATTTCCGTTTCATCCGAAATCCAAATCATAGCAGATATATTACAGAAGTTACACCTCAAAAAAAAATAATAAAAGTGATAAGCAAAATAAAACTAAACAATTCTACAATACTACATAAATTAACTAAGTAACTTTTTTTATAATCAGTAACGACATTGCACTTCAAGCCATCACACATATTCCTGTCTAATGTATTCGTTTGGATCCATCCAGGAGTTCAGCAATCTCATACCTGCGGAACTTTATGCTTCCATTCGCTTTAAACGTCGGAATGTCCCGTATTCTCGAGTTATGTATTAAAGTGAGTGAGGTGTTCATTATAAATTTATACCACTTGGAAGGTGCTGCACACACAAGTGGGTAGTAAGTTTGTGTTATAGTGCTAGAATAGTTTTCTATAACCGTTAAAGTCTTTTCAGATACTATCTTTATTGTACTTTCAACGAAAAACTGAATAAATTTGTTAAGGTTCTAAGTTATCCGGTGCGGGTTAAACGGATAACTTAAAAAATCAACTTATTTTTAACGGTAAACCTCGGAAATTAAGAAGTACTAAGGGTAAGTTTTTTGGCACCGTGATATTTTGGTAAATTTTGCTGTTATGAATTTAAACGCAACCATTTTTGTTTATATCGTCATTACCGTCCTGAGCTATGAAGCTTTAGAAGGAAATTTAGGAAACTGAAAAAAAGCGTAATTTTTTGTACATTGTTTTTAAAAACGAAATAATGTTGAAACTCGGGCGAAACGTAAAGTAGTAATTCATAGATTAACCTCTCAGGCTAATTTGTCCGCTTTGCGGAACAACTCATATAGGTCTAATTGAATGCGTTGTTTCACCCTTACTATCATGGTTAGAAATATGTATGATTTAAACGGTGTTAGAAACATAACCACCACGCTTTATATTCACGCTTTATTTATATTCATCTAAAAGTTAACCCCAAAATAATTAAAATGTGTACCTTTAAGAAATCAAAGATTCCGGCGGCCATTCGAAAAATAAGGAGAGCTTTTGGAAATTTTTCAAAATTATTAAACATTAAATTACTAAAAAGTGAGTTGACGATAACGTCGACAATACATTTGCCGAATGAAACATACGAGTGTAGTATGTGTGTTTTAATGTTTTAAATCGATAATTTTAGTTATAAAAAACGCAAGGTGAGCCATTTTTTAAATTTTTTAATGTTTGCATTAAAAAATAGTATATTTGAAAAATTATCTGTTTTTGTCGAATTATAAAATTTGAAAACTTTTTTCATCGGCTTTTGACCATCCGACAAAATAGACCCGAGATGAAAGAGAGGGGTTAAAAACTTCGTGGTTGATTTTTTTACATTAGCTCCGTACAGCAGGCCCTGAGAAAAAAAACCCTCAAGGCCCGTTTCATCTTAAGGGATGTCATGCGGATGGTCTTTTAGGAAAAGGAAGGCGAGGTTATTTTCGGAAGGAAAAAGGTATGACGGGTGGGTAATAATTCGGGGTTAGTGTGTCCAGGAGTGACGTATGAATCACTCCCACAGCGATACAAGGCGATCGATCGAGAGAGTCCGACTGGAGAGTTGAAAGTGAGGTCTGCCTCAACCAGGACAACCAGTCTCTCCCGATCAGGCACGCCATGTAGTAGGGGGCAAACGTATTTGCAGCCGACCTAGACAAACCTCACCTCCATGAACCCGGGGACCAGGCAGGAGTGTAGGTTATCCAATAAATGCTTCCCGGTGTGGTGGTACCCGTACCGGCGTCCCAAATTAAGCCGTATTAAACTGAATTTACTTGAATTGGTGTAAATAAATAGTCTAGCCTAGAGCATGGTTTTACCTATATCACGAAATGCTGAAGAAGTAGAATTTACTTTTATTTTGATGTCGCGGATTTCTGATTTCCTCGACCTTTCCTTCTGTTCAATGCCGAATTTATCGAAAACAAAACAACCAAAAACCATATTACAATAATCAGACGGATGTGGTCGGAATGCACAGAAAAAAGGCATGTCAAGAGTTGTGTATTAATATGTTTGCGGCCTCCGTGGCCGAGGCGTCGCGGGATCGAATCCCGGCGTGCACAAATAAATTATATTTGATTAATTTGTGTTAATTCACAACTAATTAATTTAAAATAATATATAGTATATTTTCGGCACGTTGGGAGGAAGAGCACGCAGAGCGGAAATACTCTCAGTATCGTCCTGGTGTAAGACCACCATTCAGAATTGAAACGTTGCGTTGCTTGAAATGGCTTTAGTGTTAACCAGATATCATTGGCCAGGTATTTTACAACTTTCTTCTTACCCATCTCTTCCCCTCTCCACTGCCGTTAGCCTCACAACCTACACCAATTGGTAATGCCATAGTCTCACTGGCTCCAGACTGGAGCAGCTGGGACTCTTGTGAGGTATTCACATAAAAAAAATCGAACCCAAAACAATAACAAAAAATAAATATTTTTGCAAAATATTCCACTTTCTTCTCGAAATAGCAACAAATTAGTGTTATGATATTTTTTCCCGTAATTCGCTTACTCAGCTATTTTCATAAATTGATTACTAACGAAATATTTGGTACGGTTTTTAAACAATTAAAGTGGTTAAAACTGTTGATTAGTTATTAATATACATGCACATTTTAATTCTGTTAAAATATTTCATGAAAAATAGCGATGACTGAAAGCAACATAATTGCAAATAAATTAAGGTAGGTGCCCATTTGTGAAAATATCGTTTTCGAAAGAGGAAACGCAGGCGGCATTTTGTCCATGCAAATGTAATCCCGTATTTTATCCTTGGATTTTGACACTATTAGATATCGACAGCTTCATATTTTGCATTTTTATAAGTTACTTCTTATAGGTTGTGTTGGGTTTGTATATAAAGCTGGGTTGGGTTGAGTTTGGGCCCCGAAAGCCGAAGTTCCTGGGTTCGTGTCCCAGAGGTGCTAATATCTTTTTCCGATTTTTCTGTATCCAGATTTTCGATTGAGTTTCGCTAATATTGTCTTCATTTAATTAAGCCTATTTAGTTTCGATCCAATGAAGGCCCCTCTGGTGCTTCTCTCTCTATCTGTAATTTCCAGCTTTGTCGGGATGACCCTTTTCATCCTTTTCCCTTTCTTCCCCGTCGAGAGTCTTTTTACTGAATATTCTATTCTGCATAGGTACCCTTGACTGCAGGATCGATTCCAGCCGTATGGCAAAATGTTTAAAAAAAATGCAGAGGAATCGAACAACCACAACTACACATTATCTTGCTAAATTATCTTCAAAAGAAATGTAATAGAGAGAACTACAGAAGACTACTACAAAGTCATTATTAACTAAATAATTAAGGAAATTCAGCAGCATATAGAAGATTAAGCAACGAAGAAATTGATAAAAGAAGAGTTATGTGTACCTGTTTACAGTATCGTGGTTTCGCCATAGACCAAAACGGGTAAATTAAATGGAAAACAACAAAAAACAACACAAAAATACATCGAAAACGCCTACGAACTCCAGGAAGCGCCTTTTAATGGAAAGGGTACCTAAAATAATTTGGGATTTGAAGCAGCCACATGAATCAAATCAAATAATATATAGGAATGGAGAGGCTTACAAAGACAATATTTTACTTCGGCCACATTCGGCTCTATTCGAATAATACTACGGTGTGGAGTCTTTAGAAGTTAGTACGAGTCTCTAAGAAGTATTTGGAAAGGTAGCCATTATTGTCACGGCACAAATGGACCCATTTAGAAAAAAAATTATTTGTAATAAAAGGGTTCTTCGACCGAATTTCGATTATGTTTTTGTGAATTTTGAAAATTAAGCCACTTCGCGCCACTTAGCTGAAACTCGGTAGACAGACTCGTTGTCGATGACGTTCTACCAACTTTGGTGGCCGAGTACACACACATTTTACCAAAATCGGATGACATTGCGTTTAAACATTTACAGCAGTTAATACCTATACGAAATAAATGTTGGCTTATGGTTCATTCAATTTAATCACTGCCTGGGCATGGTTCAATCCTCAGTGAAACCAAAACAACAACAAAAATCGAGTGTAGTTCACACGCGGTAGAAGCGAAACTTCACCAAAACAATCTCAACCAATAGGAGCCTTGAAAAGTGACATCATAATCAAAGCGGCCAATGAGCGCAGTTTGACGCTTCGTAGGTACTGTAATGCGTCATTTCCTTTTCATCCGAGTTTCAACAATCTCAACCAATAGGGGCCTTGAAAAATGACATCATAATCAAAGCGGCCAATGAGCGCAGTTTGACGTTTCCTGGGTACACTGTAATGAGTCATTTCTGTTTCATCCGAGTTTCAACAATCTCAACTAACAGGAGCCTTGAAAAGTGACATCATAATCAAAGCGGCCAATGAGCGCAGTTTGACGCTTCGTAGGTACTGTTATACGTCATTTCCGTTTCATTAGAATTATAAATCACAACGGTACTCAAGAAGTATCACTTAAAAAATTAAAGACATTTGAAAAGTTCACGGCAGTTAAGAGCAAGTTTCTAGGAAGAAATATTCAATCATCAACCAAACCAAAAAATAAACATGTTTGAAATTGGCGAATAGCGGATCCAAGAGATGGCGCAACAGCGCGCTGCGTTTTGTGTGTTTTGTATTTTAGGTGTTGATTTTTTTACTCCCAATGAACCAGCATTTCTGTGTGCAAGCGGCGCCGTAAAGCAGCCACACCCGGAGGAGCTGACTCGGGGGACAAGTAGTCTTGGATGGAAAAGGTAAAAATAAGATGCATCTATTCTGAAGGAAGGCCGTGCGAATACTGAACCAAAGAACAGGGCGTGTTGTAAAGCAAAGAAACGATTGAACAAGGGAGGTTTGAAGAAAAATTTTAAATGGTGTTGTAATTTGACTAATTAATCAATTCTACACTATAAAGTGCTTTCAACCCGTCTAAGTGATTTTTGACTGTTTAATTTTATCTCATTAGGCACGCTTTTTGTATTAATCTTAGGTCCAGTTGTTTCGCACAAATTCACGTGTGACAAAAGTATCAAATGGCAAACCTACGTCATTTTTGAAGTGAAAACTTCTTTAGCATCGTTGTGATTTGAAACTCTATGAAACGAAAAATCGACACTACAAAAGAGACCAACACATACATCTATAGGATTTAACCAGCGAGAGAATGAGATAGTATAATCAGTCTCCCAATTTTTGCGGTGCTTCGTATTCTAACGTCTCCTCTTTGTGCGGTGCTTCGTAGCCTCCCCACTTTTGTCTATTTTACTTTTCTAAAGATTTCACGTCTACCGCATGTGAACTGCACAGACAAAAATACTCTGTATATATAGCTTTGTTTCTTGGTGGGTATAGTAATTAAAGATTTATTTATGGTCTATATTGTTACAAATCATACTTAAATTACCCATCTGGTCACTAATATGATATTTTTATTTCTTACTTTATTATAATATTTTAGTGTTTTAAATGTAGTGTATTTTAGTATTTTGTGTGTGTGAAATCACTCAAATTTAGAAATGTTAACCTCAACACAGGCTGTTAGTCCTAGTGAGGTTAATTTTTTTTGTATGTAAAAATAAAAAATAAGAACATATGTATGGTGAGAACTTATAAGTACATAAATATATGTATAGTTTTAGGTATGTTAATACGAATATTAGAGGGAGCGTGCTATTATTTAAAAAAAAAAACGATAATAATTAAATGAAAATTGTAAAATATTTAAGAAACCACGACTCATTTAAAATAAAGCCAAAATCTTTCGACCAATAATATCTTAAGTAGCATTTAAAGAAACATTGTGGTCATTGTGGTCACCAGAACATGTTACATAACAGAAGAAAGTGTGTTTTATAAATTTCAGAGCTGATTTAGCGATTTTAATCAATCGAGGAAATTTCAAAATTTACTGTTTAGGCTCAGAAAATCTTGTATAATTATAAAAATCTCTTGCCACGGTGTTTGTGGTCGCACTCCTCCGAAACGGATTGAGCGATTAGTATGAAATTTTTTAGGTATATTTGGTAGGTATGATACTAGGTTTTAAAGTATATTTCATTCAGTTAGGTGATTAGGGTGTCCCTATCCAGAAAAAAATCAATTTTTTGACAATTTTTTTTGGTATTTTTTTTTTAAATGCAAATAACTCCAAATTTTAAACCTACCCCCACCCTCCCATTTTTAAATCGCGATTTTAGTATTTTTGTTTAAACAAATTTAACCGTCTTTCGTATTTCAAACAGTACGAAATTATTTATGTTGTTGAATGACAGATGGCGCTATCCGCCTCATCGAGCTTTCATCCACACATGCGCAAGATATTCACGAGAAGCGTCGCGTCATTTTTATATTTCATTTGGCATCATGTTCTCGCGTGGGCAAACCATCGAGCATCGGCTAAAGACGGACTTACAAGAAATATCGGACACTAATTCAGATTGATTTTCTTTATTTCATTTTTCTACTTTATTCGGTGTTTTTTTTTTGCTTTTATCGGCGGACATCGTCTAAAGCAGGACCACCATCACCAATTCTAAGTGACCAGCTTAGTGCTCCATCGAAACCAGAGTTACCGAAACCGAAACGGCTCGGCTGTGGAACGATTTGCCGGCCTCTGTGTTTTCTCCCTCCTACAACATGGGTCTCTTCAAGACTCGTGTTCACTACTTCCTTTCCTCAAAAAGACCCTCCACACAGCATCTTCAAAGATGACATAGGCCCTGAGGGAAGTTATTTTCCTCAGGGCCTTCTGTGTGGAGTTAATGTAAAAAAAAGCGCTCCATTTCTCTTTCTGTCATAGATCCCATCCCCACACACTTACAATACATTCGTTATTTTTATTTAACAACCAAAATATTGACAAGAAATAATTTAGCTAGTGTATAGATATTACCTTAAAAAATAACACATCATTTTTTAAGAACTTAAAAACATAAAGTGTTCAAGGAAAATATGTTATCAATCAGAAAAAATCGGAATGCCGGGTTTTAAGTTCTAATTCTGAGTGTCATGCTATCGCCTTCAGTGCGATATCTCCAACAATGTAACTGTGTGACTAATTAAAATCAGGGTTTTTTGAGATGAAAGCATTCCTCGACGCACTCATTAGCTAATAATTAGCAGAGATGAATACATTACACGGGTAATGCCGTAATGATTTTTATCGCGGGTTTCTGTGGCGATATGAAATTTAATCACCCCGTGTTAGCAGACCCCGTCATAATAATGTTATGAATATTCAGAACCGCCGAGATTAAAATACAAGAACTCGGATAGTGCGGGACTTGACACAAATACTAGGCCATCGCGTCCGGGAATAAAGTCGGGAGGCACAACTGAGTTTTTTTTACAAAAGTTGCTTGAAAGCCTCTAAACTCGTTGTTTTGTAAATTATTGAACAACGTCGAAATGACTTTATTTTTGCGATTTTTCAGCACAGAGTTTTTGTGGCAAATTTTTTTAAGTTTCACAATTGCGTTTGATTAAAATTTTATAACATTGAAAAAGAAGATAACAATAATGACCTAAGCAAAAATGTGAAAGAAAACAAGACACAGAAAAATAGAAAAAGATAATGGTCGCAATTGGGACTCGAACCCAGAACCTCTCGTCTAAGAAAAAAAATAGTAGAAGATAATATACTGTTAATTCTTAAATTTTAAATATGAGATTGACTAATATGACGGTTTGACAGAAGGTGTCAATGGCGTAACTGGTAAACGCACACGTCCAGTTTAGACGAGAGGTTCTGGATTCGAGTTCCATTTGCGACCATTATCTTTTTTTTTTTTTGTGTCTTGTTCTCTTTCATATTTTCGTTTAGATTATTATTGTTGTCTTCTTCTTCAATGATGTATTACTTTGATGCGAATAACCTTCAAAAGTTATAAAAATATAGTTTTTCTTTTAAAAAATTGAAAATTTTATAAAATCTAATTCTGTCTATTGGTAGAAAAAAAATATGTATCAAAATATCATTATATTGTGTATTAAGAATCTCGATACAGAGCTGGTTCAGTACTAGATCGGGCGATGCTATTATTCGGATATTCATTATCAATAATATTATAATTAAATATAAACATTGAATTTTGTTGTGATCTAAAAGGGTTATATAACGACGAGGAAAAAAGGGAAAGATTTGTATTTCTAATCAGTCCCCGCAAAGTACTGTGTCGTTCGATCATTTTTACGAACCACTGGAAATAATCGAGTCAAAATGATTCGAACTACAATCGATCGATCGGTACGCCACATACCGTGTTAGCGTACCTACACCAGAGAAGGTATAAAATAAATAAAACAGATATCGATCGATCGATCTATCGATGCACCGTGTACCGTGTTGAAGCAGATACTTTAATTAAGACAGTTAAATTTGACAATTAATGGTGAAAAAAATTGGAAAAGTAAATGAAATCAAATACCTGGGTGTAATGCTCGACTCAAAACTGACTTTCACAGCAAACTTTGAATATGTGCTAAAAAAGGTATCAAAAAAGGTAAATTTCTTAGAAGGCTAAGACGTAAATTAAATAGAAACACTACGGAGCTCATTTATAAAACTATCGTTGCTCCACATTTGGACTACTGCTCTACGATGTTGTATTTGGCCAATGAAGGAAATTTGAACAAACTATAAGTTATACAAAACAAACCTATGAGATGTATACTGGGGAAAGGCAAATAGGTATGCAAGGATTAATCAAATGAGAGAGTAGCTAAATTGGATTCCAAAAAAAAGAGACTACTTTTTAATGTGTTAATTTTTGTGCATAAAATTATGAAAAACCAAATGCCAAAATACTTTAAGGATGAAATTGTTTTTAATAGAGACATTCATAATTACGAAACAAGAAATATAAACAGAGTTCGATTGCCACAAATGAAGAAATCAAAATCACAGAACTGCCTAATGTACAGAGGACTAAAGATGTATGATGAAATGCCTGAAAGTATGAAGAATGAAGAAATAATGAATGTATTTAAAGAGAAATGTTATGCTTACGGTAAAAATATTTAAATTTATCAAATGAAATGTTATATTGTGCTTATTAGTTTATATTCATGTAGTGTAAACTAACTCAATAAAAAAAATAAAAAAAGACCAGACGTGTAAACTTTGCGACCGGACGTGTCAAGTCTCAATTTTTATAATGCGAAACTTTGGAGTATTTGAAAAATGCCAATGAACAAAATTATTCGGAGGAACATGTTCATCTTACCCAGAGATTTGCTTTAACCAAGCCCTTCCACAAGAAAAAAAAATCACAACATATTCATACCGATCAACCTTCCCGCCATCGGGAACCGGTTCCAAAATTAATAGGAAAAGTAAGCGATTCCTTATCGTAACAGAAAAAAATAAATAAAATCTCTGGTAACAGAAACAGCATTACCGACTATTTCAGTCTCGAGGACCGGGATCGAGACGCCCAGGGTTGATTTTATATAATAATCTATATTTATGGTGTACCCGCCGGTAGCAAGCTGCTTGCGAGCCTATGGTCGTCGCTCGCCATGCCAATCATGGGAGCTGGGTTGGCAGCTGATCGATCGAGTCGAATGATCAAATATTTTTTACCATAGGGACTCGATCAATCGTAGATGGCTCGTGATCTAATCAATCGCGATCGGCCCAGGTCTAATTATTTGACTAAATGTTTTGTTTGATGAGAAATGCAAAATAAAGTGTGCATATAAAATATTAATCTACTGCATAGACGCTGCCAAGTCTGGATGTTGTGACTGTTGAGGTTGATGAACTTTAGAGATTCGCCAGTTAGGGTTATTACCGACATAAAACAAAGGAAGATCAGTTTACGATCCTTATATTATTCCCCCTTCAAAATGTTTACTGAAATTCAGCATTTCTCCTAAATCAATTTTCATGAGTTTTATACCTGAATAACAATCAAAACTTAAATAACTACTTACACAAAAATCAAGACACATTCCAATTCAGTTAAAATTTTGCTAGATATACTCGATTAATTTAATTAAGTTTCTGTTGACACCTTTTCACCCAAGAATGTTTGTCGAAAAAATATACCTGCATCTACTTTTCTACGCTTTCAAAATTGTATATATTTAGGAGTACCTAGATACTATTATAATCTTCGTATGATTAAATAAGTTTTCTAATAAGTAGTTTGATCAAAACCCAAAACGTATTAATAAGCACTGCTTAAAAATAATATTTCAAAAGTATATCTCTGCAGGAAGAAGCCTTTCTTCTTGTTTTTTTTCGGTAAATTATAAACGTAATATTATTTTAAAATGTTGCATCCGCTAGCGAAGTTTCCACTGTACTAAGCCTTATGAAGTCGTTCCGGTGATTCCATTAATTCAATGCGCACCTTCTAGTGCATTTATTGTAGTGAAATATTAAGAGTAATCAAGTTTTCTCACTTATCACACTTTAGCTAGAAAAACATCACAGATACGGTGGGAAAACAAACTTTCCGCTTCTCCCAGAAAACTCTAATGCGGATGCAGCCTGCGAAGCTGGATTCAGAGATTCAGAGATTCCAGCGGATTCAGAGACCTCCAAATTCAAAGGGGATAATGTTCCTTTTAACATCGAGACAAGGTCGAAAGTGAGCATCCTCACACAATGGTTACGGCGATGTCTTAGAAATGAAATTAAGGCATGCAGGCACTAATAGAAGAAGGCAACAATTGATATTTGTAACATCGGGATTCGTCGGAGAATTAATTAAATTTTGATACATAAGGTTAACAGTAATTAAAAAGTGACAGAACTACGGGAAGAGCGTAGTGGTCAACAGTGAAATTTAATTAAATATAAGGATTCTTACAAACCTTTTTTTACTTTGCACGTTTTGGTTATAATCGATATTAGTGCACTGGAATATCATTATCACTGCACGGGTTTCCGTAATTAAACTGATTGGCACAATTGTTACAAGGTCACTCAGGTATGTATTCCAACACTGTTAGAATGGGATTGGTAATTGGGTAATAGGTTGGGTGGAGGAATGAGACAATACGTTTTAAAGGGAGATGCATATAGTTGCGTCGACAGTTCATAATGAAAAAATAAAGGTAAATATTTATTTTTTGTATTTCTTGGGCATTAACTATGTGACAATTTCTAGACATTTTTTTTTTAAAGTTTTATTTTCTATGTATATTTTTTTTGAAAAAACTTTTATTTTTCTTTTCTTTTAACTTAAAAATTCTAAACAAACAAAAAAAAATTATTTAATAAAATAATAGCACCCCGTAAATCACCCAACAATATTCTCATGCAATGTCGACTCTTCCCACCGTTCTTCCCCGCCGCCAAAATCACCGCTCCCACTCCCTCACATAATTAAATCTAATCATTTTTGTACTTCTATAGAAATTTTAAGTTTGCTAGTGAATGACATGGATGTGACGAAACCGGTAGCAGAAAAATTTAAAAAAATTAAGTAAAAAATGTACATAGAAAATAAAATGTTTCAAAACAAAATGTAAATATTTATTTATTAATCAACGGTATAAATTCAACATAAACAATAATTGCATGTTAAATGTAGCACTTCCGCGTAATTTATCGAACACTCCTGTTCCTAGCGTGCTTAAAAGCTGGGGAGATTTTTTTTAATTTTTTTTTTTTTTTTTTTACAGTGAATACCGCACAAGAATCTCAACTGCTCCCGTCTGGAGCCAGTGAGACTATGGCATCCCCAATTGGGGTATGTTGTGAGGCTTAAGGTAGTGGGGAGGGGAAGGAGGTGGGGAAGAGGAAGGTTGGGAAGTACCTGGCTATTCAGATCTGGTCACTAAACACGGCTAAAGCCATTTTCAAGCAACGTTTCAATTCTGAATGGTGGTCTTACACCAGGGCGATACTGATAGTATCTTCCACTCTGGAACATGCCGCAAATATACTATATATTATTTTAAATGAATTAATTGTGAAATAACACAAATTAATCAAATAAAATTTATTTGCGCATGCCGGGTTCGAACCCGCGACCTCCGGATTGTGAGTCAAGAGTCTTACCCACTCGACTACGGAGGTCGTAAAAATAAAGTTTTTTATTTATAATATTAATCAAAATGTAAAATCATTATTTGACCTATATCGATTACTGTACTAGGCTCTTGCTCGTATCGGGATAGTAGGGTAAACAATCAGGATTTCTCCCGGATTGCCGTTGGTTTTCGGCAGTGCCTCTAATATAACACACATGATGTAATATTTCTGTAATAAATAATTAAAATTAAATATATAAAACATGAAAACTGAACTAAATCTATCTCTGTATATATAGAAGTTTGTAATAAAAGAGGTCGCCTGTTATGACACAGGTACCAAACGTGAGCACCCCATTATATCGTTTCCCGTCATTTTCTACTTCCGGTCCGCGAATATTCTACTTGTTTCCTTTTACCCAGTTAGTGGATGTAACTTCCAGTTATCCGATTTTCATCCGTTTTTAAAATGCTGCTTTGGATGCATTTTTTTTAAATAAAGTAAGCACCAAACTATTTTTGTAAAATTATTTATAGGTTAAAAAAATTCATTTGGTCCATGATGTCTTTTGTATATTTTAATACGCTGATTGTCGACTTAAATCATTAATATTCGGTTTGTACCAAGTAAGAGACAGGTAAGGGAACATAAAATGATTGTAAAAGAAATGTTAAGATCTTCTTTAAATTATTTTATATTTCTATTATTATAATTACCAAAATGTTAAATACCTGGAGTGTTAGTTATTATTATAGCTGTGGGATGGTATAACTTACCTGGATATACCATGCTATGCGAATGTAGAAATAATTGGTGATTAGTAATTGCATTTATTTATAACTTTAACTTATGCCCAAATGAATATCCAACCGCGACAATTATTGACGTATGACATGTGTGATCGACTCTAATTCAGAAACCGCAATGGACCCAGGAATGTTCTGCCCAAAAAAATTATTTCCCTAGATTTCGAAGGGAAATTTCCCTAGAATTTCACATTTACGCAATTACTTACGTAGCCACCTGATTGTGTAACACTAATCCTGTTATATGTTAATTAATATGATAATTAATACTAATAATACTGTGCTTTTCCAAATAAAACACTTTTTGCTACGTGAAGTAATAATTTTAAAATACGAATACACTCACCACTGAATTAGAAACTGAATTTCAAATTTAAAAAAAAACACTTTGCAAAATAAAAATCAACCGCAATCACCGAAAAAACGGAACTGAAACATATTTTTTTTTTCAGAGGTCCCATTTATCTTTTTAAATACATAGGGAACGTACCCATACTACGTGACCAACTTTTTGCACTTTTTAACCCCCCCTCCCAACCGTGACCAAAAACCTAAGCAACCCGCCGCACATTTGTACCAAGCGTGGTATTTTGAAGACCCCCCCCCCCCCCCCCCCGAACGTGTCACGTAGTATGGGTACGTTCCCTAATATCATTTTGAGTTGTCAGTGTTAAAAATAACATTGCATGTAAGTACATAAACAATAATTAAGATTCATAGGAATTCCAAAAAATATATATACGTATGTATAATATATATATAATATGTTGATAGGTTTAATTCCTTTTTATTAATTTCTAAATAAAACACTTGTGTTGCAAAGTTTTTTTTAACTAAGAAACGACATTTATGTTTATTAATATCACTTTGAATGGTTTTTTTCTAACAATCAAATAATAGAATAACAAAACAAATGACAATCGATGATTGCATTCTAATTGACATTATAGGATTCAAATTTAAAGGGAATATATTTCCTTTACATCTCCCCCCCCCCGCGGGAAAGAAAATTATTGCAAAAATTTTCATTCATCTTCGATATCCTCTTCATGGTTCATCAATGCAGGTGCTGGAATTAATTTCGAGATGTGGAAAAAATTTGATTCTAATTTTTTTCGACCAGTATTTATCTTGTAAATTGAGTTTGATAATTTTTCTATTATTTTGTAGGGTCCAATTCTCAATTCGTCGAGCTTCTTCCTGTTAAGTTTGTTTCCATTCTCCACAAAAACAGTATCACCAACTTTGAAGTTAATATGTCTCCTGGTTTTATCGTAAATCATCTTGTTGTAATTATGTGACTTTATAGTATTTTCCAGAGCTTTTTTTCTGTCTTGAATCAAATCGATGTCAGTCTTCTTAAGTTTTAACTCATTTGGCAAAATCGTAACATCTGTGCCGTTAAGTAGGTACTGAGGCGCATAACCAGTGACAGTGTGCTCCGTTTCATTATAGTTTTTTACACAATTACGGGCTATAGTTGTCCAAGCCACTTTTAAGTCATTTTCGTTGATTTTGCATCTAATTTTATTGACTAGCGTTTGATTTAATCTTTCATTTAATCCATTTGAGAAAGGCGAGTTTACTGCAGTAAAAATGATTGGAATATTTTTTTCATCCAAAAATTTTTTGAATTCTCTAGAATTAAGACCCGGATATTGGTCTGATAGTATCATGCCAATGTCATTAGTTTCTGTGGAGTTTAAGAGTTTGATGAAATCGTTGGTATTTTGAGTTTTTGACGTCAAAATATATGCAAACCTCGTGAAATGATCTGATAGCAGGTGCAAGTATCTATTTGTTGACCGTGAACCCCCAAAACCACCTATCGTATCAATAGAACATATTTCAAAAGGTTTTGTTGCGGGACCCAAGTAGGACATCAATCCATATTTATTTTGACCTCTTGATTTGTTCTTTAAACATACTGCACAACTTTCGCAAGTTCTCTTTATATTGTTTGTCATGTTTTCTGATGTGTACCATGAGCTTATCATTTTTTGCATTTGATTAATTCCTATGTGACCTAGGTCTGTGTGAACATTTTTGATAAAATCTATGCTGAATTTTTCTGATAGAATTATTTTTTCTTTTTTTTTTTACTTTCTTGTAATAAACATTATTCTTCGATATCAATTTATCTTTTCTGCACTGTATCTTCTCATTTTTGACCTGATCTTTTAAGATATCTTCTAATTTTATTAAGTTGACAACTTTTAATTGCTCATCTTGGTTCTCATCTGGTTCTAAGACTGGGTTTCTGCTTAGACAATCAGCTTCAATATTGTACTTTCCTGGAGAATATTTAATTTGAAAATCATATTGGGATAAGTAATATGTTAAGTCACCAAGCTCTTCATCGGTTCTAGATTTGATATTCATATTTTCCAGCGGTTTGTGATCTGAATAAACTGTAAATGGTTTTCCTATCAACCAGTATTGCCAGTATCTCACTGCCTCTTTTATAGCTAAGCATTCTAAGTAAATTGCTTTTTTCTTTTTCTGTGCGCTGTTTAATTTTTTCGAAAAGTAAGCAACAGGTTTTTCTTTTCCATCAGATTGTGTCTGTTTTAAAATAGCTCCAACACCCTCTAGAGAAGCATCTGTATATATATTAATTGGTAAATCTTGATCAAAAATTTCCAAGATCGGTTGTGAGCATATTAGGTTTTTCATCGTTTCAAAAGCATTTTGGCATTTATCAGTCCAAATAAACTTTTGATTTTTCCTTAATAAATTATGCAAAGGATCTAGTATTATTGCACTCTTCGGAATGTACTCATGATAAAAGTTGATTTTTCCTAGAAATTGTCGCACATTCTTTTGTGTTTTTGGAATAGGAAAATTCTTTATTGAAATCAAATTATCCTTTACTGGCTTGACTGAATTATTCTGAATTATATGACCCAGATATTTTACCATATCTGATGCAAATGTGCATTTTGTAAATTTTAATCTAAAACCTTCTGTTTTGATTGCATTCAGCAGCTTTGTCAGATGATCAATGTGTTCAGCAAAAGTTTTTGAAAAAATAAGAATGTCATCTATGTAATTGACAGCAAATTCGTTTAGTTTATATTTTCTCAATATATTGCTTAATATCCTCTGAAAAATTGCCGGAGAAGTCTTCAATCCAAAAGGCAGGCAGGTCCATTGATAATGTCCCTCCTGTGTTACAAATCCTGTTTTTTTTTTGTCTTCAATCCGCAATGGAATAGACCAAAAGGCTGAGTTTATATCCAGCGTTGAAAAAAATTTGCAATTTCTGGTCTTTGTCATTAGGTCTTCAATCAATGGAAATGGTTGAGCTTGAGGTATTACTATTTTATTTAAGTCTCTGAAGTCTATGCATAATCTGGATCTTTTGTTTTCTTCTTTTTTAAATGCTACAGTGACCGGTGCAGCAAATGGACTGTACGACTCTTCTATCAGTTTATTGTCTAATAATTTTGCTATTTGCTCTTCTATTTCCTTTTTATCTTCTACACTGCATCTGTAAGGCCTCTTACTACAATATTTATCCACTAATAAGTCTATCTTCGCTTCATATCCATTGACAGTGCCAACATCATATTTACTCTTCGCGAACACTGATGTGTATTTGTCTATTAGTTCATTTATTTCTGTTTTTTGATCATTATTTAAATGATTCATTGTTATTTTAAAATCTTCTTCTTTAACATGTTCGTTAAAATTAATTCTGTGTTTTTCTATATGATTAAATTTAGTATTCGTTTTCATATCTGTAGAATATTTTTCTTTTTTATTTGTATTATTTAGGCAGAGTTTCTGTGATATTTGTAAGTCTTCACTTTGGATAAGTTTGAAGTCTTTTATCATGTCTAATCCAATCAAAAAATCATACTTGAAATTGTGTTCATCAATAATGTACACATCAACTTTATTCTCCAATTCAAAAATTTTTATGTTTAACGTTGTCAAACCACTCGTCTTTTTAACACCATTAATCGTTACTAAATTTGCTTCATTCAAATTGTTTCCTTTTCCTTTTAGTTTCAATAATTTAGAATTAATTAGAGAAACATTTGAACCTGAATCATAAATTCCGTATATTTTTAATTTATCATTTAGTAATAGTTTGACTTTTATTAATGGTGTTACTATTAGTTTTTTTGATCATTTTCATTTAATTCAGTTTCTATCACTGAATTGTTTACATGTTTAATGGCATTTCTCTTAAATTTTTCATCCTCTTTTGTTTTGAACCAGCATGTAGCTTCAGGGTGGTAACGAATGCCCTTATTCAATTTTTCACAAATTTTACATGGATTTTTACCCCCATTTTTATTATGTTCTGCATTTCCAAATGTTTTCTTATTCATAAATCTTTTTTTGTTGACCATATGTTCATACTTGTTTACTTCATTAAACAAATCTACAGTATCTTGTAATCCTTCTCTATCGATCTTGTTAAGTATGAATTCTGGTAGTCCGGAAGCAACAAGATCTATCAAAGTACCGGTGTCAATTGATCTTCTCACATCCAATAGAAGTTTTTCTTTTCTCATAGCATAATCCAACAGAGAACCATCTTTGTATCTAAATGATAGTGCGTATGTGACAGGGTTCCATCCTTTGTTTGCAAATGATTCACAGAATTTGTTTTTCCATGTTGACCACTCTGAGTTCATTGTTAGTTTTATAATCATGGAACTGTACCAGTCTATACAAGATTTATCCATGAACAATCTGAGTATTTCTATTTTTTTTCCATCCATGGTCACATCAAACCGCAAACATTCTTTTTCAAACACTTCCATCCACTGGCTTGCATTTGTATTTTTAGTGCAGAATTTTTCTATAACAAACTTCTCAGCAATGTTTTTTAAGCTCTGTTGCTTATCTTCCATTAACTTTTCAATTAATTTTCCTAATGCATCTTCTTTTTGATGTACTTGTAAACTTTTTTCGTCCAATTCTTCGAGGTATTGGTCTCCAAACTGTAGGTTTCCATCTTCGTCTACATATGTTTTTTTTAGTTCTTCTGTCATGGTTAACCAGACTCTTCTAACCTGGTATCTTTTTTTCAAACTATTTTTTATTTTTCCAAAAGCACTAGTTTTCATTATCTCCTCGTGATAGCTGGCGGATCGTAGCATTTCTGGTATTGTAAACACTTTTCCATCACTTGTGACTATTTTTGTAATGCTAATAATATTTGATCTGCCATCGCATCCAGGTAATAGCGTAAATTCGAATTGAATTTTCTCCATTTTTGGTTTAAAACGAAATGTCGTTTTATAATAAAATAACAATCAAATAATAGAATAACAAAACAAATGACAATCGATGATTGCATTCTAATTGACATTATAGGATTCAAATTTAAAGGGAATATATTTCCTTTACATATATAAATAATAACAGTAATATTGTCATATATTTTTTTTTTATTGGCAATGTTTATTAAAAATGCATATGAAGTTACAACAGTTACATAGTTACATAAGGTTAACAAAAAATTAAAAAATTGCCTTTCCTCACCATAAAGAGACAATGCTCTTGTGTTTGGTGAGGGAGTTCTAGCTCAATTAGTAAATTAATGATCGTGTAAGTTAGTAATAACGGCTATTGTAAATAATAAGTAGGTTAAAAAATCTTGTATAAATTTAAAAATAAAAATCCTGAAGAGTTTAAAAAAATCATAATATAAATTAAAAAATCATTATAAATGGAAGAATCATGTAAGTTAGTAACAAAAATTATTGTAATAAGTAAGTAAAGGATACGTAAGAAAGAACGCAAGATTTATACAATAGTAGACTCAGAGATTTAGAAACTAAGAAATGAAAGAAAAAAGAAGGAATAAATGATTTATAAAATAGCAGACTTTAAAATACAAAGTAAACATATTTGGGACTTTTATAGCAGTTTAAGGTAATTTTTTTTAATTTGGGCTTAAATTCCTACATATTTCCGATGGTTTTTAATTTTAATGGGAGTTTGTTATAATAGATTATGCCCAGATAAAGATAGGAATTTTGAATGTGCTTAGTGTTAAATTTAAGAATTTTAATAGTTTTCTGGTATCTTGCTGATGTATTGAATTGGAAGTTACGAGTATTTAACTGTATTTCTTTGTAAATTTGAAGAATTGAATATTTTTTATAGATTTTGTCTATTATAGGCACATTGAATATTGAAAAAAGAATTTCAGTAGGAAATTTAGACGGTTTTTTCAAGATTACCTTAATTATCAACCTTTGAACATTTTTTAGGGGATTTAAAATATTGTCATATGTTCCTCCCCAGCCAATAATACCATATTGCAATATAGATTGAACAGTTGCATAGTACACTCTTTTTAGGTTTTCTAAGCTAAGAATATGTCTAAGTCTAATAAATATATAAATACATTTCCTAATCCTTTTGACGAGTTCACAAATATGTGTTTTCCATTTAAAATGTTGATCTATATATACAACAAGATATTTGATTTTGGGAGTTGGACTAAGTATAGCACAATCTTGATTGCAGTTAATTTTATTACATTTACTTTGGTGTATTATGATGTTTAAATTTGGTTCTAATTTGAATTTATTGATAGTGAATGGGATAAATTTTGTTTTTTCAGTGTTTAGAGAGAGGAGATTTTTATCGAACCAATTTTTCAATATGTTAATATCAATGTTAGCTAGGTTATTAACAGTATTCCAATCCGTACCTTCAATTATTATGACAGTGTCGTCAGCATAGGATATTATTTTTCCGTTTAGTTTTTGTATGAATATGTCATTAACATAGATAATAAACAGTAACGGTCCCAGGACTGTACCTTGAGGTATGCCGAAATGACTCATTTTTGGTGAACTAAGCACACCATTAATTTTTACAACTTGGGGACGTTTGAAAAGGTAGCTTTTTATCCATTCTAGAGCTGAACCATTTAATCCAATGTTTCTTTATTTACTTATAAGTTTGTCATGTGATATACTGTCAAATGCTTTTTTGAGATCTATAAAAATTCCCAGGCATTTAAATGATTTATCTAATGAACTATGTACAAGGCTACTTAATTTTGCAATTGCATCTTGTGTGCTTCTACCTTCCATAAAACCAAACTGGTTTTCATTAATTATATCATTGCATTTTATAAATTGGCTCATTCTTTTTTTAACTAGTTTTTCAAAAATTTTTGCTATATTTGAGATTACTGATATGGGACGGTAATTGTTTACTTCTTCTGGATTACCTGACTTAAATATTGGGGTAATAGTAGTTTGTTTGTAAATTGATGGAAATACTCCGCTTTGGAAACTTGTATTTATTATATGCATTAATGGCTTAGAAATTTGATTTTTTATGTTTTTTAAAATATCAACCGTGACTGCATCAAAGCCTGGAGCAGATCCTCCTTTCATATCGGTTATGATAGAAACTATTTCGTCGTCTGTGGTGACTTTAAATGTTGTCATTTTATTTTTAGCATTTATATTACAGTGTGGAGATGTTATAATATTTGGATCAATGTGAATGAGATTGGCGAGATGAGATTTTTCCCAACATTTGCAAAGAAAGTGTTAAATATATTTGCAGCTTTTGAGGGGTTTTCTTTACAGCATGTTTTTGAGTTATCATGATTAATAGCATTGATTTCGTTATTTTTGTTTTTTTCTTGTCAATTATTTCATTTACAACCGTCCATACTCTTTTACTATCATTTTCAGCTAGATCCAACTTACGTTTATAGTAACTTTCTTTAGTATGTTTTATGATATATGAAAGTTTATTTTTATATGCTTTAAAGTGATTAAGTAAGTTTTTATTATTAGGTTGTTGAGTTGTTAATTTATAAAGAGCTTGCTTACGTCGTACAAATACTATTAATCCATGGTTTTATAGGTTTGAAGTTAGACAGTTTGTGTTTGGGAATTATATTTTTTGACGAGTCATTTATGTATTTAGATATTTTTTCTTCAAATATTTTACAGCAGATATTGACATCATTACATTGTAATAATTCGATCCAATTTTCTGATTGAAATTTGTTTTTTAATGTATCCATATTAAGCGCTTTTTTGGAAGATTTTGTTTGTTTAAATGATGGCAATATTGGATTGCTGGTTTTGTGGTTAAAAATACAAGAATAATGATCAGTGATAGTTGTGTGAATGACAGCTGCTGTTATATTTTGGATATCCGGTATATTTGTAAAAATATGATCTAAGCATGAAAGTCGTTGACCTCGAACGTCTCTAGTGTACGAATTTATGCACGATAAATAATTGAGTTCTGCTAACATGTTGAGATACCTATCTTTATCCTTACTAGAAGAGTCGCTTGCAATATTTAAATTCATATCTCCAACAAAAACATTGTTTTTATTTCTAAAATTTAATAACATATTTTTTAATTCATCAATAAAGTGTGACACTATCGACCTATGCGTTCGATAAATAGCAATAATGTTATAATGTTTATTTATGTCTTTAAATTCAATATTTAATATGTTAACATTACTAATACTGTGAATCTCTTTAATATTAAGTACATTGTATTGGTTAGATACAAATATTCCAAAACCAGAGTTTTTGTTTAACTTTGCTGTTGTTGTGTAGTAAGAGTACCCCGGGATAGTGAAATTCAATTCACCGGCTGAGTGCGTTTCTGTTAAAACTATGCAGCCCGGGAAATAATTTAATTCTTTTAATGATATTATTAATTCATCCATGTTCCTTTCTATGCTTCTAATATTTACATGAAATTGGCTAAATCCTTTATCAGGACAAATTAAATTGAAATCTTTTATGGAGTGACACAAATTTTCTTCTATACAAATTTTTTTATCCAAAGCGTTACATAAAAAATCATTCATTTTGCAGTTTTAGGTTAGTTATTTTATGGATACATTTAGGTAATTTGTAATGACAAATGTGTAATAAAATTTTTGCCAGAGTTCGAAATTTCCCTAAATGTTGTCCTGATTTCCCTTTTCCCTAAAAAATATTTTTCTCCCCTAGATCTAGGGAAATTTCCCTAGACATAACATCACTGAATGGACCTGCAAGTAACTTGAAGCTTCCCGAAATTTTGGTGTGGCCAGTGTATGAAAAACAATGATACCACTACAAAATTAGTCAACTCGCCACATACAGAGCCGCCACATTATGTATTTTCCCTCTATATTTATTCTACTTAGACATTTCCAGCAGTTAAATATTCTGCAGACGTCAAGTCGTACGCGTTAATATTTATAATTTGGTATAAAATAAATCATCAGGCATAACTTGAAAACAATCTACAATTTTCGAAACGTCTTGGGCTCGATGCATAAAGGCTGGTGAACAAATGAAGTTTTGTGGTTGGAAATTGGATTTATGAGCAAAATTTTAAGAAGGGAGTTAAAGATATTGAAGAGTTTGGAAATAATTTAGGAAATTACAATGATTTATCCGAAGAACTTTTGTTGTAGGTCGCCCAATCTAATTTCTTGATTTTAAAATTTTCCACAGTCAATTAATATTTTTATAAAAATATCTAACAAAAAAAATCCAGATGAAATGAAATGCTTTCCATTGAAAAACTTCATTGAAATGCTTGAAGTACCTCCAATCGACTCAAGCATAGAAGGATATGTCCGTGTAAATCAGCTTCAAAGAAACCGTCCGCCCCGGGTACCACCCATGAAAGCTACGCCACTGGCTCTATCACAAATATAACCCGCGTTAATAAACCCCTTCATACAGCCCCTACCCTAACCCGCCTCACAACACTGGCCAATCAATACCAAGTACAGACAGGGGCACTCTTGTGAGACATAACATAAAATAAAAATAACGAAAGATGAATCACAGTATAAACCTAATCTTCCGTAGGCAGGCATTCAGGCGCGTCGTTTGCAGTTCAGAATGTAAAATGGTTCACAATAAAAGCCCAGCATTTAATAAAGACAAATGGCCGACTAGGAAGGTTCAGAACACAAGCCAAGGTAATATCCCTCTACATCTTTCCTCTCCCTACCCTCCTCTACCCACCCTTTCAACAGAGAAATAAAAGGACGTCTTACAATCTCGGAGCACAGAGGTCCATCAGAATGAGACTTACCCCGGACTGGGAAGCGATCGAACATCCGCGTGTAAAAATAATATAAACGTTCTATTTTTTTGTTAGCTAATTGAGGCGTATCAAATTATCAAAGCTGAGCTATTGGATTGATAAATAAAATATAGGGTTTCCGCTTTCACCCTTATTTTCAACACGAGAGAGGATAATTTTAAATCACTTACTCCAAAATCCGTACTGCCAGGAGCCGATGACGTCGTCCATATGGTGAGAATTTTGAGAGGTAAAAAGGGGAGTGAAAACTGAAAAGAGTGGAAAATGCATAATCCCCAACAGAAAAACTACCTTTTCACAGAGACAATACTCGTCATCGCACCTAAAATATTTAACGCACTAATAACGACATCAAAAGATCTAGTACAATTACTCACTTTGCATTCGGTGTCCAAAAATAGATATCAGAAAAGGGGCGAAATTTCTTTTAAGAACGTAGATACCACCATTATTTTTTTTTTTAATGTAAATAAAATTTTAATAGCCAAAAGATCAAATAATTTTTATATACATATAATGAGTCATCACTATAATAACTCTATTTTTTGCTTACTCTATAATACTTACTTTGATTTTAGATATTTTCAAAATATGTAAACACTTTTCATATTCCTTCATATATTTTTTTTTTAAAAAGAAAGACAAACATCTCCTACTACCACCCCAGAAAACCGAAAAATGTTGCTTGTGTTGTGAGTTGTGATGGAGGACTTGGCCAGATGCTTTTTATATTCTTTTATCTCTTTCATACTCTTGCTATATTATTTTGTAATCATTTTCATTATTTATTTTCTTTAATACTGTGTTATTTTGTTTTCTTTAATGTTATTTTATAATCTTTTATATTCCCTTATATTATTTCTAATTTAAAATGCTAATGCACTATGTATCGTGTGCATTATAAATCGACCACCATAACACGGGCATGTGCCCAGCATGGTGGTCGCAAAATCCATGAATTATGTAACCATCAAAGAAATGCATAAAGAAAAATCAGAAAAAAGTGTTGGAAAGAATCAAGCAGTTCTATGTGTTTTCCAAAAAATCAAGAAGAAAAATAATTCCGGATAATTAAAAAAAAAAGGTTTGCACATAGTTGTGAACAGTCTGACTGTTAGTGTAGAGTCACCTAACATCAACTAATTTACTTCTTCAAATTTAGCAAATTCACTTTGTGGCACCATTTTATTAATGAAATAATTAAAAACACTTTTCAGTACATTTTATGTCCTGATGAAGAGAACATCGTTCTTGAAACATGTTGACTTTTAAATAAAGTTTATTGTGGTAAAAACAAAGTGTTTTTAATTATTTCATCAACTAATTTATTTAAAACATGTTTTATTCATTTATTTATTTATATTTATATTTGCAAAAACAGCATTAAACCAATACATAAATACATTTACAGTTAAATTCAGTTAAAACATATTTGCTACTTCACGCTTAAAATCGTTGTAGGATGTTTGGAAAATATGCATTTTCAAGCCAAGCAGTTAAGAGGGTATTACCAGAGAAAACCAGAAATATGTCATTTTTAAATCAGATTTTAGACGAATTGTTCTTTTATCTAGCATTCGCATGTTTTAAATTTTGAGAAAAAATGTTTACTTTTAGTATAATAAGGTTATACCATAGGTCATTGGCAGATTTGTTAAATTTTCAAAAAAGATTTTGTATTATACCACATCCATTTCAAATCATATAATCATGCAGTAAAATAAAACAATACATTATCTGGGTACCGCATTTTTTCGAATTTAAATTTAAGTTTAAATAAAATAATTTAAAAAATATACATGTACATGTGTTTCTTGATGAAAATTGGTCCGCTTGTGTATTTATTTGCGCACTTACAAACTAATATATTTCAGATTTTTTTAACATTCTTATTTAACTTAGACATTATGGAAAAATGATAAATACTTATAATCAAAAAATAATTACAGAAAGTACATTATTTTAATAGTTTTATCATCACGCTTTTCAGCATTTTTGGATGTAGGTATAAATTAAAGCAAATTTGCAATGAAATAAAATCGATATTGAGTTATAATTTTAAAAAGCTGGTACGGAGAATAATTAATCTTTCTCATTGTAACCACCCTGCACGATCGTAAGAACAACTTTCGACGAAATGTGGAATTTCGGCCGCTGGCTGGTTAAACGCTCTTAATTAAACTAGTGAGTCTTGCCATTCAATACATGGTTACTACACAAAAAAAGGGCAAGCATCACCAAGTTATTAGTAATCTCATCTTAGTCTATAATCCTCACTCTTTATTTACTTATATGTGTTGGTTACTTATAGAAATTTTATCTTTATTATTAAAACTGCTTTTGTATTACGAATGCTTTTATTATTAATACTGCTTTTGTTTTGCGAAAGTTTATATTATTATTACCTCATATGTATATTATTTTGTTGAAATCTTATAGTTCTAGATTTAGACGCTAGCATTACTATGTGTACTTGATGAATTTTTGGTTTTATGGAAATTTGTCAATTCCTTGATAACTGTATTTCAACTCCCAATAATTCTTATTTGATTATATGTATTTAGGTTTTAATATGTATCTATGAGTTTGATTATGTACACGTATGCGAATACCTGTGTGTAAGTATGTCCGCATATGCGTGTATGTGTGTATGAACAAAATTGTGTATATGCATGTATATATATGTAAATGTATATGTGTCTAAGTTTATGTATATATATATTTATGTACCCGCCTCGGAACAGACTTAGTCTAGTGAGGCGGGCTACTAACTTGTGTGTATATGATTATTATTACAATAAACGACCGGGTTGCCGGCATAAAAAAAAAAAAAAAAAAAAAAAAAAAAAAAAAAAAAAAAAAAAAAAAAAATTCACCATTGGTAAGTTAGTTCTGCACCTGGGAAGAATCAAAAACCTGTGTTGGCGACGCTTGAAATTACCCGGGACATTTCAGCCATAATATCAGGTACCGATATAAAACCATTTAGAAGCTTATAAGGTATAAGCCATCAGCAGTAATGCGACATCAAATGTTGTTGATACCTTGTGGCGGTTACTCCCCAGGGGGATAATGAGAGTATCTTTAACTCTGGAACGGGGTGCAAGTACGAGTATAAACACACTAAATTTTAATTCAATAAAATTCTACAGTATGGGATTCCAGAAATCGACCTTATGTTGCTATGCCTGGGTGCTTAGCGCACGGCCACGAAGAACATACGAATGAAATTATAGTTAGGTACATTACTTTTAAAACTATCTTTGAATGTGCAAAAAAGATGAATTTTATTAGTTGCACAAAACTTAGCAAATAAATTACGTCTTCTCCAATCCTCGCAGAGAACTGAACGAAGCATAAATCATCTGCAAATTTTATCAAACACAAAGCAACAATTCAGGGAAAATTACCTCAATAAATAAAATAAATCGACGCAACGAAGGAGGAGAAGCCACATTCGTTTTGCATAAAATATATTATCATCGTCTGCTATCAAAGGGTATATTATCCAGTTCAGTTGATGGTCTTCCACTGCAAGGAATATTTTATAAAATTTATTAATGTAGTTTGCTTTTGTAGCAATCATAATAATGGCACGTGTATAAAATTTTATGCACTCTCGTCGAGATTATTTTAAATTAAGTGTACCTACCATAGACGTTGTGTTCTTATTTTTTTAGTGAGCTCTCTGTTTGTGCTTTGTAATTGTAGGTTTAAAATATACTGCGCAGTGAAAATTAATTATGTTGGGGATGCATCAAAGTAAGCATACATTATTCATTGGTGTACAGCAGAATAATTTGGTTAGATGTCAAAAGAGCCAAAATTGTATAGTACCTTTAGAACACGTCAAAATTTAAGACCGGCCAGAACACGGTACGATTATGTGAAAAAAACGCGTACTACGACGATTTCTGATCAACATCAGGCCGGTCTTGACGAATCCCACCAATTCTATATTAGAAATTTATCAACAGTCATTGTCAAGTCTTATGCATAAGTACCTGATACTTCAATTGGGTTTTGATTTCCAGAGCAGCAGGGTTTCGTGAAGTAATGTTGGATGTAGAATGTAGATATGGGAACGTACCCATACTACGTGACCAACTTTTTGCAATTTTTAACCCCCCCCCGGTGACCAAAAACCTAAGCACCCCGCCCGCTCATTTGTACCAAGCGTGGTATTTTGAAGACCCCCCCCCCCCCCTTGAACCGATCACGTAGTATGGGTACGTTCCCTATACTAATAAGTTAACATGATCATATTTCTGTGGTGTTGTGCGCAATGACGGTTTTCTCTAAGGTATGTTTGTGCGGTGAAATCCCAAAAAAGGTAAGAAAATAAGTAAAACCGATATTATAATTTTATCACACTATAAAATGCCCCTATGAAGAAGGGAGACGATTAAATATCCATCACAAACGGCGATTATATATATGGCGCGTAAATATTTGTACCTATCTAATAATGTTAATTTCTTTTCTTTTTTTGTTTTTGTATTATTTTTTGGCTATTTTTCGTTATTTTTCCGAAACATGTGTTATGATTTGAAACTCGATGAAACGACAAAGTGACAAACACGAACATCAGTAGGATTTAGCCTGCGAGAGAGAGATATAGAATAATCGGTTTCCTCTTTGTGCGGCGCTTCGTAGCCTCCCCGCTCTTGTCTACTTTAGTTTTCTGGTTTCACTTCTACCGAGTGAGAACTGCACACTTGTACTTTTTTACTATAAACGGCGCGCCATTCAAATTCCGTTTTAAAAATTCCACTCTTCCGAATTAAACTGCGAATCCATTAATTTGTGCGTCAGCTATTATAGGACTTTCTGTTCGAAGAAATAAAACACTCGTGGAGCATTAGACATGCTAACTTAGGGTTTTTACTAGGTGGCGGTGTGCGTAGCATCATTTTTTAACATCAAATTTCGACGGATCAACATAATTATATGTTTCGTGTGACTGCTGAAAATGTTATTTTTTATGTAAAAATAAATGTTACTTCATTCTCGCATTAAAAATCATGTTTTTATTAATAACGAAATTATATCCTTACCTACAGATGTTTTAATTATTCGCCGAATTGTATTTTGTTGATAGGTCGCTTATATCTGGAGCATTGAAGTGATTCGCAATCTTTTAGAAAAGGCTTGGGAAACTAACTTTTCCCACATCGTTCAATTATACTAGTTCATCACTATCGAATAAATGAGATTTTTTTTACATCGAACATAATATAAAAGTAGAGAAAAAACTTGCAATTCCAGGTTATCGGAAATAGCAGTGCAATTATAACATTCCTACTTAGTACCTATATAATATTATTTATAGCACAGAAGGAAATAACGTTGCGCATAGAGACAAAGGATTATAAATATAGATATCTAAGGATCGATTTCCCCGCTCTGATGGAGCCAATATAGCCGGTAGCTTAGATCCTGGAATCTTCACTAAGACAGTAAACGAGAAAGCTTATGTTGAAAATGGGAGTATAAGAAATACGAACATTCGTAGTACTCGAAAGCGCGCTCTTATGTTGAAAATGGGAGCATGAGAAATACGAACATTCGTAGTACTCGAAAGCGCGCTCTTATGTTGAAAATGGGAGCATGAGAAATACGAACATTCGTAGTACTCGAAAGCGCGCTCTTATGTTGAAAATGGGAGCATGAGAAATACGAACATTCGTAGTACTCGAAAGCGCGCTCTTATGTTGAAAATGGGAGCATGAGAAATACGAACATTCGTAGTACTCGAAAGCGCGCGCTTAGAATGAGGGGAAACAAAGTAGGAAACATTAATAATTCATCAATGGGAAATAGAAAACTTTCCGCCTTGAAAATTAAAAGGTTGTGTATGGAACGTGTCGTAGGAATCCGTGTGCATCTAACGAGTGCGCGAAAGCTTTTGACAACCATGGAAATTCAAGAATGGAATTTACGCTCCCACAGAGTACCATGCCGCCAGCACGACAATCTGAGAGCTGCTATTGGCTAGCGGAATTATGTGCATGTGGTGCCCCTTCCAAATGACTTGTCTACAACGCTATTATGTCCTTTAACTAACTAATCAATTGAAAACATAAATGAAATTGATAATGAATACATGCAGCAGCCTCATTGGACTGGAAAACACATCTGAATAACCACCTAATGCTTCCACAAGGGACTCCAGACAGCAATGATCAACGCCAAGGAAATGGCTGACTATTTACGTCACCCCCACCATGCGACCAGCCGAGCCACTATTGGTCAATTCTGAACAAAGGAAAAATCTGAATCGTAAATATTTACGACAGCGAATTCATCTTCCGAAAAATTTGGAGCTCAATTTCGAGAAATTGGGAATAATTTGGATCAAGAAATAAACATCATCACCTAAAAATGAGTATGTACTACAAAAACAACCCAAAAACTGACGTCTATCAGTGATTGTTGCACTTTAAGAAAAATATTTACTGTTTAAAATTGTACCTTATATCACATATGTATACTTGTACCTTTTCTTGTAAACACAATAAAAATGATGTGAAGCTTTGGGATCCTGAGTTGGTAAAATCTTGGCAAAAACTATCACACATAATTTTAACACAGCTGACTTCCAATCGTAGCGACCAGGGAAATTACCTAAAACAAGTACCTTAGAAAAATTAAGGAGGTTCTGTCCCCCAAAAATCCGACCTGAGTTTGCCCTATAAAAATAGAAGTCAAACCGGTAGGAAGTCAGTTCAAAACTATCAGCCAAGAAGAAACAATACCTACTCAAGATACCAACAGTCTCCAAGTTCAAACC
Source organism: Limnephilus rhombicus (assembly GCA_929108145.2). Taxonomy (NCBI): domain Eukaryota; kingdom Metazoa; phylum Arthropoda; class Insecta; order Trichoptera; family Limnephilidae; genus Limnephilus; species Limnephilus rhombicus. Next base: position 38,399,127 of record OV815275.1, on the reverse strand, counting down.
TCTTTTCAAGTGTTTTAATCAGTCTTAGATTCAGTTTACCTCTCCCAGTATCCCAGTAACCTAAAATCCTAAAAACCCCAGTCTCCCACAGTCTCCAAAGTGAAAAATATTTATTTTAATCCAGTACTCAAATCAGTTTTGCCATTATACCTAGAAGCATTTTTTGTCAAAGTAGTAAATTCATTGAAAAGACCAGTGGCATTCCAAAATCCACTGGCGTACCAAACTCCATTGGCGTGTCATTGTGGCCAGCTCCGTATTATATTTAGTTTATGTACAAACGTCTAGTACATTTGGTCCTTCGAGCCGGATCTACACATAACACGCCTTCAGTCTTACCCAGTGGAAATGCCGTCTCTTCGCAGTAGCCGTAAGACCCCAACATCTTCCGAAACATCGCTGTCTAAACCTAACGCCCCGGGAACAAGCCGAAACATACCAGTGGCACCCCGTCGGACCCCGGGCCCACGCACCGTAGACATCGATGAGACGCCATCCAGCGGAACCCGCCACGATCTATCTGGTGCGAACCCTGCCAGGAACCCTGACCTCATCACTCTTGACCAACCTGCTCCAGAATGTGTCGCCAAGAGCCTCCACGGATCCAACAGTAAAAGCAGCGAAACAACTTCTGAATCTACTGAAGACTCCCTGCGATTGCTGCGCCGAGAGATGCGCATCCGGGACAGACGTCACGCCAAGCAGACAGCCAATCTGCTCGCAGCCCTGAACGCTGCAACACGCCAAGCAGTCAGCCAACCTACCCAGGAGCCCGCACCAACCAGCCCGACCCTGCGAGCCAACCTCGGTCAGGCAGTAATTCAAAACCAGGCACCAACCGGCCCGTCTACGAACGAGTTCGCAACGAGATATGCCACTCGAGTACACACGTCAGACGGCCCGTCTACCGGAGAGTTTGCAACGAGATATGCAACAACTCAAGTACACGCACCAACCGGCTCTTCTACTAATGAGTTCGCAACGAGATATGCCACTCAAGTACACAAGCCAGCCGAAGAGTTTGCAACGAGATATGCAACTACTCAAGTGCATGCACCAACCGGCCCTTCTACTAATGAGTTTGCAACGAGATATGCCACTCAAGTTCACAAGCCGGCCGAAGAGTTTGCAACGAGATATGCAACTACTCAAATGGACACACCAGCCGGTCAGCCTACCAATGAATTTGCTGTAACCGATCCAACCGGATACGCCACCGCCGCCACCCAAGAGTACACACTACTGACGGGCCCTGCGAAGAACATCCCTACGGCCGAATACAGCCATATCGGACCCGAGCGCCCACTTTACAACACAGCAGGGTACCAGCATCAGCCAGCCTCCTCCGGCCAGGATTCCCCATTATTTACACCACGGCACACCCGAGAATGGTTGCAGCATGGCAACGACCCACTGGCCCAGATCGCCTCTGTGATGGCAGAGGCCCTTCGCTCTTCCAGAACGCAAGATAGCCCCCGCACATTAGAAGATGATTCAAGAATGGCTGCCCTCATTGCCAGGCAATCCACAGCAAAAGATTTGCCTACCTTCTCCGGAGACCCCCTTGAGTGGCCCACCTGGAAGGCACAGTACGCTCAATCCACCGCCACCTGCCAAATGACTCCGAGCGAAAATCTCATTCGGCTGCAGCGCGCCCTCAAAGGCAAGGCACGAGATACCGTGGGTCCCCTACTAATGGATCCTGCGCAAGTCCCAGAGATCATCAGCGTCCTCGAGCAGCGATACGGCAGCGCTAACTCTATAGCAAAATTTATGCTAGACAAGGTTAAAAAACTACCTTACCTCACGACCGAGGTATCACTCGAGGACCTGGCAGATTTCTCCGGGACGGTACAAAACCTGGTGGCATCTCTCCGGATCCTGAAAACCGAAGGTTATCTCACCAATCCTGCATTAATGAATGACGTCACTGACAAAATGCCAAGTTCCCTGCGTCTGGCATGGCTAATCGAGATCCGCAAACAACACGCTCCGGCCACCATAACCCAGCTCGCTGCCTTTCTGAAAGAGGTGTCAAACGCAATTCCAAACAGTGGGATGGTGGACCACATACGATCTCGACCACGCCGTGAACAAATACATGCCGGGTACCAGGAGGAAGAAGAGAGTGATCGCATGCGACTTCTACCGAGCCATGAGCAAATACATGCCGGACATCAAGAAGAAATCAGGGATGGCCCAAAAGAAAAGATTGCCCCCATAAAACGCAAAGTAAACGAGGAACATACTTACCCTGGACCAAGCCGAAAAAGAAAAACTGCTGATGAAAGCTGCGCCCAATGTGGCGGCGATCATAAAACCCGCGAATGCAAAGAATTCGCAGCCAAAGATGTTGAACTCCGATGGGAAACTGTACGCACGGGAAGATTATGCCGCAAGTGCTTAGAAAAACACCACTCACGAAGCTGCAAAATAAACCAATGGTGCAAAGTAGGAGATTGCAGATCCCCACACCACCCCCTGCTACATAATCCCGAGTTCGTACGAAAAAGCGCCGTGGAAAATGTCAACTTGTGACGCCAGGACTCCGGACAGAGAGTACTATTAAAAATTGCGCCAGTCATATTAAGCGCTCCAAACAAAGAAGAAGTGTCAGTGTTCGCTCTCCTGGATGAAGGATCCACAGTAACACTTGTCGACGCTGACACCGCAATACAAGTCGGAGCAAACGGCCCAGTTCACGGACTGCGAATCCACGGCGCGAAAGGAATGTGCACCTCCGACAATCTCTCCCAACGAGTGAGACTAAGAATACGAGGCGCAGGCAACAGTAATACATTCCACATATCTGCCAGCACAATAAGCAACCTCAACCTGCCGGAGCAACAGACCCAAGGAAGGTCGGTCGTCCCGAAGCTGCTAATAGGCCAAGATAACGCTCACCTGATCGTGTCAAGGGAAGTTCGTGAATGCAATGATACTACGCGAATAGCATCACGCACCGCACTAGGATGGATCGCTCATGGGGGAGTCAACCCCAGAGATAATAACACGACCACCACTTTGGCACTACAACCAGAAACGGCCGCAGACATACAGTTGAGGGAGCTAGTAAAAACCAACTTCGCCATCGACTCCCTCGGAGTAACATCAGCCACCAGAGTCAATGCAAGCGAACAACAGGCAATTGCACTTATGAATGCAACTACCCGTCCTCTTCCTGTAGGAAGGTGGGAAACCGGTCTACTATGGCGCAAACCAGAAGCCACGTTACCTGACAATCGGCAGTGTGCGCTGAAACGACTTCTGTCCCTGGAGAAAAAGCTAGAAAAAGACAAAAATCTAGCAGTGGCCTACAACGACAAAATAAATCAACTTATCAACAAAGGCTATGCCAAGAAGTTATCAAGCCATCAAGCTTCCACCACCACACCTCGCAAATGGTACCTGCCCCACTTTGCAGTAATCAACCCAAATAAGCCAGGAAAAATCAGAGTGGTGTTCGATGCCGCAAGCCGATGCCGAGGAACCTCCCTCAACGACCAGCTGCTTACTGGTCCTGACCTGCTGTCCTCCCTCCTGGGGAATATAATACGCTTCCGGGAAGGAAACATCGCTATTGCTGCAGACATCAAAGAAATGTTCCTGCAAATAAAAATAAGGCGAGAAGATCAGTCGTCCCAGCTATTCCTGTGGAGGACATCACCCCATCACGAACCAGACACCTATCAAATGTCATCGATGATGTTCGGAGCCACCTGTTCCCCCAGCAGTGCCCAATTCGTCCGAAATAAAGTGGCTGAAACATACGAGCACGAGTACCCGGCCGCCGCAAAAGCCGTACGCACCAAGTTCTACATGGACGATTACCTAGATGCAGCAGACACACCCAATGAAGCTGCTGCACTCGCCCAAAGTGTAAGTGCCCTGCTCGCGAAAGGAGGGTTCCACTTGACAAATTGGGCGTCCAACAGCCCGGCGGCCCTAGCTAGCGTACCTATAGAAGACCGTGCCAGCTCCACGATACAAATCAGCAGCGGAGGTCCGGAAACAGAGCGAGTGCTTGGTTTAATCTGGGACCCCACCACAGACCGCTTCCTGTACTCATTTCGTGAGGCAATCTCCCACGACACGGCCACACAACCTACCAAGCGGCAACTATTATCTATAGTAATGAAGATCTTCGACCCAGTCGGCTTCGTTGCCTGCCTTACCATCAGATCTAAGATGCTACTGCAAGCAGTGTGGCGCTCAAGCGTCGGCTGGGGTGAACCCATTGCCCCTGAACACGCCCAGAGATGGACAGACTGGCTAAATCTGTTGCACACGAACAGCATCTCAATCCCGAGACGTTGCCTCTACAACAAACTAAACAACGTAACACTACACCTTTTTTGCGATGCGTCGGAGCAAGCTTGCTGTGCCGTGGCCTACTTCACCGAAAAAATAGATGGATCCTTAAGAGTAACATTCCTTGCAAGTAAATGCAAGGTAGCGCCACTGAAGCCTCTCTCCATTCCACGCCTCGAGCTTCAAGCCGCCCTCATAGCAGCGAGACTAGCCCAGACGATCCAAAAAGAAAGCAAAGCCCTGATATCCCGCACCTGCTTCTGGACAGACTCCACAACTGTACTATGCTGGTTACGCACCGACCCACGCGCCTACTCAACCTTTGTGGCAAACCGATTGGGGGAAATAGACGAACTAACCAACATACCCGACTGGAAATGGGTACCCACAAAACTCAATCCCGCTGACATAGGAACACGAGACTTAGAGGTGCCAGACTTAACACCAGAAGGAAGATGGTTTACTGGCCCAGCCTTTCTCACTTCCCCGGAGGGTGCGTGGCCAAAAGAACGGGCGCCCGCCCACAGGCCTGACGACCTGACACTAGAAGTCAAACCTCACTACGTTGGCTTTGTGTCCACCAGGGGCGAAGCACTCCCATCAGTAGAGCGGTTCTCCTCATGGCACCGGCTGATTCGCTCCACAGCTTGGATCCTCCGATTTATCAGACGATGCAAGATGGGGCCCAATAAACCAGTAGAAGGCCCACTACTAGCCGATGAGATAAAAGCAGCAGAACACAGATGGATCAAAAGGTCCCAGGAAGACGCTTTCACAACTGATCTACACATCATCCGACAAGGTCAAAAACTGCCTGCTGGCAGCCGCCTCAACTCCCTGAACCCATTCTTTGGACCAGATGACCTACTACGAATGGGGACCCGACTACAAGCCTTGGAAAGAACAAAGAGTGTGGCCCGAACTCCCATAATACTGGACGGCGACGAACCCTACACTCGACTTCTTATCAGTCACTACCACAAAAAGGCGGATCATCCTAGTACTGAGAAAACAGTAGCAGAAATACGCAATCATTTCTTCATAATACGACTACGCACAACAAGCAGGAAGATAACGCACGCCTGCCCCACTTGCTTCATACGACGCAGCAAACCGACTCCACCTCTGATGGGCGCATTACCACCACCCCGCCTGATGCATCACGTCCGCCCATTCACACACTGTGGGCTTGACTATTTCGGCCCTATGGCTATCACGGTCGGTAGGCATCGAGAAAAACGATATGGAGCCATCTTCACCTGCCTGTCGACACGCGCCATTCACCTAGAACTAGCCGCTTCACTGACTGCTGACTCGGCCATCATGGCCCTACAAAGAATGACCGCCCGCAGAGGACAACCAGCAGCCATGTACTCGGACAACGGGACAAACTTTCACGGAGCTGACACCGAGATGAGGGACGCCCTGCTGTCAATAAGTCAAGACGCCAGAATGATTGACGCAATAGCTACCCAGGGCATCGAGTGGCACTTCATACCACCACTAAGTCCGCACATGGGGGGAGCTTGGGAAAGATTAGTACGATCAGTCAAGAAAGCCCTAAGCGCTACACTAAAGGAAAGAGCACCAAAAGAAGAAACGCTACGCACCGCACTTGCAGAAGCTGAGTTTGTGGTAAATAATCGTCCACTCACCCACATTTCAGTTGACCCACGTGATGAAGAACCTCTAACACCCAACCACTTTTTGCTAGGGTCAGCTGGGAAGCGCCCTCAATTATCCTTCTATGACAAAAAAGAAGAGGAAACATGCCTACGCCGCCAGTGGCGCATCGGACAACAACTTGCAGACACCTTCTGGAGGCGATGGCTGCGGGAATACCTACCTACCATGGCTGTCCGGCAAAAATGGCACCATCCAACTACACCAATTAAGAAGGATGACCTAGTGATCATCATGGACCCAGCACTGCCTCGAAACAGTTGGCCACGTGGCCGTATCATCGAAGCAATACCTGCAGCTGATGGACAAGTCAGAACTGCCCGGATCCAAACCAGCACTGGGATATACGTAAGGCCGGCAGTCAAAATCGCCGTCATTCTGCCTGCCACGCCAGCAACTGATGAAACTGTACACTCTGCGAAGACACCCGACTCAAAACTCAGACATCGGAAAAGGACACGCCCGACGAAGTAGCTGAGCACAGTCGAGACTGCACTGAGGGGAGTGTATGGAACGTGTCGTAGGAATCCGTGTGCATCTAACGAGTGCGCGAAAGCTTTTGACAACCATGGAAATTCAAGAATGGAATTTACGCTCCCACAGAGTACCATGCCGCCAGCACGACAATCTGAGAGCTGCTATTGGCTAGCGGAATTATGTGCATGTGGTGCCCCTTCCAAATGACTTGTCTACAACGCTATTATGTCCTTTAACTAACTAATCAATTGAAAACATAAATGAAATTGATAATGAATACATGCAGCAGCCTCATTGGACTGGAAAACACATCTGAATAACCACCTAATGCTTCCACAAGGGACTCCAGACAGCAATGATCAACGCCAAGGAAATGGCTGACTATTTACGTCACCCCCACCATGCGACCAGCCGAGCCACTATTGGTCAATTCTGAACAAAGGAAAAATCTGAATCGTAAATATTTACGACAGCGAATTCATCTTCCGAAAAATTTGGAGCTCAATTTCGAGAAATTGGGAATAATTTGGATCAAGAAATAAACATCATCACCTAAAAATGAGTATGTACTACAAAAACAACCCAAAAACTGACGTCTATCAGTGATTGTTGCACTTTAAGAAAAATATTTACTGTTTAAAATTGTACCTTATATCACATATGTATACTTGTACCTTTTCTTGTAAACACAATAAAAATGATGTGAAGCTTTGGGATCCTGAGTTGGTAAAATCTTGGCAAAAACTATCACACATAATTTTAACACAGCTGACTTCCAATCGTAGCGACCAGGGAAATTACCTAAAACAAGTACCTTAGAAAAATTAAGGAGGTTCTGTCCCCCAAAAATCCGACCTGAGTTTGCCCTATAAAAATAGAAGTCAAACCGGTAGGAAGTCAGTTCAAAACTATCAGCCAAGAAGAAACAATACCTACTCAAGATACCAACAGTCTCCAAGTTCAAACCTCTTTTCAAGTGTTTTAATCAGTCTTAGATTCAGTTTACCTCTCCCAGTATCCCAGTAACCTAAAATCCTAAAAACCCCAGTCTCCCACAGTCTCCAAAGTGAAAAATATTTATTTTAATCCAGTACTCAAATCAGTTTTGCCATTATACCTAGAAGCATTTTTTGTCAAAGTAGTAAATTCATTGAAAAGACCAGTGGCATTCCAAAATCCACTGGCGTACCAAACTCCATTGGCGTGTCATTGTGGCCAGCTCCGTATTATATTTAGTTTATGTACAAACGTCTAGTACAGGTTGCCTTTAGAGCATCGCAACTTTTACATACAGAAGACTTAAACCAGGGATATCTAAACTTATTGGGTAAAAATTAGGTAGACGTCAAATGGGTCTCCGGTGATACAAAAATATTTTTCTTAAGAAATCAATAATATTCATTGTACAAGAAAAATAGACATAAAAGAAAAAAAATTAGAGTGCGACCGAGAATCCAATTCGGATATTCCGCATTGACAATTTCTGTTTTGGTTGAAAAATAATGACTTATCTATACCTATTCTTGACAAAACGTAGCGGAGCCCTGATTTAATTCAACCGTTTTGCTTTTCGTATATCTGTAAATTTGTTTATGCGTTTATAAAGTTGGTGGCTGTTTTAATGGTTTTGTAATGATTCGTTTTTCAAAGAGGAAATATTCGTGTTTACCTGTTAATTTACCTACTTTCATGAAGAAGTTAAAAAAAATCAACCCCTTAATAACACCAATTTTGAAATGTCCTCCAAAAAATGGTTTGACTGATGTTTCAATCTTCCTTGTGTTTCGTGATCGGAATCATCCGCGCTACGGACCGGGCCAGATCGGGAGTTGGTAAGCAACGACATTTATTTCGTATATTAAAAGTGCTTTAATTTCATCGAATTCCCGAAAAATGCGTAATTGCCACCAAAATAAGGCATTGTTACCGACAACGAGTCTAATTGCCGAGTTTCTGCTCGATTAGATGCCGGAAAGTTGATTAATTTTAGTTTTTCAGTCATTCAACCAAGAAAACAAAAGTGAAATTCAAAAAGATGTATTTAAAAAGAATTGTCACTTGGTCAAATTGTATAAATCCTTATTTGAAATACACAAAAAAATATTAGACATAATATAAAACATTACAATAAGGTTAATATTACGTATACATTTCGGAAGAAATTTAGGTTTTGATTTATTAAATGAGAGAAAATTAGAAACATACGTTTTAAGGCGAAGGGTCTGCCGTTCACAGTAGCAGCATTTTAAATGTTTTTGGGAAGACCATTTTAGAATAGAGTATTTGGATTACTGCAAACACTTATCTTCATTTTATTTGCAGGTTTGAGTTGAATTCTCTACAGTCGACCCTTTACCGAATCTCCCTCAAGGATCATTTAAAGAATTACATTAGAATCGAAGAAGTGCAACTAACACTGATTTTCTTTTGAGCAATTACTTCCTTGTAGCTATCCCCTTGTGGCAAGTCGTTGGAGAAATCAATCGTCATTACTAGATTCAGATAAAGGACGGAGAAAATAATTCACGGTGAAACTAGTAATAGTGAGAAGAACGATCTGAAGGAAACTATTTTTGATTTGAAATAAATAATCATGGAATTGTTGTGAACAGTTGAATCTTGCACGATGAATATTTTGCACTCATGACTTTAAAAAACCCGTATGAATATAAAACACTGCTTGGAAAGAAAGAATATTGGACTTTCGTTTTTAACAATAATAGAGAACTCCAGTCAATTTTTTACCCGAGCGCTGGGAATTACAGCTGGTATTCTTCTTCTTCTTTCGTATGGTGGGGGGTCAGAGGGGGACATCTAGGTCTGCGAGCCAGTCTAGGGCCTCAGGCGTTGCCCTGTGGACCTCATCAATCCCGCCGGGGAATGAATGGAGCGGGCATTCGTTGACCACATGTTCGGTGGTCTGCACCGCACCGCATTCACACGTCGCCGACTCTTTAAGGCCCCATCTATGCATCATATGAGCACAACGGCTATGGGAGCACCTTATCCTATTGATGGCAGTCCAGAGTTTGCGAGGCAATGAGAACCCAGGCTGTCTCTCAGTGGGGTCTTGCACGAGATGGGCGTTTTTGACGTTGGCTGATTGCCACTCAAGCTTCCACCTATCTTCTGGGGTGAGAGGTGTTCGAAGGAGTCTTTCTCCTTCCGTCCAGAAGGGTTTTCGAGACTTTAAGCGGCATGCCGGGTGAGAAACGACATCATCGTACAGCTGGTATAATATAAATCTTATCCAAATAATGCACCAATAAGGAACTCCAAGTGAAAAATATTCTGGCTTTAAAAAAATGTGTTCATATAGACCAATAAAGGCTGATTCGGAATACATAAAATTTTAAAAAAATATATTAAAAAGTCCATTTTTAATCGGGTCGTAAAAACACGCCGTCAAGGTGACGTTACTGTTAGACGTGTCGTGACGTCACCGTAAAGTCATTGTATGGAAATGTATGATATGACAAAAGACATCGTATTAATTTATTCGTTTATTTACGTACTGTTTATAGAGATATAGTTGTTGTATTTATTGAAACATTATTTAGGCCTAAATAATGTTTCAATAAACACAACAACGTATATATATTATTGAAAATTTTCAAAAACTGCTACACAAAAAAAAAGCTATTTCTAGGGAGAATACTTCGAACATCGGAATTCTAAATGGCGGCAGTAGATCAGCTGATTGCCTGATTCTATAGTAATTTTTCAGGAGTGATGACGTCACACGAATCATCATACAAACGGTGGTTTTCGGGGGGTCTTGAAAAATTAAAACTTTGACAATTATTAAAAAAACTCTAAAAAAATATATATGCAGTTATTTAAGTCAGAAGGTCATTATTCATTAAAAAGAATAAAAAAATTGGACTGGAGTTCTCTATTGTTTTGGAGTACATCAAAAACTGATTAAAGACGGGTTATTTCAATAAATTTGAAGAATTCATCCAATTTTTTAAGTTAATTTTCATGTTCTGTGTAAGTTCTACTCAGATTATGTTATTATAACATTGTAGACCAGTTGCTTCATAAAACTGAAATAATCACATAACTTGATTTGAACTTTCACAGAACGTGGAATTAACTCGAGGAATTATTCAAAATTTTTTAAACAACCCATCCTAAGTTTTAACTTCTTCTATTCTTCTAACTTACTGTGCTACCTTGTTTTTAAATGGTGTATTACGAGTATAATGTTTTATTGGAGAAGGCAACAAAAATAAATGTGATATAAGAGAAGCAGCGCATGACAGAAAGCAAAACTAACCTGTTAAAAACGTCAAACAAAGAGCTAGTTTGCGACGTCACAAAGATATGCACTGAAACATCATTATCGAATCTCCGTCTTCGAAGTTTCCTGGGATTACATAATCATATTCAGTCTTTGTATTGTATCATCTAAAATGTATGTGCGCGTTAATCTTTTAAACTACGCAACGGATTTTCATACGGTTTTCACCAATAGATAGAGTGATTGAAGAGGAATGTTTATATGTATAATACATGCAAATTATATTAGAGAAAAGCCGAGAAATTCAAAGAAAACATATTTTTGTGCGATTTAAACGGCTGGCGGGCCGTACTATAGTCACTTTTGAAATTCGTTCAACGGAAGAAATTGGAAAATAGATGTCCTAGAGTAAGTAGGTATTTGATTTACCCTTTTCAAATATCCAGTGTTGCATTGCAAGCATTGTATAATTAGTGGCGATCGCTCGAATTGCATTACATAGTATAAAATGAAGTCGCTCAAAATGTATGTGCGCATAGATATTTTAAATTACGCAACGGATTTTCGTGCGGTTTTCACCAATAGATAGAGTGATTCAAAAGGAAGGTTTATGTGTATAATACATGCTTATTATAGTAGAGAAAAGCCGACAAATTCGCAGCGGGCAACGGGCAGCTGGCAAGCCGGTGGTGTGGATTTTATAAGACTGGGTAGTGGCGTTGTGTTTCGTTAGCCACAGCAACGTCTGCTAGTTGTAAATAAAACTATTTTTTTATTGTTGTAAATGGGCGTACACATTTAATTAACTTTATACGAGAATAATAAATATATTTTAACCTATGGAGAGGATGAAACATTCACTATGAACATGAAATTTAAATATAAGTGTATTTTTTTGTTTACGCTAAATATTAAAAAAAAAGTTTTATGTCACGGTGTAGTATTAATTTGTATGTTCTTTACAATACAAGGTTCTTGTATTTTGCGAGGGAACTTCACACAATTATATATAGGTATAATCATGCGATAAAACACAAGGAACAACCATTAAAATTATAATGTTTCTAACCTATTCCGTTACATAATGACGTTTTTTCTAATGTTTATGTGAGTAATAAATAGATGATGTGAGCGCAGGATTTAAAAATATGAAACAAAGATAAACAATGACATCTTTGATGACAGTGTCCTCGCTTGGGTTGAGGTGGTTTTTCTGAGATCCCGTCCACCCGACTGCTATACTAAACTCTATGGTGACATTGGTGACCCGAGCGACCAGAATATGTGAAGAAACAAAAATCGGAGCAGAACTAACAAAACTGACCGATGCACCGGAGCGTAACGGTTACCCAGCAAGGCAGACAAGGCAAATCATAAGAGCCAAATCTGCACCAAACGAAGACAGAATTGAACAAGAGTCAAAGGGCTGCGCTTTCCTGCCTTACGTTCACAATGTGACAGACAGAATTGCCAGGCTATTGAAAAAAGAAAGCATCAAGACTGTCTTCGGAACCACGACAAAAAAAAGAGACTTTTTGAGGCCTGCAAAGACCAAGTTTCCTCTGGAAACAGATGGAGTATATAAACTCAGCCTTTCCGGATGTGATAAGGTCCAAGTGGGCCAAACAGAGCGGACGATCTCCAAAAGGATATCGGAACACTTTCGAGCATGTAAACTTGGCCACCCTGACAAATCAGCAATCGCCGAGCATTTAATTGAAACCGGCCATTACTTTGGATTTGTTCCTGAAGTCCTGGGAAGACCGAAAACTCATAGAGCACGCCTGATTACGGAGGCAATTGAAATTCACAAAAATCCTATAAATATGAATAGAGACGACGGAGCTAAACTCAATAGTTCTTGGTATCCGGTAATTGACGGTTACATCAAGGCTAAACGCAAAAAAACATGTTGATGTATATTGTAGCGCTAGCTCGTAGAGGAGTGGAGCTGGCGACACGGTATAGCTCCTAAGTAGATAAGTACTAACATCACCCCTAACTATTACACATCTGCCCTGATGATGGACACTGCAACGCTGTCCGAAACGTTGGCTAAAGAAGGAGGGAGCGCAACACAGCATAATACCCCAAAAACTAATAACAAAATAAACTCTATGGTGAACAGCTGTTTTCACATAAAACTTAAACACGGATTTGAGGCCAAAATACCCTACCAACTTGAATAATTTTTTTTTAATCAACAGGTGAAGCAAATATCTGGTACGGATGAGTGATACTTAATTTATTTCTATTATAAAATATAGTTCATTAAGGGCCCGCAACCCGGATTTGTACCGATTTTTTACATATTTCCCTTAAACACGGTAAGTTTTAAAGCTCTTAAAAAATATATGTTATTCTTGAAGATAATATCTAGACTTTGCCCGCGCCGAAACGCAAATTATATAAAATTCCCTCGATAGAAAAAAATCGCAAAGAATGCTCCAAAAATTATTATTAACACGTTTGTTTCAGTTATTTTACAAGTTATATGTATGAAATATTCACAGTGTTTCTTTAAATGCGTTTAAGATAATGCCCGCGATTTTTTTGCTCTTTTTTAAACGAGTCGTGTTTTATTAAACATTTTCGCAATTTTCGCATCGATTTTGTCGCTGTAAATGTTAGCGCTTTCCTCTAACATTCGTAATTTCGAATCTCTCCATCTTCTTCTTTTCGGGCCCGGTTGCAGAGCCTTAAAGAAATTGATTTTTCACTACTTTAGAGGCAACTTGGGCAATTATTTGCGAATAAATGATTTTTATTTTAAATTGCCCTTCTTACTATAACGAAATACAAATAATAAACAAAAATTATTGAAAAAGCATTTTGATGGGGTTAAATTTTATTTACAAAGGACCGATTTACCTTGGAACACAAATTTGTCGGACATACATTTTTTAAATGCCCAAAAACGCTTTTTCGTGTGATGTTTTATTTTATATTTTATTATATTTACATTGTATGTTGGAAAAGGTTATTTTTGCAAGCAAGCCATTAAAATGTGAAATATGAATTCTTTAATGGCCTGTATTTTATAATTTAAAACACAGATAGATAAAATAGCATATATCCGTACTAGATATTCGCTACAACATTTGGTTAACAAAATAATTATTCAGTCTGGCAGGGTTATTTGGCCTCAAATCCAAATTTATTTTTTTTGTTAAAAAAGGGTACGCAACCGTTCCTCTTAATGAATCCTGATCTGCAGATTTACTTAGGAAATGCATTTACTTTACTTTGAATGATTTCATTTATTTCGACTGCAAACAGAAAAACAGTGAGCTGTAGCATAAAGCATAAATACTTACAGCCTTACTAAAAAACCCCGTGAAAATTTTATTCAATTGACAAACGGCCGCGGATGTGAAAACATTACTAATTAAAAAATTGTTCATGGAAAAAAATACACTTGGTTTACACGGCCTGAGAGGGTAGTTTATCTCTGTTTTAGTAATGATATCTGAACAAAATTTGAAATTTTTCCAAAGTATTTTGAATGTTCTATATATATCTTATTTTTGATAGTGTCGTAAAAAAAATACCTTTTAGATTTTTGTATTTGAAATACACTTTAGTTTAAAAAAAACGCGGAAAAAATTTCTTACCAAAATATTTTTTATGAAAGTGTAGAGAAATTTATAAAAAAACTAAATTTAAAAAATACAGTCCTTTTATATAATGAATTTGGAAGAAAACTGTCACTTCACTTTTTATATCGTTCATACAATTAAACATTATAAAAAAAAAATATAACAATTCTTCCGAGAGAGTATTAGAAAAATTCTGACACTTTGAATTCACTTCCAAACAATATAAACGTTTATAACTCGAATTTGGTATTTATTAACACACGCACAAGCCTTTTATTTTATTAAATATTATTACTTTTATGGAAGTTTTAGTAAACTTATGTGGATAAAAAATAATTTATTCGAAATAACCTATATGTTTATTATAACCAAGTTAAAGTAACAACAGAGACATTATAAAAGCACAGAAACTGACAAAAATGTCGCAAATAATAGAAATTATATTCATTTATGATAATAATATAACAGTGAATCTATCATAAACAGAAATCATGTTTAAAAACGTTAAATAACTGCGCATGATATTTTACACGTCACGAAAGAAAAAAAGCCGCGAATTTATAGAAAAAAATGGCCGCTAATGATGGCGCGCATGCGCAGATCATGCAAAAACAATGCAACTAACCTAATAATGTGATCATCTTATTAGTAACCATGTAAAAACGCAGTGCACCGCGCAAGTAACAAATATGCAGGTTAACCATCGTTAAGGCGTTTTGTTACTAGTAAGGCTGTTAATATTTAGCAATAAACAGTGCAAGACTGCGAGGAGTGGTGGGGCCTTATTCACCAAGGAAATTGGAACGGGGGAAGAAACAATTAAAAAAGAAGCAGAAAAACTTTCGAACAGTTAGTGTGGCATCGTGAAATTGGCACAGATCTTTCAGACCGTAATTTCAAGTTGAAGACAGGCATTTCAACTCTACGTCGCCATCGCGAGATTAAAGCGGATCTCTAAAATCAAGACAGAAAAAAATGTTGGCACATAAGGTAAAATTAAACAATATTAGTATAAGATAAACGTAACAGGATTATTAAGTGCATTTAAAATAAAAGAAACCGGATAGCAATCAACACTGCAAAAGTTTAATGAATTAAGTGTACGAAACATATTTAAACTCGTAAGAAAATATCTAGTAGGATATCCATCACGTACAGTAATAAATTCCAACAATCCTACTTTACAATATTGACTAAATTTACAGCATTGATTTGTCAAAGGGTCAAAAGCGCTCGCAAATGCACTCGGACTACGTTGCTACATTTCCACGAAATCCGACTCCAAGGACCACTATTTGCCCTCGTTGCTTGCGCCTCACCGGGAATATTGATACGAGTAGGGTAGCTACCACGATGCATGAACTATCGGCGACTCATTTCTCAGTTACACAGTCTCTGCTCACCGCTAGTCGCAGTCCTGTCACTAAGAGAAGTGTTGACGAAGTGGCGGTAGAGGAAATTGCCGATATTCATAGATTGCGTTCGACGGACGTGGTCAAGACTTCCAGCAATCTGGGTGGATACGCGCCATAAAATATATTTAAATACATTTGGGCATTAGTCTCATTTAAATTAATAATTTATGCTATGGGACCATGGGGGCGCCATCTATGGTGGTTGTATTATATCGAATTTCCCATGTGACCAATTTCAATAAATTCAGTTAATTCAGGCACTTTCTGACCTCTGTGGGGCAGGCAATTACTTTCGAGGTGAGTGTTGTTTAAAGCCAATAGATGTCAGTTCTAATCAAAATTAACCCATAATTATTATTGTTGTGAGTTTTTGGCACGTACTATTAATTTTGCAAATTAATATTCATTGTGTGAACTTTCTTCCTGGGATAAACATCTGTTGAGATTGTACAATACCGCCTTGGCAAATTCAATATTTGAAAGAAACTAGTGTCGTTTGTCTGGACATCGTGTGGAGAGCTGCATTCTCTGAGTGAGTATTGTTTGTTTTCACTGAGGATTTTGGAATTGCTGTATAATCTGTTTTGTGTCACATAGGGAAGAGTTCATCTTTCATTAATTACATAGGGTAGTATTCACTTGTCTGGGGCTATTTACACGCCCCTACACTGGGTTTTGAAAGCAATTTCCTTAATGTTCGAGTCAAGTTCAAGGGCAATGAAAGTCTGATATAAGCAACGTTCTAAATTCTGTTAAATGGTTAACTTTGTACTCGTATTTGGGAATATCGGGCGACTGAAGTATTTGTATGCAGATATTCAAGGAAGCTTGGTTTTGTAACTTAGTTGACATTGGGATTTTCTAGTAAAGAAGGGATACGAAGATTCGAGTTGAACCGCATTAAAATATCCATAAATGGTTAATTCTGAATGCTATAAAACTGTCAAACTGTCTGTGCAACCATTTCAAAAAGGAATATTTTCTAAGATAATTGAACTTCCAAGTTGAAATTCCAAGTTCAAGGGCAACATCTATTCCATACTGCTTCACTGCTTAATGAAAACATCCTCAACACAGCATGCTCAAAGATCACAGAGGCCTTGAGCGAAATTATTTTCCTAAGGGTCTCCTGCACGGAGTCGATGTTAAAGAAATAAGGATAGAGATAATTAACTTTAAAAAGCTTTCAAAAAGTTAACTACGAATGTAGTAAATCTGTAGAAATCCATCGGATTTAGATTTCCATGTAGCCCTTCCAGGAACAAGCCTCCGTAAGATAATTAGTAAACATTCGAGTTTCCATGCCAAATGGGAGACAATAGCAGAAACTCGATTTTCTATGGTAAGAAAATTCTAATTCCTTCCCTTCCTCAAAAGATCTTCTGCTGAGGGAAATTATTTTTCCCAGGGTCTAAAAAAGAGGGTTAAACCGCACCGTCGCTCCGGGAACCAAAAAGACCCCCTAAAAAGCATCCAAAAGGTTTAATGTAGGCCCTGTGGGATTTTTTTCTCGTGGCCTCCTCTGTAAAGCTAACTTTAAAAAAAAATACGCCTCGAATTCGATGGTTTTAAGCATTGAAAAAGCCTATTGAAATTAAAATGCTATTTGTGTTATACGGTACATAATGTTACTAAAAAGCAGAAATTCGGTAATCTGAATTAACAAAAACTCTCTGGCATCATAAGATTTTCACATACTCGTGTGTTAGTAACTTATATGTATGAAAAACACCAAAGTTATTAAAATACGTAGAAGAGATAAATATTGAAACAGAAAAAACATATGTAGGTACCCATTATATGACCACAGTTAAGGGGGAAAAACTACACGTGTCACTCGACCTTTGGACAAAAGAACGTACAGTACCTTTACAAAATTGAACATTTATAAAGCTCCATTCCCAAAAAGAGTGTTTTTGAGCGAAATGCAATTTTCGCCAAACTGATTTTGTATGGAGTGAGACGGGCGCGACGCGACGTATAGAATAGAATCATAGCGTGGCGATTTTACCGAGCGTTTAGCTAAATACCAAAAGCTTTACAGATTAATGTTTGCTGAAGTATGGAACTTCCGCTTCAAAAACTGTTAATTTGAAAATTAAAATTGTTAATTTCATCTTAGTTCAACGGTTTATGTTTGTATGTTCACCACGTTAAATCCTCTCGGGCGACAATTGTAACGATGTTCTTTTCTACGTACGAGCATATTTGATTCAAGTTACATACGTCAGTATATATTTCATGAAATGTTTATGGAAATAAAACATCCCAAACTCACGATAAAACGTTCAGCTCCTCAGTTACAGAATGCTTGCATACATAAGTTTTATTTATTTAGAAAAATCCATGATATTTAATTAGAACATTTACAGAGTAGATACATTAAATCACCATACTAGGCGGCTGCCTGTTTCTTCATGGTGACCAATGGAATATAATTACTTTGTTTGAAGTCTAATGTAAACATATGAATTTAGTACATAATGATGCTGAAAATTGGAAAAATTACAATACAAAGTAGAAAACAGAAAAAGATGTGCGTAAGGATTACATTATAAAAACATGTATAACTTTTTTACATGTGTGCATGCACATATAAAAAAAAAACATCATAAATGTCACCGGAGAACAACTCAAAATATTATCAGGAATTACTGGTTAAAGTAAGTTAAGTACGTCCCGCAAACTTACGCATACTTACACATATTACCTCTATATTACTACGAGAAACAGGCTACTTAAAATATCACTTTCACCCTTTAAAAAATTGTTTAGTGTTATCAATCTTCGTATTATTTGTTAATGTTATCAATTTATTATCAATATATGTATGTATGTATTATTTGTTAATGTTATCAATACATATTTATTTATTTTATTTATAACATTACATTTGATACATTTGTATGGCAAAAATAACATAATAATAACATTGAAAAATAACTATAAAATGTGTACAAGTGTTATTATGTCTTGTGGGTCGATATTAGTTCCTAGCTAGGCAGATTGCCCGTTGTTTGTCTATGTATTATTTGTTAATGTTATCAATTTATTTATCTATGTATTATTTGTTATGTTATCAATTTATGTATCTATGTATTATTTGTTAATTTTATCAATTTATGTATCTTTTAAATCAAATAAAACATGGCAGCCAAGAGAGCTCTTGCAGCAAAAAGTTAGAAGTAAAGTCTTCGTGCGAAGTATTCCGCCTCCCGTGAACAAGGCTCAAGACTTGAAGGAGTTGAGCGCGATTCCAGTCGCGGGGCTAATGTGTTTTCAATCTCACGTGTTCACGTGCTCGTAGGTAGTACGTACGCGTCAAGTTCTATTGACGAGACGAGGAAAAGGAACGGGGAAGAAAGTATTAATTGGAACAAGATAAAGAGGAAAATTATTTTAAATCAGAGACTTGAATAAAGAAGCACGTAGCTTTGCCGTTTGGATGCAACGTCGATTTTAAAATACTTATTTATACTTTATTAAACAATTGAAAAATACGTGTTTAATAAATATTTAATAAATATAAATGTGTAGGTATGTTAAATATGGCGTCATTCCATTTTTCACAGAAAAATGCTTGTATACTTATGTACAATAATACGAATAATTTTGTTTTTTTTTACATTAGCTCAACCCCGGAGACCTTGAGGAAAAAATTCATACTGGGTCTATGTCATCTTTGGTGATGCTGCGTGGAGAGTCTTTTTTAGCTAAAGGAAGGAGATGAAGTTCTGGTAAGGAAAAAGCATGAGGGATGGGTAGGAATTTGAAGGTCAATGTGTCCAGGAGTGACGAACTTATGAATCCATCCCTCCCACTGCGGAGTAAAGCGATGGGTCGAGAGAGACCGGCTGGTAGTAGGTGGGCAAACGCATTCGCCATCAATACCTACACAAATCTCACCCGATGAACGCGGGTTCATCAATGGTTCCCGGGACGGCGGTACCCATACTCGCCTCCAAAATTGTATCGCATTACATCAGCTAGACTTCCGTATGTCAAAATATGCCAACTTATATATTGAATTTGGAGAACTGCATCTTAAATTAATACATATTTGGAAATAATAACAAAAATTAAGATTTTTCATTGTACCTACATATTTCCATTTGGAATGTCATACAATGTTCTAAATTGCTTTGTACTTTGATGAAAGACAAAAAATCTAATATTGTAATGACCATTTAATTCGGGTTGTGGCATTTTCAGTGGGCATTCTTTCAAAGGGTACTAGGGTAGGAACTACCGTTAATAATAGAAATAATACTTTTCGAAGGGTACTAAAAATAATAGTACTTCAAACAAAACATGGCACCAAACATGTCTTTAAAAGTAATGGAATTTCAACATTGCAAGCTGTAAAAAGAAGTTCTAGGTGCCTCCACATAGAAATGGTGGGTAAAGGTGTTACATAACTCCACTGCTCAACTCGAAGAGTTTTTGCTGGTTCAAACACAGATTTCTGCTTTGTATATAACATAAGAATTGATTAAAAAAACCGGAGACCTTGCGCAGAAAAGTAAAGTTCACTAAGGTTTGCAGCGCAGCCATTGTGAGACTTTTCTGCACAGTGTCTCCGATTTTGTCGATTCGGTACCGATTCTGACCGAGTTTAGAGGATAGTTTTTTTTTGCTTATTTGAGACTAAGTCTAAGTTCGGAGATCAACTTTACTGGAGGACGCCTCTTGAATCAGCGAGTGTTTGATGAATCACGAAAAGTATCAAAGGTAGTTGTAGGATGCTTAATCGGCGATATCCTTAAAAAAATAATTCCTACAAATATTACATACACTTCAGACGTTTTAAATTGTCAAATGCTATAAGGAAAATAAGAAATCTTTATGGTAAGCTTGGTAGGCGCGGTTCGGAAGTACGGAATTCGAGAATCAAAATAAAGGGTCGTAGGACTACATTCTCAACACGAGCCTCCGTAGTCGGGTAGCGTATTTCCAATCCCTACCGCGTTACAGTCGCGCTACCGACTGAAACGCGGTAGGGATTGTAATGCATAAATCACCTTACAAACACTACCTCGTTTCAGTCGCCTACGCGCTTCGTTGCTCTATCTGTTTCTGTGAGGGTAACGACCGTAAGTATAGAGGGATTAGCAGAGAGGATGGACCGCTTTTTTTCACTTCAAAAAAATTTTCAATGTCAACATTTTTTTTGAAGTATAAAAAAACGCGGTCCATCTTCTCTGCTAACCCCTCTATAATTACGGTCGTCACCCTCGCAGAAACAGATAGAGCAACGAAGCGCGTAGACGACGAAACGGGGTAGTGTTTGTAAGGTGATTTATGCATTAGGGATTGTAAATACGCAGCCGGGTAAGGATCTCGACTAGCAATCCAGAGATGGCGGGTTCAAGTCCCGGCGTGCAAGTAACTAACTAACCATCACGCCGTTTCCCCGCAGGGGTAGGTAGAGAGGAAGGACCGCCAAACAACTCGGTCTTGGCACACATTCATACATCGTCTTTGCCTCACTCACATTTATACATCGTCTCATACATACTCTTCTATTATTCTAATTTTTGACATGGCCCGACTCAAATATCTACTTCAATTGATCGTGCCATATCTTCCTCGGGCGTCCCCGACTTCTTCTACCATTCACATTCGCGTCGTATATTCTTCTTACACTACTTTCTTCGTACATTCGCTCTACATGCCCAAACCATCTGAGGGTCCCTTTCTTAATCTTACTCATTATGCTTACATCAGCCTTACATTGTTTGCGGATATCCACATTTCTCACACGATCAAACATTGTTTTACCACATATACGTCTCAGGGATCTCATTTCAACAGCATTCGGTTTACTTTCATCCTTCCTCTGCCAGTTCCATGCCTCACTGCCATATATCAGGGTAGGTACCAGGACTCCATTGTGGACTACTAGCTTCGCTTCTTTGAACAGTTTTTTTATTAGCGCCAACGGCATTCAGTCCACCATTCTTTCAATATCTCTATCAGCCTTCTCATCTCTCGTAAACATACTACCCAGATACACAAACTCATGCACCTGCTCCAAGTATTCATCTTTCACAACTGCGGCGTGCAAGTAAATTTTATGTAATTCATTTGTGTTATCGAACAAGTTACTCGTTAAAAATAATTTTAACGTATATATCCAACGGAGTTTCATAGAGGAAGATACTGTCATTAGCGCCCTGGTGTAAGACCACCATTCAGTATTGAAACGTTGCTTGAAAGATCATACGATGCTAACCAGATCTCCCGGTACTTCCCCATTTTCCTCCTCCCCATTTCCCCTCCCCACTACCATTAGCCTCACAAACTCACAACATACCCCAATTGAGGATGCCAGAGTCTCACTGGCTCCAGACCGTTGAGAACAGTGCATTATTCATTATTATTAAAAGAATGTACAAAATAAATATAGAAGAAAATCGAATACAGTTCTCACGCAGAAGAAGTGAAACCTATACCCACACAATCTCAACCAAAGTGGGCTCATAATCAACGCGGCCAATGCGCGCAGCTTGACAGAGCGCGACGCTTCGTAGGTACTGTACGTAGTTAAAGTTTCATTCTATCTCATTCTCTCGCAGGCTAATTCCTATTTGTATGTGTTTGTCTCTTTTAGTACCGCTCGTTTCCGTTTCATCGAGTTTCAAAGAAGTTTTCACTTAAAAAAACACGCAATAATTTCGAGAAGATATTCCGCGATCAAAAGTTCTTCGTATTGAAACTTGGATCACGAGGCTTCCGCGTCCTAAGAAAAAATATCTTAAAAGTGAGTCTCGATGAACTCGCGAAAAGATGAAACTTATTAAACTTGCATAAATTACAAACAAAGTACGAAATAAGTTATCATTAAAAAGGCAAGGCTCGCGACCGTGTTTTTTCGAACAGAAGTTAATATTATTCTTATGTATCTTTCCAAACGGTTCAAAGGAATTTCTCCCTTTGAATGGAAAACTCTAAGAAGAGAATCTACTTCAACACTGAATTTCGAAATACCTAATATCTTACCGAAATAATTAAGATTATCACTTGGACGTAAAAGAAAACGGTGCAATATTATATAATGAATGTATAAGAACATGATGTAATACAGGTTTTACGCTTACGAGTCCAAATATAATGAAATTCCAACGAGAACAAATAATTTTCTCTTATGTCACGTGTAGCTACGCGATTCAATAAAATATTCATTTTTAATAATGTACATAATTTGTCGGCCTCCGTGGATATCTTTAAGACACGGGCTCACTCCTTCTTCTCTAGCAATGTGTCTTCACAGCGGAATCGACAAATAAAATATTGGTAGGTATCTAGTATATCTCATAAATGAGTAGGTGATATAGTTCTTCAGTTCACAATTTCACAAACTGATAATAAGATCGGAATAGCCAGGTTCCCCACCTTCATCTTCCCCATATCTTTATCTTTCCCCTCCTCACTACTTTCAACCTAACAACATACTCCAATCGGGGATGCCATAGCCTCCAGATGGTTGGGAGCGCTTGGAACTTTCGTGCGATAGTACTCACGTTAAAAAAAAACAGAAACCTTCAGAAAACTAAAGTTGACAAGACTGGGGAGGCTACGAAGCAACGCACAAAGAGGCGACCGATTATTCTATCTCTTTTTAGTGTCGCTATTTTTCGTTTCATTGAGTTTCAAATCACAACGGTGCTAAAGAAGTTTTCACCGCAATAAAAACAGAAATGAAAAATGTTTACCTCCCTCACGCAGCAGCGGCATATTTAATATAAAAAATTTTAAAACATTTTGTTGAAAAAACTACGTAAAACGAAAAAAAGGTTGCGAAGTCGCTGGTAGTTTTCGGAATTTATATAAATCAACATAATATCATTCGGCGTTGGAGAGCGCCTTGCATTAATTAATTACTTACGCAATTGCTTATTTAAACGTTACGAGGAACCTGGTTCAATGAAAATGGTCCAGTGATGCTAATGAAAAACGAAACAGCAGACGGGAGGAGACGGGATTACCTATTCTTTGGATTCACCGCCACACTTCTGGAGTGCAAAATGGTACCATTTTCCATTCCACTAAGTTCCTAGCAGCCCATACTCCCGCTGTAAATACATCCCCGCCTTCATTTAATCAAGCGCGTAATACATCGTTATACCGGAAGCACTTTCGCACGTTTTATGGATTAATAACTCAAGAGTTTTCCATATTATAGGAACATAGAATAATGGAATCATTCCGATGGAAATCTAATACCTTGCATTATACGAGTATCCAATCAATTAGTTAGCCACACAGAAAGCACTCACTGCTCGACATCCCATAAAAAGACAAAGCGCCCAGCCCAAATGAATGCGGGGACCGCTTGCCAGACCTAGACAGATACGTATGTAGGTTCTCAATATAAAGATGGCAATAGTTGAAAAATAGGCCACTTGCATGGATTTCATAAGGACTTGGAAAAAATCGTGTGGATAGATTTTTTTACTAAGATTACGAACATGTTAGCAAAATTTTTTAGAAATGCACAGTTTTTTTTTAATAAATAAATCCATTATTTGGGCTCGTGACGTCACTGCATGAAAATGTGCCGTCTCCAAAAATGTTCCTATGAATTTTGTAAAATTCCACACTGTTTTTTTTTTTATATGGCAACACTTTGATTTCAGGCGAATTTTTGAATTTGACATTTAACGTTCACTAGATTTATTGTTTGTTCTCTGCGAACTTATCATTTGGTTTGAGTTTTTGACAGATGTTGTAAAGAGAACCCCGTACATTCTACGCTGTACGTACTTGTTTTAGAGCTATAATGGTGATGGTGCTGATTTTAACAAAATCAAATTTTATAATAATATTATTATTTTTTATAATTTACAAGTACAAGTATATTACATTGGATTTAGTAATATAGACGTTGAAAATTATAATGATTTATGATTAATAAGATGGATCAAAGAAAAAAATATTTATGATATGTAATATTTTTGGTATGCCTCGTTATTCTCCTGTGCCATTCGTGTGGAAAACGTTTTTTTTTAAAATGATTTTCGGCTATGTAATTATCGTTTTTTCGCACCCATAAAATTATGTCCCATCTTTCCGGTTTATAAAAAATGGTCCGATTTTTCTAATTGGAATTTTCAAAAAATCGCCAGCGTTTCAAAAATAGGATTAAAAAATAAATAAAAAATACGGAATGTCTTAGAATATTTGCCTAAACCGGATTTTTTTTTAAATGTGATGCAAGGCGCCTATTCTCAACAGAAGTATGAGATTTATCAAATTGATGAGATAAACGGAATTCTGTAATTAAAGGAAAACAATCACTTTGTTTGTAACCACGATTTATTGATTTAATTTTTATTTACCGACCGGTTTCGCTTAATTCAAGCATCTTAAGGGTATAAATTAAAACTGATGAAAAAATACATTGTGTGAGCTTATATATACATACAGACAGAGACAAAACATAATATAAAGTAAGAGTGAGAGAGTGTAATTAACATCCTACATAGTGATAGAGAGAAAGAGACGGGTATATCTAATGAATAATTACATTATATCTACCGGGACAAAACGTCAATTGAACAGGTGATTAAGGAATAAAGTGGCTTCGGGTTTTTGGGTTTTTTATTTTTTTATTTTTTATTCCTTAATCCTTAATCACCCTTTATTCCTTAATCACCTGTTCAAATGACGTTTTGTCCCGGTAGATATAATGTAATTATTCATTAGATATACCCGTCTCTTTCTCTCTATCACTATGTAGGATGTTAATTACACTCTCTCACTCTTACTTTATATTATGTTTTGTCTCTGTCTGTATGTATATATAAGCTCACACAATGTATTTTTTCATCAGTTTTAATTTATACCCTTAAGATGCTTGAATTAAGCGAAACCGGTCGGTAAATAAAAATTAAATCAATAAATCGTGGTTACAAACAAAGTGATTGTTTTCCTTTAATTAATATGTCAAACCACAAAGTGACTGCTTTCTACCAAAATATGGAATTCTGTAAGGTTCGGAAGCTCACTTCGAAGGGACTTTAGGCTTCTAAAGTTTTTCTTTTTTTTCTCACTTTGAGTTCGCGTTGAGACCGTCGCGTCGGGACCATATCTTTTGATTTTATGTCTTCTTCTGTTTTATATTTTCATTAGGAATTATTGATATTATTTTTAATCATTAATGAAGTGTAAAGCTTTAATACGACAATTCTATTTTTTAATGATATTGTTTGATAAAGGAAAGATGTAAGTACAAAAGAAGTTTACATTATTCATATCCCCACGGTACTGCAATTCACTTCGCGGATATTTCTGCATCTTCCGTTCCGGGATAGCGATGCAACACTGGCCCCATTGTTCAAAAATTCTGACATATTTCACACAAAACAATTGATTTAACTTTTGAATTGGTAGAACTGCGTTGGAGCCAATTTTATGTTAACATCGGGCGGAAGTTTTCATAAGACATTAAATAGTTATTTCGTATTTTAAACTTCAGCCCGCATTAAAATCTCCATCTTTTTCATTTTATCATCCTTAAGTCTTAAGTTGGTAAGCATAAAATATATTTATGGCGTGAAAGTGTGTCGAGCATATAATGCAAATATTATAGTGTATACTATAAAGATAAAGAGAACTGCCAATAAGATAAATCTTTCCGTTTTACCTAAATTCCTTGTTGCAGACAACTGACTTAGGCTTTCAAATAATTTCTTTCAAAGGTGCATCTCTAGCAAAGTTCAAAGTTTTCACAAGGAAAAAATTCAATAATTGAACCACATTGTACTTTAAAAAATTTGAGCATCTATAGCAAACAACCATCATTAAAATGAGAATTCTAAAACTGGTTAACAATAATTCTCTCTACTAGTAACTTGCCACAAATAAAAAAACGAGTGTGCTTTAGACCACACGACTGAAGTAAAACTTCACTAACTTATATCTCCCTCTCAACTTCCGTTTGCCTCGCCCGACCGTTCGACTCGCCCTATCACCCTTTTCATAACGCTCTCATCACGCATTCACCAGCTTACTACCCAAGTAAAGCGTGCGTAAAGGCCCGACCGTTCGCCTCGCCCGATCACACTTTTCGTAACGCTCTCGTCACGCATTCACCAGCTTACTCCCAAGTCAAGCGTGCGTAAAGAAGTTTTACTTCAATAATAATAATAACGTTATATTTGTACAGCGCGGTTTTGTGTCGTTTCACTTCAAGTGCGCGTACAAAGGACATTTCATTTAGCATTCGCGAAAATTATTTCAGAGTTACGTGAGTATTTATTATTTGGTTGTAATAAGCCGGAACGACTGCACATAATAATAATGTGCACATTAATTAAGCCAACACCGAGTCACACTGACAGACGACCGGAGATTAAACAAACTTCTCGAATCAAAGCTTTTACAAACAGGGAAAAGGGGTTTTTCACTTTATTATGAATTGTGTGTTTGCTTTTACCTTTGTTTTAATCCCGTGTCATGCAGGCTTTGTTGCACGCTTGAAATCTGAATTTCGCGTCGCATTTTTCGCTTTAAATTGATAAACTGTAAAATATGACAGGTTTTCTAGGCAAAAAAATGCACGAGATAAAGTTCGTAGTGAACAAGATGTCACAAGATAAAATTAAAATTATATCGGAAAAAAATTATGGCGGAGTTAAAACGGAAACTGTAAGATTTAACTGCGCCGTAAGATTTAGCCACCGTAGTCTCTGATTTGGCACACCGTTGTCCAAATGGATTAATTCGCATCTTTTTGTTATCCGAGAGCCTTTTGTCATCCACGTTTGAACAGAGATCTCCCTAAATATGTTTCCAGATATGCTGCTCATTGGCGACTCTCGCCCATCAAAAGCTGCAGCTCTCTTCAGATCTCATCATTCGTTTTCCCGACCAAGGACGCCATTCGATGGTTAGTTGTGAAACAAGACCCCACACATCAATTTAGATTTAATTATAATGTCAAATGACGTAGTAATATTAAACGACTGTTTGTGAAGAGTCAACTTTTCCCCATTTCCGCAATGCAATCCCTCCTCTTCCACCTCAAATATTTCCAATATATATTGTGGTCCCATAGTCCAACTGCTCCGGACAGTTTGCATTATTAGGTACGTATTAGTTAATCATAAATATACACAATAGAGTGTCAATAGTTTAACCACTATTACTTTCAAATGAATCAACGTATGAATATGTTTATGGTATTAAAATGTTGAAATATGAGGCATGTTCAGAAAGTAAGTGAACTGATTTTTTTTTTTTAAAGTGAATTAGAATAAAAAATTACAGAATATTGTTGATACACTTGTTGGCTATGTTTCCAAATAATCGCTATCCCATTCAATGCATGTGGTGAGCCGTGGTACAAGTTTCTTTATGCCCTCCTCGAAGAATTCTCCCGCCAGCTCCTTCACCGACTTCAGGACCATTTTCTGCATCTGCTCGTTAGTTGAAAATTTATTTTCATCCATATATGCCTTCAGGAAGATAAAAAGATGAAGACACCAAGTCAGGGGATTACTGGGGGTGGTTCAAAACTTTCCAACCAAATGAGTCCAAGAGCGTATTGGTGGCTAAGGCTGTGTGAGGACGAACGTTTTCGTGAAACAAGCACTCTTCTCTGGTCAGCATTCCTCTCCTTTTATTGTGAATGCTCCTTTTAGGTGTTTTTAAGGTATCACAAAATTGTTGTGCATTGATGGTCTCAACTTGAGGCAGAAATTCATTGAGAAGAAAACACTGAGACCATGATTTTTTTGCCCCAAATTGTGATTTTCAATTTTTTGACAGATGGAGAATTTGTGTGAAGCCACTTTGACGAGTGTTTTTTTCCCAGGCGTGTAATGAGTCACCCACTCCCATCTCCAGTCACAATAGGGCTCAGAAATACTCACCTTTTTTATTGTAGGTGTTATTCCTTCCGTGAGTAAAAAGCGGATCACAGCACTTGGCGGGATTTTTTACCGACATCTTTCACGCAACTGGACACTGCAACGTGAGTTTACGTACTAAAAGGTTCCTGCGATGCTCGTTTTGCTCAGGAGATCCCCCTCTACCACCCAGTATTGCCAACCCTCAAAAAACTAAAAACCACCGCCCGTTATACACTTACTTTCTGAACATGCTAAGAAAATATAAATGCACAGATTTACAGGCTAAATAATTGTGAATACAAAATGTCGTCAAAAGAGTTACCCACAGACAAACAGACTATTGTGTTTTCTGTGTATCTGCATTATTTACAGCAGCGACGCACCCGACCACATTGATATTGTATGTTTATATCTACAGATGTGTAAGAAAGATTTGTTCAGATGTGGTTACAAAACAGCAGATCCCATTTTAAGCAAGTATTCGATTCTTAATGGTGGATTCTCACCAGGGCGATACTAACACTCCGGGCTTGTTAGAAATAATGTATGTACTAAATGTTAAACATGACATAAAATATGGGTAACTTAAGAATATTTTATGTTTTAATGAAAACAAATAACTTTGTAAACACCACTATATTATTAATATTAACTGCATGTTTCAAAAACAAACTTTTCTTCATCAAGATAAAGATTAATACATGTATAACGACGATGTATACAATAGATGTATAACGACGAAGAAAACTTTGTTTTTGAAACATGTCGAGAATATTAATTATATAGGTAGTGGTGTTTACAAATTTATTTGTTTTCATTAAATCAATAATGACGCCACAAAGTGTATTTGCAAAATTTGCAGAAGTAATATTTTATGTTATTTGAAGAAAGGAATCCTCATGGAAATCTTTTCTGAAAACCAGTAAGGATTCTTCAAATCTCTTAAGGGTTGCACGAACTTAGACGACAGAAGTTTGAATTTTCAGATTAAAAAGAATTCCATATATTTGATCTATATTGTGCTTCTGAAAATGCAATTATTGAGCAATGTTATTTGATTTTTGACGTGTTTGGTAATAAAACAATTATTCAACAGAAACATACAGATCTTAATAAAAAAGCGATATGAATTACTTGCCATTCATAGTTCTTTTTTTCCTTTCTAGTTACAATTTATTTTCTCAGAATTTCGGTAATGCATCATCAAAGTTGGGTTGAATCAAACTACGGCGTTCAAATAAAAAAAAAAACGAGTAAGAAGGTTGTTTATAGGTGCCAGCACGGTGCATTGAAAGCTTCCCTTCAGGGAAAACTTTTAACAAACTCAAGTTGAGCGAATGCTGAAACTTGGTATAAACGGCCACGAAATTAAAACGAAAGATGTCCTAGCAGAAATTGCGACCTGAAAATAATAATTAATAATAACAATGAAATCAAGAAACATACAAATCGTATCTAATGAAATCAAGATTTAAATTTTTTTTTATTCGAGTTCCTTTATCCCACAAGCATAATTAAGTTAGCTTGTAAACTTTTTCGTTCAGGCTCAGATGTCGCGGGTTCGAAACCCAGCGATTAAATAATTACATTTTGCATCTCTTACGAGAGCGTCAGGTACTTGCAGTATCTTCATTCAGAATGGATCAGTTGCTCAAAATGGCTTTAGTCTTGTTAGTGACCAGATCTGAAGAGCCATGTAGTTCCCAATCTTTCTCTTTGATGTGATTTTTTTCACAAAAAAATCTTTAGAAAACCTAGTAACCGGTATTTTCCGTAAAATATTTTACAGAAGTGCGGTAGGAAAAAATTAATGATTTTTTGTAAACCTAAGTGCATACCCACGAATGCAATATATGTATTTTTAACGAGCTTATTAAAATTTGTACGTACATCGTATATATTTTTTTTAATACCTAATTTGTTTATTTTTTTATCAATAACAAGCTTATTAAAATTTGTACGTACATCGTATATATTTTTTTTAATACCTAATTTGTTTATTTTTTATCAATAGCAGGCTTATTAAAATTTGTACGTATCGTAAAATCTTTTTTTTTACATTTCTTTTTTTTTTATCAATAACACGCCAAAACAATATTAAATCAAAATATATTAAATTATTCGGATGTGTAAATGGCGAATATTTTAGACAGAAAAAATGTTTGTTAATTCTCGGATCAAAGTTGGAGAACTATAATCCAACATAAAAAAATCAGAGTGTGCAATTCACAAGCGGTAGAAGGGCAACCTTAAAAAAATAAAGAAAACAAGAGTGAGGAGACCACGAAGCATCGCACAAAGAGGAGACTGATTATATTATCCCATTATCTCTCAGGCTAAATCCTATAGATATATGTGTTTGGCTATTTTTCCTTTCATCGAGATTCAAATCACAACGGTGCGAAAGAAGTTTCACTTCAAAATCAAATTTTTAAAATCTATTCGTAAAAGTTACTAAATATAGATGGTTATCTGATATAAAACCTTCGCAAAACTAATGCAACTTTGTGCACATCATCTTGTATGAGGTTTACCCGGTAAAAACACATCAAAAAGTTATGTATTCCAAGCTGCAAGTTATTAATTTATTATTAAATTTTCGTAAAAGTAATCACTTTGTTTGATATACCCTTGGTTCGATTATATTGGTAATATACTGCCCTGAAGAAGCATTCTATAACAAACTACAATGAAAAAATTCTATGATAAAAGTTTTTTGATGTTTAATGACGTTTACTTCAAATATTAACTATAATTAATACCGTGATGATTTCCCCCATATAAAAGGGCACCAAAAGGAGAATAATCATACTTTCTGTTAGGTTACGGGCTCGGGTAAGATTAGCGAAATGCTAACACTATCTGACGTATTATTACGCTACAGTCTGTACGGTTGAAATTTAAGAATCCGACTGCGAGTACAACTGTGTCGCCGCACCAAACGCAAAACCGTTTCCATACGTGGAGTTTGCCACAAATTACTTTTGTAATAAAACGAAAATAAAGCAATGGCAAAAGATAACGCCACAGCTAGCGAGAGGAACGTCAGCTGGCAGGCGTAAGTACTATCGTATATGACGTCATTGCCTGTCGCGGTTGCTTTGTGCCGGTGACTAGATGTCACTGGATCCGAGGAACTGGCTATTTATTATAATCCTATCGGATTTTTAAAATAGTCACTCACACTTAAATTAGGCGAAGCCGAACCAAAACCCTGCCGAGCGGATTTTTAACTGCTAGTAAAAGTATGTTACTTGACATCAATCTAGCGTAGCAAGTATGGGAAATCAATAAAATGTAAATGTACTTAGGGCGCCGCATCCGCGCTCAAAAAGAAGAAGATGGAGAGATATGGAATTACGAATGTTAGAGGAGCGCGCTGATATATATAGCGATAAAATCGATGCGAAAATGTTTAATAAAACACGACTCGTTTAAAATCGAGCAAAAATATCATGGAAGTTATCTTAAGTATCATTTAAAGAAACATTGTGAATTTTTTCACAACTATAACTTTTAAAGTAACTGAAACAAACATGTTTATAATAATATTCGGAGCATACTTTGCGATTTTTTTTTTCTATCCAGGGAATTTTATATAATTTGCGTTTCGGCGTGGAACGCGTTTAGATATTATCTTCAAAAATCTATCCATCTATATAATTATTAATTAATATTAATATATATATTAATAAAAATGAATCGACGAAATGTATGTTCCCGCAAAACTTCCGAACGACTGCACTAAATTGGATAATTCTTTTTTTGATATGTTCGTTATTGTCAGGACAAGGTTTGTATAAAACTACTGGTGAGCTCTGGCATTATAAAATTTGTATAAAAATGAATCGCCGAAATGTATGTACGCGCATAACTTCCGAACGACTGCACCAAATTGGATAATTATTTTTTTGTCGTATTCGTTATTTTTTGGTGCACTCTGCCACTATGAAATTTGTATAAAAAAGGGGGGAGGGTAATCATGGAGAACGGAGGGGAACCTGGGAGGGGGGAGGGGAACTCGTGAGGGGTTTTACGAGACGGGGGAAAGGGGGAGTGGAGTGGAGAGAGGGACTATGGAGGAGGCGAAGTGGAAACGCGAGAGGGGAAGAGGACGCGTGAGAGGAATGGGGGGGAATGGGAACGGGACGAATGGGAAAGAACATGCAGGGAGAAACAATTTCTTAATTAAATGGCATAGCAACGCATGCCGGGTACCAGCTAGTAAAATACATTTTTTCAAGAGCTTAAAAACTTCAAATGTTTAAGGAAGATATGTAAGAAATCGGTAGAAATTCGGGTAGCGGCGGCTTAATAACTGTACAGTTTAAAGTGAGAGAATAAGAACAATGCAAAACCGCAACTAAAAAATCCTGGAACAGAAATAGATCACCTCTAAAAGTATTTCAATGATTTTTATTATTAATAATAATTTCAGAAGCAAAAGTAGCTTATAGGAGTACGAGTTAGTCTTAGAATAACAACGGTGACAAACACTTATGATTTATCGCAAATACCGAACAAATCCAGGAGAGAAAAGTTTGCCGCGAATCACATCAGGAAGTTCCGATTTATACACGAGTAGGTAGCGGGAAAACAAATTCAATGCGCGGAGAGTAAGGAAAGTTCAGTGTAAATAATCGCTCATCGAGACAAAGTTCTAACGAAGCTCACGGTAAACTAATACAATGTATAGATGAATAGGATCGCTATTTTATTGTCGTTGGGGGTTAATTTTTGCACGAGAGTGTGATATGTATACTAAAACAATAGGTATGATGTTCTGCTAGTTTGTGTTTAGCATTACTTTTGCTGTACAGCTGCTTCGTCTATTGAGGCCATTTTCAAACTCTGGTCATGCCATGTAGTATAAGACTTGCTTAAGTAAACCTAGGCTCAGTTGTTTCGCAGAAATTCACCAATGACTTTGTCATCAAATGTACATTCAGCGCTGTTTGTTTTTTTTTTTCACATTTGAAAGATTCCCGCTAAACGCCGATTCTACGTGCGTTTCAGCTACCTGTAAAATTGTAATATATGGGGGGTCAAGATCTTCCAATTTCAATTCGAAGATTTAAATTATTATGAAAAAAAGCATTAAAAAGAGCTTACCAACATCATAGTTGTCCTCTTCGGCTGATCACAATTTACGTAAAAGCTGAAACGGCATTAACAGCTTAGTATCGGCATTAACGGGGCCCTTTCAACTGCCAAAAAAAAAAAAAAAATGACGCTAACGGCCATTTGATGACAATGTCACATTTGAATTTCTGTGAAACAACCTAACCTTAGTTACCCCGTCGCCCTTTGCCCGTTGTAATGGGTAGTTATTAATGGTTTCGGTAAAGTAAGTAGGTAAACCTATATTTCATGACTCGCTCAATTAAAATTAAAATTTAATTTAATACTTTAATAATTAATACTAGCTATCTATTTGATAATGGCGGCTTCATCATGATTGTTATATTTATGAGTGTAAATATAACATTTAATTTCCCAAGTTGCTCATCAGTTTTCTATCTTCAGTTGTTTCTGTAAACGAATTAGATTATTATTTAGTGAGTGGGTCTGATCATTATTTGATACGGAAAAATGCAATTATATGGAATACGACTGTAAGTCCGAAATATATGCACAACAACAGAATAGGTATTACACACCTTCAAATACAAATTCCTGAATTCGAAATTTAAGCGAAGAATGGTCACACTTTGGCTCATGGAAAACGCCCACATCTCATTTCTTGTGCTCTCCTTTATTCCACGGACACAACTCATAAAAAATCTGTTTGGCTGTTGCCCATAATAATAATAATTTTAAACAACATTATGTTTGCATAATTTAGACACGCTCTTACAGAAAGCAATCTAGTTTTAAATTAGGTGTCTAGGCAGTTTACCGCACAATTAATTGATGTGCTTTAAGAAGCAATAAACTACCAACATAATAATTCATGTTTTTAAGCCCTTTGACGTGATAGCACGTACGTGTAGGTACTAAAATCTTTATATATATATTTATCTTTAATAATATTTGGATGACTTGTATAGCGCCGTTTTTGTGAAAAGTCACCTCAAGGGCGCTGTATACACAGTTGTTGAGGGACGTACTTGACTTTAACCAGTGATTCCTGACATTATTTGATCTCCGGTGACTTTTTTAAATTTTTTTTTTAAAGTAGTATAATTCTCATGATGTTCCAAACATATCATGAGAATCGTGTATAAAATATGCAAGGTATGAAAAGAAAACTCGATACGATACGATTGCGCCATCCCAAGCCAGGAGCACTCATGTCCCGGTGCGACCCATCACCAGTAATGATTTGTTAGGAATCGGGAAGAAGGTTGGAGTTTAATCGACCGATATACATGGCGATCTAATACGTAAATATTGGAATTTCGGATGGGCAGGAATGAAGGAACTGATTGAGGAACTGATTGAACTGGTGAATTTACTTCTTTCTGTCTTTCTTCTGCTTGCCAACTCTTTTTGGTTACTTCTTTTTTTATATTAGCTCCACATATGGAGGCCCTGAGGAAAATAATTTCCCTTATCTTTGGGGATGCTGACTGAAGAGTTTTTTTAAGAGGCGGAAAGAGAGGAAGATCTGAGAAGGAAAAATATATGAGAAATCTGGGGTCAGTGTATCCGGGAGAGACGGAGGTTTTAATTCATCCCCCCGGCTTCCTCAAGACGATGGATTGAGACATTCCTGCTGGAAAGGTAAAAAGGTCTCCCACAATAAGTCATATAGTAGTCCTCACTAGTCGCCAAGACTAAGATAATCCGCACCTCATGAACTCCCGCTAAGGGACTAAACTAGCGAACCACTTGGGGTGTTGGTTATCCAGCCTCTCTTTTTTTTTTCTTCTCGCCCCTTCTCTCCTCTTCTTCCCTCGTCTTGTGTGTTCTTGGATATTCTTACTTCTTACCGCTACTTCTCGTCTCTTCTAGTCTCTTTTTAGCTCTTTATGCCACTTATGCATCTTCCCGATACTTCTAGGCTCGTCTTGTTTCTTCTAGTCTCTTTGTGGGAAAAAAAAAAGATTATACCATGCAGGACGATGCAAAAGTGCCAATATGAAAATCCAAAGTGAGATTGATGGAAGAAGTGGTGCAGGATGTCGTTGACAGTTCGGCTTAGAATGGCATCTGAATTAGAGTCTAGTTGCCCCATAGGTGAAAATGGCCCGATGGAGGAAACTTCTGGGAGGAGATGGCACCAGAAGAAGAAGACAAACCAAAATAATAATAATAATCTTAATCTTACGCACTGCGTTCACATTACATTACACGTCTTACATTATTTTCGGTTTTAATAGTAATACGGTTCCTGCACAGTGCGCATGAGCCATTTGCCGTGTGCGTTTGGCGCCATCACAAAATACTGAACACCTCGCAGAAAACGTTACGTAGAGATGTGTGTAAGGCCGGAAGATGTTAAGTAATAAAGTAAAGCGTCACGCCACGCCAACTGCGTCACTTCCTGCCCTAATGGAGGCTTAGCTTAAAGGAAAATGCACCTTCCTTTTCTTAAATAATAAATAAATGTAAGAGCGGACGCCGCGCAAAGTGTTCACAGTTTGAATTCCAAATGGGATTGCTTAAGCCTTGGTCACACAGAGCGATTGCATGGCTGCCACCTTGCGGCGGCGAGTGATCTCCGCTTGTAGCCGCTAGGAGACAGTCAAACATAGCTACCTAAACTGCGAAGATAGTAACATGGTAGCAATACAAAAATAATGTAACAAACCAAAAAAAAGAGAAATTCACAGGCGGTAAAAGTGACATCTTCAAAAAACTATAGTAGACAACAGTTTTTTGTGGAGGCTACAAAGCACCGTACAAAGACGAGAATGATAGGCTACGAAGCACCGAACAAGCTTGTTATTACACAACCGCAAGAGACCAATTATTCTATCTCACACTCGCAGGCTAAATTGATCATTGGTTCTCACACTTATTTTGCCCACCGCCCACTTTGAGAATATATTTTGTCTAGCACCCCTCCAATTTTTTTTTTTTAAATCGTTTATTCCAGATCTCGGGGAGGGTGGTGCAGTCCCACGAGTTCCATATTATACATATATAATACATCATATAAATATATTGCAAGATGAAAGAAAAAATATTTACATGATGAAATAAAAGAAAATAATGATAGGTATATAATACAAAAATAAAATAATTAAAAAAATTGAAAAAAGTTTACTTTTTGTTAGCTATTTGAGTTAACACTAGAGCTTATTATAAGATTTCGTTGAGACAAATAAATACATTTTATTGTTAGAGATGTGCGGTATTATTTAATAAAATTACTAGCAGACCCGGCCACACGTTGCTGTGGCTAACGAAACACAACGCCATTACCCAATCTTTATAAAATCCACACCACCCGCTTGCCAGCTGCCCGCTGCCTGAATTGAATATTTGAATTTCTCGGCTTTTCTCTACTATAATAAGCATGTACTATACATATAAACTAATTAACTCGCCACTAATTATACAATGCTTGTAATGCAACACTGGATATTTTAAAAGGGAAAATCAAATACCTACTTACTCTAGGACATCTATTTTCCAATTTCTTCCGTTGAACAAATTTCAAAAGTGACTATAGTACGGCCCGCCAGCCGTGTTAAATCGCACAAAAATAGGTTTTCTTTGAATTTCTCGGCTTTTCTCTAATATAATATTAATATTTTATATAATATTTTATTAAAAAAAAAACTGTCTCTGTATCATAAACTTGTCATGTAAAAGCCCATCAGGGCGTTGAAAATTAATAAATAATTTACATGTATTATACACATAAATATTCCTCTTTAATCACTCTATCTATTGGTGAAAACCGTATGAAAATCCGTTGCGCAGTTTAAAAGATTAACGCGCACATACATTTTGAGCGACTTCATTTTATACGATGTAATGATAATGATAATGATGAAGTATTTAACCTACGATGTCAACTAAACGAGTTCTGTTTAAAACTTTGAAATGCTTATGACACCCGTAAACGAAGTAAAAATATGATAAAGATGTGGATGTATTGCTTTTTGCAGATGATTTAAAAATATTTAAAATCATCAAAACCGCTGAAGATTGTGCCTGTCTACAAAATAATTTAAACAAATTAATTAGTTGGTGCTCTATTAACAAACTTTATCTGAACATAAATAAGTGTTATTCAATAAGTTTTTACAGAATAAGTCAACCAATTATTCATCCTTATGAACTTAACAACTCTACCCTTACCTCTGTCGCAGAAATTAGTGACTTGGGCATAATTTTCGACTCTAAATTAAACTTCATATCCCATATAAACTCAATCTATAATAAAGGTATCAAAATGCTTGGCTTCGTTCTTAGAAATTCCAGAGGTTTCAAGAATATTTCAACTTTAAAAATTTTGTATACATCCTTAGTACGTAGTCAAGTCGAATATAACTCCTCGATCTGGTCCCCCCATTTTAAAATACATTCAGATTCAATCGAAAAAATTCAACACAAATTCTTAAGACACATTAATTTTAACCTCGGTATTCCCATTGAAAACATAAATTATAATTACTTGATGAAAGAATTAAATTTACTAAGACTGTCAGATCGAAGAATTATATCCGACTTAATATTAATGTTCAAAATTGTAAATGGTAGAATAGACAGTCCTGATCTAACTAAGCTCATTGAATTTCGTATTCCCACGAGAACTACTCGTTCTAAAATCCTTTTTAAATGTAACAATAATCGGACTGAGTATACGAAACACTCACTTTTACCTAGGTTGCATGAAGTTACTAATAGATATGCTGATGTGATAGATCTATTTAACTGCACGGAACATAGGTACAAGACGGCTATGCTATCATATTTTTTTAATGACTATTAATTTTATTTGTATTATAGATTTTGGCATGTAAATGTATCTCTGGTGTCACTTCACAATGTATCGTCACAATTAACTGTTATACATACACTGTTTTACCATTATTAATATTTTGAATATGAATTTGTGACATGTAATTAATGTTTATGGCATACTTATGCCGTTTGTATTAAATAAATAAATAAATAAATAAATAAATAAAAAGGTTTTCTAAAACATTTTGGGAAACATTAGGTTTTGATTCGATAATAAATGTTTTTACTTCCACTGGAGGCTTCACGCATTTAGAAAACCACATTTGAAATATTTTCGACGCATTTATGCCAAAAACATACTAATTTGTCTATTCAAACATAGAACTGTTTTTGACAATATCCAAATTGTTCGTGATACGAGAACCAAAGGGCAAAATCTCTTACTTATCCCTTTCGCCAAAACAACGTTTGGTCAAAGAAACTTCAGGTACTTTGCAACAAAACTTTATAATACACTTCCACTGACAGACAGCACACTAATTACGTAAAATACAAATAAGATACAAGTCTTGGATCACTAGCAAATCATATATTAACAATATTTTTAGAACCTTCTAATTCATGCTTTCCCATTGGTACGATGCTGATTGTCCTTGTACCTTTAAAGTAAACAACATTGTTGTTGTTATCCTTATTTTTGTTTTAAAATACTTATGTTAAGGTGAAGTTATACGTGAAATCTTATTTAGATACTATTTTGATTAATCTTTACGACGAATCGGCTTATAGTATGAACATCAAAAAATATGCTACGGATAAATCGAAGCTTTTACTAGCTTTTCTATGTATTGAAATTACAATAAAATTATTATTTACGTAACAAAAAATATAAGCGTAAACCACCAAAAAAAATGTTTTTTCATGACTTATCTATGAAGTACTACAAGAAACAATTTTTGAAAAATACCCCTTTATGGCTAAGACTATTTTTGAGGTTTTCCATGTTCTAACTTTTTTTCGTTCTTATAAAATTATGAACAAAATAAATAAAAATCACTTTTTCGCTTACTAGCCTCGTGCAAATAAGACGCTCGATTTTAAAATTTTGCAGGCATGAGAATCGAAGTATTTCTAGCGTTTATATTCCTCTTAAAATGCGTCTGCTCTCAAAACAGGAATTCCTAGTGAGACAGGCACAGCACAATCACCTATGTAACTTAATAAATAAAGATTATAATAAAAAATAAAATAAAAAATTATTTAAGGATTATTGTGCGTAGATTTATCCTAAGAAGATATTACAAAATGTGTTTTTAAAATGATTTAGCGAAAAATTCTAGTTTAAAATGGCGGCCTTGTGACTTTTGCTTAAGACAAATTGCCTTCGCAAATGTAATATGTACAGTGTACAACCCGTTAACTCGGTTAACTGGCCACTTATCCATAAATTTTTAATTTCTAGCTTAAAATGGCTGACATGCTTAAGACAAATACCCTTCGTATCTGTAAAATGTACACCCCGTTAACTTGGTTCATTAACTATTTCTACTAATCCATAATTCCATAAAATTTAAATAGCTAATTTTGGCATCATGAATTCCCGCAGCATTTTCGGTGAAGAAATTCTAGGTCAACGCAACAACTTTCAGCAACATTATTTCCGTCAATAACTTATCACACCAGTGACAGCTCAGCTATAAAAGCGCAAGCGTTATTTGGCTTAGCTGAGTCCGACACTAGCATTGAAATATCATCAGAATTATAAAAAAATAAGATTTAAGAGGATAATTTTGAAATTCGAATTCGGGTAGTAAAACTTGTAATTTATGAACTCTTGCAACATGTGTACTTAATGGTTTAGAATCCATCATACCGCAGGGTGCAGTAATTAAATCACTAATTGGCATACAAGAATGTTAGTATTTTCACACGAAAAATGTTTATTCAGCTAAAATCGAGACCTAGAAAAGCATATCTACTATCTAAATCCTTAGTAAGGATAAGCTTTATTTAAATATGTCTCAACGCCTCTAACCGAAGAGAAAAAAATAAGGAAAGCGCTTACTTACACAAGAAGAAAACCTGTAAAAGAACTCTAAAAATATCATTAATATTCCTAAGCAAATTTGTGATAAATTTATCGGTTACCTCGATTAAAACCCGTTCAAAAGATTTTCAAGGAAAGTAAACACATTTTTACCATGGCACTTTCAGTCTGGATTTTCAACAAACAAAATAAAAGAGAACCGATTCCATTTCACAAAATGATCCACTATTGGCGGATCGAATTAGAATTTCATGGAAGGAATATCGGATAGGAGGATTAGCGGACCTCATAAACAAACAAAGAGTGGGCTTCGGCTTCCACATCTTTAAAAAAAAATAATAAAGGTGCATTTGGTCTCCCAAATTAATGCAAAGCACGAACGCATTAATTTAAGTATGCATTTAGAAAATTTGAAAGCAAAATTTCCTCAAATACATAAACTGAAGTGTACGTTTACATATATATGTGTTAGTTTTTTCCAGAATATATGCAGGGTAGTGCAATGCAATACATTCCATATCTCGAATTAACAAAAGAAAGACAAATAATAAGGTGAGGTATTCTCAATTTGGGAGGCGGATATGGGCACCGCCGCCCCGGAAACTATTTATTGGATAACCAACACCTCAAGTGGTTCGCTACGGCCCACCTGCTGCGTGGTGGGCAGGATCAAAGGAGACTGATTGAGGGAGGTCTTTTACCTCTCCATCCAGAATCTTTGGACCCATCGCTTTGCACCGAAGTTGGAGGGATGTCTTCACACGCCTGTCACTCCTGGACACACTGACCCCCAGATTCCTACCCACCCCTCATACCTATTTCCTTCCCTGAACTTCCTCTCCTTCTTTATCTAAAAAAATTTGAGTGCAGTTAACACGCGGTAGAAGCGTAACTTTACCAAAACAATGTCAACCAATGAAGAACCAAGGAGCCTTGAAAAATTAGGTCATAATCAAAGCGGCCAACGAGCGCAGACCTAGCGTCATTTCCGTTTTATATCTCAACCAATATGAGCCTTGATAGGAGTTTGATGTTTCGCAGGTGCTGTAATGCCTCATTTCCGTCTCATCAGAATTCCAAATCACAACAGGGCTACAGAAGTTTCACTTCAAAAAACCCCCAAAAAGCATCCCCTAAGATGACATAGGCCCTGAGGGATATCATTTTCCTCTGAGCCTCCAACAACACATAAATAAAATAAAAATGAATAAGCATGAAAAACATGAGCAACGAAACTGAAAAAAATTAATATTGTATCTGGGCGGATATTTTTGTAGTTGTCACTTTTGATATAAATTAATACCGCTGTACGGCTGCCCCATTAAATGGCGAGTTTCG
This sequence comes from Limnephilus rhombicus, assembly GCA_929108145.2. Lineage (NCBI taxonomy): Eukaryota > Metazoa > Arthropoda > Insecta > Trichoptera > Limnephilidae > Limnephilus > Limnephilus rhombicus. The sequence goes on along the minus strand of OV815275.1, from coordinate 38,357,290 downwards.
AACAGCAGTTACTGAATTGTTCGCTTTAACATGTTAACTAAATTACGTAATGGAAAATGGCTGAATACAAGCGATGCATGCATTCAACAAAACCCAGCAAAACTGAAATTAATAATTAAACTCCAGAGTAGAAAATTTAAAATATGCGCAGATGTATTCATAATATATTCATTACCGTCAACGTAGAAGCTACACTTTTATGAGTCTTGGAGTTATTGTGTATAGTTATTATATATATATATATATATATACACAAAGCATGGGTTCCTAGCCTAAGGGTGGGTGTAAAGTAGTACCAGGGAGAGGTCGTATCCAAGTCACCATAGAGCATTCGAAACGTTCTACTTCATACGTTCTAACTTGCGTCTTATAATAATGATGACTGACAGTGACCATTCGACGGCTTCCGTGGTCAAGGGGTAAGGCTCACTGCTCGTAATCCCAAGATCGCGGGATCGAATAGCGGCATGGGCAAATAAACTTTATTTGATTAATTTGTGTTATTTCACAATTAATTCAGTTAAAATAATGTATGGTATAATTGTACCACGTTCCATAGTGGAAGATATTGTCAGTATCACCCTGGTGTAATACCACCATTCAGAATTCAGGGACGCGTCGCACAATGGGGTAGCTCTACGTACCGCGTTGGCAGAAAATCAGAAAGTCAAGTGTTATTTACGATGAAACAAGTGCGCTAGTTTTGAAATTCATTAAATGTTTCATAATTCCCCCGAAGCGTGTTGCTCTTATCGCAATACTGACGGAAAGAGATCAGTTTGAACTTGAACTTTGTGCGGGTGACCGTGTTAGTTTTAGCAGTCGCGTAAATTTTAATACGTTTCATGTTTAAATAAAGTGAAATCTACCAAGTTTTTAGATCAAATTCAAGATGTATACGATGTCTGGTGGTATGTACTTTTATTATATTATAGTAGTTGTTGAAAACCTTACACGACATGTCAAAATTTTTAATTAAAACAAACACCTATTGGGATGAAATATTTTTTTGTGAATATATTAAATATCGAGGCAAATAGTTAAAGGTTCCACAAGATTCCGTTACATTTTAATTTGTTTTGTGTACTTTAGTATCTAAGCTACTAGATTGTAGGGTAAGAAGTTGCTTTACTAATTACATTACCATTTTATTCATTACAATACTTGAAAGTGAGGACTATAAGTTTTCACGAAAAGCGGTTCTAGTCTTATAATCAGTGTGTTTTATTTTAGACGCAATTTATTAAGTGGTTTGTACGAGATTTGAATTAAATATAATCATATGTAACACATATAATCATATGAAGAACTCTGGCGTTAAGATATTTGATGACAAAGTAAAATTCTTGAAAAAATATCTCGTATGAAATATTTTTTTGTGAATATATTAAATATCGAAGGCAAATAGTAAAAATTCCACCAGATTCCGTCATATTATAATTTGTTTTGTATACTTTAGTTTCTTAGCTACTATAATAAATTGTAAGAAGTTGCTTTTGTACACTATTTTATTAATTATTGTACCTGAAAGCGAGGACTATCAGTTTTCATGAAAAACGGTTCTAATCTTATAATCAGTGTTTTGTTTTAGATGCAATTCTGAAATGGTTCGTACGAGATTCGAGTTATATGTGAATATGAAGAACTCTAACGTTAAGAAATTTGATGATAAAGTAAAATTCCTGAAAAAATATCTCTTAGAAACACATTATCACCTGAATCTCTAGCGTTAAGAAATTTGATGATAAAGTAAAATTCCTGAAAAAATATCTCTTAGATACACATTATCACCTAAATCTCTAGCGTTAAGAAATTTGATGATAAAGTAAAATTCCTGAAAAAATATCTCTTAGATACACATTGTCACCTGAATCAAAAAGAACTTTTTTAATAAAATAGTTGTTTTCTGTTGTAAATTGAAAATGAGATGGTTGAAGTGTCGCAGAAACAATAATAAATAATGGCTTGAAAGGACTATCATATCTAAGAATTGCAAATCTGTTTGATATTATCTGAGCGTGCAAAACGTCAAAAAAACTATGATATTGCGATCTAAAACTCGAAAAATAAACAACAGGACAGTGAAAACAATTACAAAAGATGTACTGTAAATGCTAAAGATACCAGACCCTAATACGACTACAGGAAATGATTCGGTAGTTGAACAAAGTAGTGATGACGATAGCATATTGTCACAAGACGATTAAGACGATCTATTCTGTGAATAACTGTTCATAAATAGCTTGCGAAATGAAGTGAGCATTATGACTGATTTAATAATGTATCATATATTTTTCAATTTTATATTTTTGTACTAAATATGTGTAACATTTCGAAATTTTTGTTTCACTTATTTTTATTAACATGTCTATACGGAACTAAAAATCAAAAAAGGTTTGATGCAATTGCAACCACTGATTTGATGCCAAATTTCGGGGTCATCCACCCCATTATGCGTCGGTTGAAATGGCTTTAATCGTGTTTGGTGACTAGATCTGAATCCCCATCTCCTTTCCCTCCCCAATACCTTCAGCTTCATAACATACCCTAATCAGGGATGCCATAGTCTCACTGGCTCCAAAAGGGAGCAGCTGTCACATTTTTTTTTTTAAATTATTATTATAAAGAGTATTAACCCCATCGTGCTGGTGTAAAGTAAAGATTACAGTTACCCCACACCAGCTCGTTGGGGTTAAATTCGCAGTGGTATTATGACGCAATATCGTGTTAGGTCATAGTGGTTAAAACTGTCATTACCAGAGGAAAAACTTTAAGGCGTGTTTAATATATTTTTATTGTCGGTCGTGTCGATGCGGGTAACATTAAACGGTGGTAACGTCTATTTGACCACCATTCAGAATCGAAACGTTACTTGAAATGGCTTTAGCCGTGTTTTGGTTACCAGAACCAAATAAATAGTCAGGTACTTCTCCAGATACCTTTCTCTTCCTCATCTCTTTCCCTTCCTCACTACCTTCAGCCTCACAACATACAGTAGTTGCGGGGATAAAACTCAGCAAAGGTGGTCTTTCAACATTTACTTAATTTGGAAGCGTGTACTATAATTATGTTATTATTCCCATTTGAAGTAATTTCATAGATAAATGTGTTGGTGTCGGAAAGTGATTACGTCAATTAATTTAACGAATTTGATAACATAAAAAAAGCAGAAAACCCAAGTAGACAAGAATGGGGAGGTTACAAAGCACCGCACAAAGAGGAGACCGATTATACTATCTCATTATTTCGAGGCTAAATCCTAATGATGTATGTGTTTGTGTCTTTTTAGTGTCGCTATTTTTCGTTTCATCGAGCTTCAAATCACACACAACGGTGCTAAAGAAGTTTTCACTTAAAAAACGCATACACTGTGGGTATTGGTAATAGCGATGTTAAACGGTTCAATCAAATTGCTTCAATTTGGTTGAACGGCGCAGAATGGAACGGGTGTGTTGAATGAAGTGAACTATTCTTTTCCCATGGTTAAGGATGTTTTTGAATCAGGTCGTCCCTTGTCAATTCCTTTATTTTGTGATATTTAAATAAAAAAATAATTAAATGAAACCCTCCGCTTTAATATTCCACAGGCCAGGGCACAACTTAAAATGTTCCAAAAACAGAGATGCATGCTCCTCTTTCCATTTATAAACCATTTTGACTACATTGGAAACGCAAATTTTCACGTTGCTGCAGCGCGCACGAATAAAGATCGATTGAATCATTCAATGCTTGTGTTTACACGTTCATTTCTCACTCAATCCTGTTGAATTCAATGACATTGAATCATTCACTTTTATAATTACAGAATTGAACCGTATAACTACCGGGAATCCCCGATTCAAGCGCCAACAACTGGGGGTTCCTTCTTCAAACTAGCAACTGAGACCGAGGTTGACTTTTTAATTATTCTGCATCATGTTTGCTGTCGCGTCCGTCTAACTTTATAATGAGTAATGAAGTTTCAATTAAAACACAGAAACATATTGTTGTTTGTGCAAAAATTGCATGACAAACACATAAATACACACACGCGAGTGAACACAAAGTGTAAGTTCACTGTGGCTAATTACAAAGTTGAAGATAACTTTTAAAGAGAAACTCAATTTATTTACAAGCTTGAAAACTTAAATAAGTGACAGTTGAAATGAATAAAGCCTATTTGACGATAATAATAGATTTACGACTTAGTGAGAGCGTTAAGTTCCTTGGCCTTAGACTCTAAGGTTTTGTTGGATTTTTCATAAATAGTATAAAATTATATATTAAATGAAAAAAGACGCTTTGTAAAACACCTTTTTTTTTAATTAACAAAAGTTATAAAAATCTATTCAAAAAGTGCCCTAACAAAATTTAAAGGAAAACATAACCTTACTGACCAACACAACTACATTAGTTCAAATAAATTCTTCAATACCTGAAAACCTCAAATCTACTAAAATAAAACATAACTTTTGGCGAGAAAAACCATAAGTTGCTACAAATTATAGAATGCCCTTCCGAATAAAATCTTAAATAACATGAAGATATACAAGTTTAAAAATAACAACAAAAAATGGCTAAGTCAATATGAAAATGAAAAAATCAAAAAATAAATTAAATAACACCAATACAACCTAGTCAACAAGTAGTAAAACGAGGAAATCATAGTCAACAAACATGATGATAATGATTCAACAAAAATGAAGATGATGAAATCAAGAAACGTGAAGGTGATGAAACGAACAAACACGAAAATGAGGAAATCATCATGAAACACCAACAAAATTAGTCCATCTCGAAATAAGAGTGAGGACGACTGAATAAACTACCATACCTACTTTGTATTTAAATAGTCGTTAAAATAAAATAAATAAATAAAACAGAAGCAGAATCCATGACAAGGTATCTATGTATCCTTATGAATTCGGGTTTATCTAACAGAGATGACTTCGTCATAAATATACTTATCTTTAAGTTAAAATGCCAGAATTGAAATTAATGATGCGTACATAAAATTATCAATTTGTCACGGCTGAATGAATTTGAATTTTCGCAGAATCGATTGAAATCTTCACATGAATTAAATTTTATGGCGCATTTAAAAAACTAAGGTCATTCTGAATCTTATCGTTTTTGGTAAAAGTCGTTAAAAACGTGAGAAATCATTTATTGAAAATGGAACATAATGGACAATCGATATTATTAATCCGACCTAAATAATAGTAATGTACAACAATTATTCAAATACAAATCTGATATCATAAGCAAAAGTTTCTGAATAGAGATTCTGGTAATTTAGTATAATATAGTGAATTGAAGTGAGGTAAGGAATGGTCAGAGCTAGTGAAATAGAATTAGGTTGGGTTTGGTCAGTTCTGGAACAGTGTGTTAACAGTGTAGTTAGTCATTAAGATTTTATTATTAAAACAATTTTAAAATCTAAATGAATTCTTTTGCAAAGCGGGTATGAGTACTGCGGCCCCGGGAACTATTTATTGGATAACCAACACCCCTGCCATAGGTCACCCTAAGTGGTACGCTACGTTTTATAATTAAGCGGGTTCATGGGTGAGGATTGTCCATTTCTTGGCTTGCTGAGTGGGCACGATCAGGTTGAGGGAGATCTTTTATCCCCCCAGCCAGAATCTCTCGACCCATCGCCTTTCACCACAGTTGGAGGGATAGATTCATGCGTCCGCCACTCCTGGACACATGACCACCAGATTCCTGCCCACCCCTCATACCTATTTCCTTCCCAGAACTTCCTCTCCTCCCTTTCCCAGTTCCTAAAAAATAGTCTATAACCTAACCAAACGACAACTACTTAATAAAGTTTTTATTTCATCACTTTTAATTACTATTCAAAGGAGTGATGAAGTTGCACATTGTTGAGTTGTCAGAACACCCTCAAATCGTAACATCTACCGAAGGAAGGTAAGATTTGGTGAGGGTAGTAAAGAAAGGTTAGATTAGTTAAGAATATACAGATTAGGTACAGTCCGGTCTTGTAAAGTAAGTATAAGTTAGGTTTGATCAGTTCTAGCGAAGTTTTGTTAGGTCAGGGTTGGGATTCTCCAGTAAAGATCAATCTACGAACGAAAAATTACTCGCCGTCGAATGTTTCATTTTTACTTCGTACTTCAATGTCAAACGGTTGAAGAGATGATTATATTGGCAGCCCTGTGAATATTGTCTTTGTTCCTAATGTTTTTGAGAATTCTATGGTGTGAATTTGAAATCTCAAACAGTTAATAATATTCGAAATGGTTGGGAGTTCAGGATATACTCTAATTAGTGAGTTCGGATCACGAGACGAGTGGGAAGTTTTGCGATGTGTCTGTGGGTATACGATGTCTTTGCGAGTACGTAAATGCGCGCGGGAAAACAATAATACTAGATTTTGACAGTCAATGCATAGATAACTCACCACTCGCTATTCGGTATCGACTGGTTCGACCACTCGTTGTTAGTGTGGAATGACTTTTGACGTTTGCCGTCTAAGTATGTACCTTCGGCGAGACTCGAGAATAACCAAGTCGACCGATGTACGTCCTTTCGACGGCGATTGCGAGCGACCTGGCTTAGAGAATAGCGGCCCAGATCTAGTGCCTTATAGTTAGTCTTCACTGGTGAAGAGGTGTTTTGTCAGGTCTAGTGAGGTGAGAAGGGGTTAGGTGTAGCCTATTCTAGTGAAGTAATTTTAGGTTTTGGTCTGGTCCGCTGAAGAGGGGTCAGAAAAAGTTTGGCTGAGTCAAGTCAAGAGGGGTATCGTCAGGTTTAGTGAAGTGAGACTAGGTTAGTTGTAGCCTGTGAAATGAGACTACGTTAAATGTAGCCTGTTTAAGTGAAGTAATTTTAGGTCAGGTTTGGTCAGATCTATTAATGTAAGTTTAGGTTAGATTTGGTCAGATCTTATGAAGAGAGGTCAGGAAAAGTTTGGCCAGGTAGCGAAGAGAGGCTTTATCAAATTTACTGAAGAAAGTATATCCTTCGTTTGTTCAGGTCTAGAAATGAGATTACGTAAGGTGTGGTTAGATCCAGTGAAATTAGGTAAAGATTCTCACACCATGTAGAACATTGAAACATAAGATAAAATTAGGATTAGTCTGATCTGGTGATGTGAGAACAGGTAAGATTAGGTGAAGTTACGTGGGGTTGAGGGGTCTTTAAAATATCTTTAGAACTGCGAAAAATCAACAAAAGGGATTGGAGGAACAAGAAATGAGGAGACAAAATAAGTGTAAATGAAGGGACTTACCACGCAATAGAGTCCACTGGCGCTCGTCCTACCGGAAGAAGGCCCGGGCTGCGGGGCGGGCGGCGGGGGCGGGGGCGTCCTGCGGTGACACCCGCTGCAGGAGGCCACGTCGTTCAGCTTGCTGGCATAATAATACATTGCCATGCAAGCACAACTGGAGTAGGTTTGGAGTGTGATCGTTGGAGAGATGGGGCCGGGGGCGCTAGCGCCTCCTAGCCAAGAGCGTCCGCAGTCGCTTGGAAGAGTTTTCAGTCGCCTGAAAAGAAAATATATCTCGATTAGCATTGATATTACAGCATAAATACACTTGTGGGCCCAAATGCACACGCGTATTTCCATTCGAGAGGAACTACCCAAATTCAGATAAAGTAATTTTCATAAATTAAAATAAATTACAATTTTAACTTTTTTTTATAAAGAGTAATAATATGGGATGGATCTATGTACAAAAAATTAAATTATCTACGTATATGAGATGTCCATTCGTTGTTAAACCATTCATCCGATTGCGATGGAACTTTGGGGATTTGATGTGCGCATGCCCACGATGGTTTCTATATACAATATTGGTTTCTATATACAACAGGCATCATGAAATTATGTATTTCTAACCGTTCATCCGATTGCGACGAAACTTTGGGGATTTGAAGTGTGCATGCCCACGATGGTTCCTATATATATATATATATATATATATACATCCCGCTATCATTTCTGCGTCCTTTCATCAGATCGACATTACTGCGTCTACCTGAAGGACTTGATTTTACATAGTTCTAACTAAAGTATATACTATCTTTTCAGTGTTTGATTGTAGTTAGGTATTTAAATTTTTGAAAAACATTAATTTAAAAATATACAAAACGATAAAAACGCCCTTTAGCGTTCCACCAATCTGAACTCCTTTCATATTCAATGCAGAGAGGCATCCTGCGTATATTTACTTTAATTTGGTCCACAATGAAGCGTCCAATTATATATTCATTTTCATGTTGACGACAAACCGACGTCTTGCGACGTTGCCGCTTATTTGTTCAAGTTTTTGGTTGAACGACTGTATAGGTATTTATAGAATATGAAGGCGACAATATGTCTGGCCCATACGTCGCGGACTCTAATCAACCCGGCGCGGCGGCAATGCCCACGTAAAATTTATTAAATTGGTATGAGATTTTTTGAGACTTATCATTCAGAATTAAAACGTTGCTTGAAGTGTGATTTGTTATTTTTAGTGACTAGATCTATATTGCTGGGATCTTCCTTTGCTTCCTCTTTTCTCCATTTTGATTTCGCATCAGACAGTGATTACCATATTTTGGCTATATCAGTGGACTCCTGTATGGTTTTCTCATCAAAAACAGTTTTTTCATGTTAATTTTAAAGAATGAACTCTAGATATAAGTGCTTAATTATTACTACAACACGATTATCAGTAGAAATATTATGTGACCTATTAATTATAAAGAAGCCGCAGACTTCGCAAAGAGTCAAATTGGGAGGCGGTATGGGTACCGCTGCCCCGGGAACCATTTATTGGATAACCAACACCTCTGCCATAGGTCACCCCAAGTGGTTCGCTACGTTTGGTGAATTAGCGAGGGTGCCCTATAATGTGTAATGCTCATGTGGTGAGGTTTGTCTGGGTCTTGGCAACGGATGCGTCTGCCCACCAGCTACATAGAAGGCCGGTTCGGGAGAGAATGGTTGAGGGAGTCCCTTTGATTTTCCAGCCGTATTCTCTCGAAATATCGCTTTTCACCGCAGTGGGAGGGATGGATTCATACCCGTCACTCCTATTATGTCCGTCACTCCTGGACATACTGATCCCCAGATTCCTACCCACCGCTAGTATCCTTTTCCTTCCCAGAACTTCCTCTCCTTCTTCACCTAAAAAGTCCCTCCCAACAGCATCCCCAAAAATGACATAGGCCCTGAGAGGAATTATGTTAATAATTAATGAAAAATTAAATTAGAATTATAATTAGTTAAATATATATAGCGTCCCACCGAAACAGACCTTTCCACCGAAACCGAAACTTCGGTGTCTGTCTCAGTTTCGGCCGAAACCGAAACTTTTTTAGAATTGTTAAAAATCGATTGAATACTGTTATTTGGCTTATTTTTTTATAAATTTGGTTTGTTTTATAGAAGTAATTCTTTTTTCACATACTTAAATTATTGTTTTTATTTATTTATTTAATTAAACACGTGTTAACTGTCGGAATAAGTGTACAAAATAAGCCAAATAACAGTAAACAACCGATTTTTAACATGTCTAAAAAAGTTTCGGTTTCTAAAACCGAAACTGATGCCAAAACTAGATTTTTTTGCCAAAACTTGCCGAAACCGAAACCGAACCTTCGGTCGGTCACTAATTATTTATATTTTTTTTTTTTTTTTGAATAATATTATAGACCGGTCAGTGGTTGAGTGGGCATCGCGTTTGGGTCCCACCCAGGCGTTTCGTGTTTGATTCCTCGGTTGACTAAGTCCTCCGTCGTGACTCAAGCAACATTTTCGGCTTACTGTGGTGTTAGTGGGAGATTTTCAAATATTGTCGGGTTATTCGTTAACCCGGAAATGTTTATCTTTCTTTACAAAAAAAATTAATGCTTATCATGATTGACGATGCATTTTCGTTCACGGGAGAAACAATTTTAGGGGTTTTAGTGGCTTAGGTTTTTAACAACTAAATTATATGATAAATCCTTTAAAGGAAAGGGGAAAATAGAAAAGCGAAAGCATAAAACTGTCTAAACAAATAATATAATATGACTTCGGATAATAAGTAAATATTATGTAATAATAAATGACACTGTCCTTTGCAGAGAGGACCGCCAAAGAACTCGATCTTGGCACACACTCCTTGCCTCAATCACGTTAACTTTTAAAGCTCTCTAAAAAATATATATTATTCTTGAATATAATATCTAGACATTCCCCGTGCTGAAAAAAAAAAAATAAAATTCCCTCCATGGAAAAAAATCAGAAAATATGCTCCAAAAATTATTATAAACACATTGTTTTCAGTTATTTTACAAATTATATGTATGAAAAAATTCACAGTGTTTTTTTTAAATGCTGTTTAAGACAACCCCCATGACATTTTTGCTCTATTTTAAACGAGTCGTGTTTTATTAAACATTTTCACAATTTTTGCATCGACTTCGTCGCTTTAAATAAAAGCGCGCTCCTCTAGCACTCGTAATTTCATATCTCTCCATCTTCTTCTTTTTGAGCCCGGTTGCGGCTCCTTACGTGCTAACTTTTGAGTGTCTGATTGTAGCCAGTCTATTTATGCCAGTTCTGAAGAATGAATTCTAAACATAAGAGGATTGAAAAAAAAATTGTCCAATGATATCAGATAATAATTAAAAGGGTTAATATTACTTCAACATTTTATCGGATGTACCATCAAGAGTTGTACGGTGTACACTTATTGTACTGGTTCATGAACTTGACCTAATAACGAAAATTTTGTTTGTATTATATATATTATAAACAAATACATCACATCCAAACACTTGAAATGTGGTTCCTAGAACTCTATAATGGATTAGGAGGCCCGTTACGTAACAAGGGATTCATTCATTAATTTTGTCTTCTGGAATATTGCCGATTACTCTAATGAACGGTTCATGCCATTAAAAAGATAACGTTTTTAATCTACATTTTTGACAGCAGTGCAATATCTCTCAACGACAGCGGATACCTACTTATCGAGGACATCAATCGCACCTACTGTGAGATTCATCGTGTTCTACATTGCCGGTATCCGTGGTCGAGGTGTAAGGCTCTCGAATTGCAATCAGGAGGACACGGGTTCAAATCTCAAAGTCTTTCAAATCTACCTTCAATCCCGCAGCATGAATAGGTACCCCAATTGGGGATGCCATAGACTCACTGGCTCCATTGGATGAATGGTGGTCTTACACCAGAACGAACTGAAATTATCATCTTCTCTAGAAGAAGTCACAAATATAGCTACTAATACAATAACATATTTTAATTAATAAATTTTTGTAATAATATACGTATTAAATCAAATAAAATTTTATGAGCTCACGCCGGGATTTGAACCCGAAACCTCCGGATTGCTAATAGAGAGCTTTGCCCTCGACCGCGGAGGTCGTTATTTCCTGTCTTTAGGTTTTCTTGCACGTCTAAATTAAATGGAACCGGGTCTTTTCCCTATCATTACACACTTCACGTTAAAAAAATGTACCAATATTTTTAGTTGATTAAAATCGCCAATAGCCAATTCTAGTAGTTTTTCTCGATTAGTCTCTGAAGTTCACCTGAACGTTTTCGGTTAAGTAGGAGAACTTTGAAAAATACAATTTCTATCATTAGAAATATGCCAGAATACAGCATCACGTGCCTTGATTTTTAAATGTTAATCTAGCAATGAATTTCAACACGTTTTTCGAGTAAGAAGAAAAGTAACGTGTCACATAGCACTCTCCTTAGGGTGAATTGCCATAAACAAAAAAAAAGAAAAGTAACAGTTTTCAAATTACTTGCAGCTTTGGCAGATTGGGTAATTATTACTACAACACCATTATCGGTAGAAATATTACGTCTTTTGCGAATCTTATAACAAAATTATAATTAATTCAATTTGGGAGGCGGGTGTGGGAACAGCCGCCGCAGGAACCTTTTATAGGATAACAAACACCTCTGCCACAGGTCATCCCAAGTGGTTAACTGCGTTTGGTGACTTAGCAGGGGTGCCCGGGTTAATGGGGTGAGGTTTGTCCGGATCTTGTTAGCGGATGCGTCTGCCCACCAGCTGCATGGCAGGCCAAGTCGGGAGAGATCGGTTGAGAGAGCGTCTTTGACTGTCACTCCTAGACACATTGACCCCTAGATTCCTACCCAACCCCAATACCATTTTCCTTCCCAGAACTTCCTCTCCTTCTTTTTCTAAGAAGGCCTCTGTGTTTCCTCTTTCCTACAACATGGGTCTCTTCAAGACCAATGTTCATTCCTTCCTCTCCTCAAAAAGACCCTCCACACAGCATTCCAGATGACATAGACCCTGAGGGAAATTATTTTCCTCAGGGCCTCCTGTATGGAGTTAATGTAAAAAAAGACCCTCCACACAGCATCCCCAAAGATGACATAGGTCCTGAGGGGAATTATTTTCCTCCCAGGGCCTCCTGTGTTGTGCTAATGTAAAATTATATGTTAAATCTCTCAAAAGGAAAATCGAAAGCATAAAACTGTGTAAACAAATAAAATAACATGCCTTTAATAATAAATAAATATTATCTCACAAAAACTAACCAACCCGCTGTTTCCTCGCAGGGGTTCGCAGAGACGACCGCCAAACAACTCGGTCTGTGCATATGTCATAGTCAAAGGTCTGTATGCAGTCTCTTCGCGGAATGACTGGTATATCGGGCTAACCCCGAAATAAATTCCAATGTCGGCCTTTGATTAAAGTATTTTTAGCCAAACCTAGAAGTTCCTAACTTTTTCACTTTTTCGTCAAACATCGAAATTTCATTAAATTGAGTTTTGACGTTTGCCTGACCAAATTAGTTTCTCCTAGGTTTGACGAAAATTCCTTAGTCAGTGGCCGAAAAACTTCATTTGTTTGGGCTTTGACTAAGACTTCAAGTCAGACCTGAGGATTGACTAGTCAAATCTAGGAGCGCCGGAGCTTCGAGAATTGACTATATCATACACACTCCTTGCCTCATTCACATCCATACATCGCTCTTTCATTCTGTCTTTCGACATTACTCGAGAATTCGGTTTACTCAATCATGCCATGTCTTTCTCGGGCATCCCCGAATTTTTCTACCATTCAAGTTCACGTCATATGTACATATAATCTCCTTACAACCTATCTTTAGATCATTGGCTCTACATGCCCAAACCATCTAAGATTCCTATTATTATCTCATTACACTCATCAGTCTTGCATTCTCTGTGAATCTCCAAATATTTCACATATATTTTTTACTGTCAAATCAGTCATAAATTGAAGAAAAAATAGTTTTATTTATTCTAGTTATTTGTAGTAAGTTTTCAAATTACTAATATATTAAGAACATTGATTTTATCTTGTTTAATAATAATAGAGTGGCTTGGCACACGATTAAGCATTGTAGGAATTTATAATCATGGATAAGAAAATATCTTATATTTGTTTAAAAATAGTAATATAAGAAAATTAAGTTGCTGATATATTTGCCGTACAATAATAATATAATCAAAAGCTAAATTTGAATGAAATCATTTCTTTTGTTATCCTGATTGCAATGTGCGATGTTTTTACTGTGAATGATCTGTATCAGAAGAAACGCTATTAAAAAGCGATGTTGCCAAATGTAGGAGTTGCGATACGCGAGTCAATAAAAGCCAATAAAAACGTATATTATGCTAAAAATATACGCTGGTCTACTACAGCGCTACGGCTCGCCGCTCGGTGACAAAACACTGAACTAAAATAGCATATTTCAGTTGATTTAGGTACCAAAACTGCGTCTGGCTTATTTTCGTTTTTGGACTGTATGAGGGTAGAGGAGTGGGGAAAACTTGAAATTACATGTGTTCGATCCTGCGTCCGTATACCGGACGCAGAATGACGGTCAGACGCAGGATTGAATGAAAGTGGACCATTAGAAGACGCAGCAATGATAGCGGGATGTATATATATATATATATAGAAAATATATATATATACTTTCATATATATATATAGTTCCTATATATATATATGAAAGTGGACCATTAGAAGACGCAGCAATGATAGCGGGATGTATATATATATACATCCCGCTATCATTGCTGCGTCTTCTAATGGTCCACTTTCATTCAATCCTGCGTCCGACCGTCATTCTGCGTCCGGTATACGAACGCAGGATTGAACACATGTAATTTCAAGTTTTCCCCACTCCTGTACCCTCATACAGTTCAAAAACGAAAATAAGCCAGACGCGGTATTGGTACCTAAATCAACTGAAATATGCTATTTTAGTTCAGTGCTTTGTCACCGAGTGGCGAGCCGTGGCGCTGCAGTAGACGAGCGTATATTTTTGGCAAAATATACGTTACATTGACTCGCGTATCGCAGCTCCTACATTTGGCAACGTCGCTTTTCAATAGCGTTTCTTCTGATACAGATCAATCATGGTAAAAATATCACACATTGCAATTAAGATAAGAAAAAACAAGATATCATTTAAATCCAGCCTGTCATTATGTTATTATTGTACAGCAAATATATCGGCGACTTTATTTTTTTATATGACTATTTTTAAACAAACGTTAGTTATTTTCATATCCACGATTATAAATTCCTACAATGCGTTATCATGTGCCACGCCACTCTTTTATTATTAAACAAGATAAAATCAATGTGCTAAATATAATAGTAATTTGAAAACTTACTTACTACAAATAACTAAAATAAATAAAACATTTTTCTTTTCAATTTATGACTGATTTGACAGTAGTATATGTGAAATAAAAGAAGTAAAATATATGATAGAGATTCGTAAAGGAGGCTGATGTAAGTGTAATTAGTAAGATAAGAATAGGAGGCTGTAGAAAAAGTCGGAGATGCCCGAGGAAGACATGATATGATTAAATAAACTATATTCTCGAGTCATGCCTAAAGACAGAATAAGCGTGATGATTATTTATTGTTAAATAATGAATATTTATTATTAAAAGCACGTTATTTTTTTTTGTTCATATGATGCATGTCATTTTATTTGAGTACACATTTTAAGCTTTCGCTTTTCTTTTTCCCCCTTTTCCTTTTAATACGTCATACATATGTCTGATAATGTTATATTATCTTGAAAACAAGCTTTTGGGTCCGTGCGGTTAGGAGGATTTAGCATATAGTTTTGTTAATAGGTTCGCAAAATACCCTTAAAAATTGTTTCTCCCGTGAACGAAAATGCTTAGTTAATTCGAAAAGTTATCTAGCGTCCTTCATGATAGACTTGATAAGCATTTATGTTATTCTTATTTAATTTATATTTCATTAAAAAATACAATATTTATAGATATTAAAAAATCTTTATATGCAGTTCACACGGTACAAGTGAAACCTTCAGAAAACTGAACTTCGAGAGAAAGAGAATCAGACTAAATCCTATAGATATAGGTATGTGTTCGTCTCTTTTTTTTTATACATGAGCTCCACACAGGAGGCCCTGATGAAAATAATTTCCTTCAGGGCCTATGTCATCTTTGAAGTGTCGCTCATAGAGTTTCGTTTCATAGATTTTCAAATCACAACGGTGCTAAATAGCGATGAGGACCAATGGACAAGTATATTGAGAAATAATATTAAACACTTACACAATATAAAATAAATAGAGATTCTTACATCCAAAAAAACACCCTTCACACACATACTTGACGAAAGCGGTGTTCCATCCGAATTGCACATTGATCATAAAAAGATAAAGCCGAAAATCAGTTTTGCTACAAGTTTCTTAACCTAGTAGTCGAGAGCAAAACCACCTCCGGTGTAAGACCACCATTCAGAATTGAAAAGTTGCTTGAAATGGCTTTAGCCGTGTTTGGTGACTAGATCTGAATAGCCAGGTAATTCCCTGCCTTCCTCTTCCCCATCTCCTTCCCTTCCCCACTTACCTTCAGCCTCACAACATACCGCAATTGAGGATGCTATAGTCTCGCTGGCTGGTTGTTGGGAGCAGTTGGAATTCTTGTGCGGTATTCGTGTAAACAAAAATCTGCTTTTAATATAATTTTTGTAAGTCGTTCTATCTTATAAGCCCAACTTCACCCCATTAACCCGGGCACCCCTGCTAAGTCACCAAACGTAGCGAACCACTTGGGATGACCTATGGCAGAGGTGTTTGTTATCCTACAAATGACGAGGACGGCGGTACCCACACTTGCCTCCAAAATTAAATTAATTATAATTTTGTTATAAGATTCGCAAAAGACATAATATTTCTATTGATAATTGTGTTGTAGTAATAATTACTAAATCTGCCAAAGCTGTAAGTAATTCGAAAAATATGACTTTTCTTCTTACTCACAAAACATGTTGAAATTCATTGTTGATATGATGATTCACGTGATGCTGCATGCTGCATTCCGGGTTATTTCTATGATAAGAACGAAATTGTGTTAACTAGAAGTACTATTTTTACAAATTCTTATACTAAACCGAAAACGTTCAGGTGCACTTCAGAGACTAATAGAGAAAAACTACTAAGAATTGGCTATTGGCGATTTTAACCAACTGAAAAATATTGGTACATTTTTTTTAACGTGAAGTGCGTAATCATAGGGTAAAAGCCCCGGTTCCATTTAGTTTAGACGTGCATCAAAATCTAGAGACAGAAACTAACGACTTTGGTGATCGAGGGCTAAAGCTTTCTATTAGCAATCTGGAGGTCACGCGTTCACATCCCGACGTGCGCTAGTAACATTTTATTTGATTAATATGTGATTATTACAAAATTTATTATTTAAATAGTTAAGTTTAAGTAGTTATACTTGTGGCTCCTTCTAGAGAAGATGATAATTTCAGTTTCGTCCTGGTGCAAGACCACCATTCAACCATCTGGAGCCAGTGAGTCTACGGCATCCCCAATTGGGGTATCTTGCGGGATTGAAGGTAGTGGGGACGAGAAGGAGATGGGAAAGAGGAAGGTGGGGAAAAACCTGGTTATATAAATCTTGTCACCAATCACGGTTAAAGCCATTTCAAGCAACGTTTCAATTCTGAATACACCGGGGGGCGTATTTCCAAAACCTATACCGGTTCAGTCGCGGTAGCGACAATTTACATTTTAAATGTACCTCTATATTAGTTATTTTTTATCACATTGCAAAAACAAAAATTGTTTTAAAATCTCGATAACATAATATTTCTGAAATTAATAATTTTATTTCTAAATATTTAAATTTTAATATTATTCCCATATATTGTAAATACTCCTCTATATTGATAATTTTTTTTATCACTTTGCAAAAACAAAAATTGTTCTAAAATCTAGATAAAATTATCTTTCCAATGTGTAAATAAGCAATTAATAATTTTATTTCTAAATATTTAAATTTTGATATAGAAAATGTGAAGCGACTGAACCGGTATAGGTTTTGGAAACGCCACCGCGGGTCTTACAGCGGGGATTTCAATTCTATTTTATTTTTTATAAAAAAAGACAGACAAACATTCCCGGGCTACGAATAACCCATCAATGTTTGAAAATCTCCTACTACCACCACATTAAGCAGAAATTGTTGCTTGTGTCGTGATGGAGGACTTAGCCAGCCGAGGAATTGAACATGCGTCGCCCGGGTGGGACCCGAACGCGATGCCCACTCAGCCACTGACTGATTAATTCTGAATGGTGATCTTACACCTGGGCAATACTGAGAGCATTTTACACTCTGAAATGTGCCGCAAATATACCTTATTTTATTTTAAGTGATAAAATTGTGAAATAATACAGATTAATCAAATAAAAAAAAACTGCGTGGAGCTAATGAAAAAAAAAATTTGCTCACTTGGCGATTTAAACCCATGACCTCCTGATTGCAATTCGAGAGCCTTACACCTCGACCACGGATACCACGAGGCAGAACACGATGATTTTAACAGCAAGATATGTAGGTATCCGCTGTCGTTGAGAGATACTGCACTGTTATCAAAAATGTCGATTAAAATTGTTATCTTTTTAACGGCAACAAACGATCATTAAAGTAATGGCAATATTCTAGAAGAAATAATTAATGAATGAATCTCTTGTTACGTAACAGGCCACCTAATCCATTATCGAGGTCTATGAACTATGAACCACATGTCAAGTGTTTGCATGTGATGTGTTTGTTTATAATACAAACACATCTTTCGTTTAGTGGGTCAAGTTCGTGAACCAGTACACTAATTATTGTACCCCGTATAAAGTCTAATAAATAATTCCCGGGGCGGCGGTACCCATACTCGCCACCCAAAATGTCTGTACTAAAACTGCGTTAACATGCGTGTAACACGAACGACACGAACCACAAATTGTGGGAAAGGATTGAAACAACAGCAAACGGCGCGAAACGCCACTTGCAGATATTTCATTCCTTTCCTAAAATTCGTGGTTCGTTTCGCGTTGTTACATACATGTATGCTTTCATACTTGTAGGTGCTAGGTACCTAATATATTAAATATTGTGTTAAAAGTATTTTTGAAGTGAAAACTTCTTTAGCACTGTTGTAATTTGAAACTCGATGAAACGAAAAATAGCGACACCAAAAAGAGACAAACACAAACATCTATAGGATTTATCCTGTAAGAGAATAAGACAGTGTAATCGGTTTCTTCTTTGTGTGTTGCTTCGTAGCCTATCGGTCTCCTATTTGTGCGTGCGCCGTAGCCTCCTCACTCTTGTCTTCTGAAGGTTTCACTTCTACCGCAGTGAATCGCATACTTCTGACTTTGTTTTTAATTTTTAGATAATATTTTTTATTTTGTTGCATTATTAAAAATACTAATTTCGGTGGTGTGTCTATATCTGCATCTGTTAACTCTAGAAAAATTGCATCCACCGGTTCATCAATAACTGATACAAAACCATTTGTAGAATGCATTTTGTATATTTTTTACATTAATGTTTTACCAAATTACCTCATGGAACCACTTATTCAATTAAAATTTCCATGTATTTTGGCTCACCTTTTATGCACTTTAAAATTTTATAAGTTTTTTAAAGAACTTTTAGGAAGAATTAATTATGGCATTCGAGATGTGATAGATGATACTTAAAATAAGATGGATGGACAGGGTTGCGAATGAAGATGTTATGGTTCAGATGCATAAAGAAAAAAAGTTATAAAAATCCGAAAATGTCAATATCTTAGACATGTGATGAGATATCCAGAGAAGTATGAGATCTTGCATCTCATAATGCGGGGAAAGATTGCCGAAAGACGGGGCCCTGGAAGAAGGAGGACCTCGGGACTAAAAAACCTGAGACAGTGGTTTAGCCAGTCTACCGTAGAGCTGTTCCGGGCCACAGTAAACAACTTGTGTTGAACGGACAGGGCACAAGAAGAAGTTTTATGAATTTAAAAAAAAATATTTGGGTACAAACATTTATATATTTCTTAATCTTTTAAAGTAATTCTAATTTTATTTTATACATATAAGTAATTCAAGTTTGTTTAACTAGTTATTTTGAATGCCGACTAACAAGATTTATTAAAAAGCTAAGAACTATTGCTACCCATCTCAGGACAGACGTCGTCTAGTGAGTCGGATAAAGTACATACATCTTTGTATATAAATGTTCAATAAAAAAAATATCAGTAAAACAAAGAGAAAAAAGACTATGCACGCCAAATTGACTTTTACGCTTCAATTATTTTTGTGTTTTCTACAATTACATATTAAATGGCAAAAAATATAAGAAATCAGTGACTTATTGTTCCGAAGTATACGGTTTCCTTATAATTAATAAGTTACATATTATTTCTACTGAAAATCGTATTGTTGTACCTAATAATTACCCACTTATATTCAGAGTTAATTCTTTAAAACTAACATGAACAGACTTTATTTTATTTTATACAATATTTTTATTTTATTTTTGTTCTTGCTTATTCATCAATGGATTTTATGAGAAAACCACACCGAACTCCACTACCATGATACTAATGTCGTAATGTGGTAATCACTGTCGCGATGCGGAGTTCAACCGGGGAGGAGAAGAGAAAGGATTGAAAGGTCCCAGCAATAGAGATCTAGTCACTGAATATAGCTAATCTCACTTCAACAAGAAGAAGGACAGGAAGGTCCCAGCAATTCATATCTAATCACTAAACATAGCTAATCGCACTTAAAATAACGTTTTGATTCAAAATTCTCAAAAATCCCACACATTGCCGCCGAGTTGGTTAGATTCCGCAACGTCTGGGCCAGTCATATTGGCGCCTTCATATTCTATTAATACCTTTAAAGTCGTTTAACCAAAAACTTGAAAGAATAAATGGCAACGTTGCAAGACGTTGGTTTGTCGTCAATATGAAAATAAATATATAATTGGACGCTGCATTGTGCACTAAATGAAAAAAAGAATATGCAGGACGCCTCACTACATTAAATATGAAAGGAGTTCAGATTGGTGAGACGTTAAAGGGCGTTTTTTTCGTTTCGTATATTTTTAAATTAATATTTTTCAAAAATTTAAATACCTAGCAACAATCAAACACTTAAATGATACTATATACATTAGTTAAAACTATGTAAAATCGAGTCCTTCAGATAGACGCAGTAATGTCGATCCGATGAAAGGACGCAGAAATGATAGCGGGATGTATATATACATATATATATATATATATATATATATAAAATAGTGAGTTCTGGCATTCTGAAATTGATATAAAATATTGCAATAGGTGGCACGCAAGCTGTTTGAATGGAATACGGGAGGGGGGAGGGGAACGGGGGAAGCGGGAGAGGGGAGTGAGGAGAGGGAATGCGGAGAAGGCGGAGTAGGAACGAATGAGGGGAAGGGAATGAGGGAGAGGAAGGGAAGGCGGAAGGGGAACGGGACGATTGGTAAAGGACACGTAGGAAAAAACACTTTCTTTATTAAGTGGCATAGCAACGCTGAATTCGGGAATTCTTTAGTTGGCTATAAACTGCATTGTGTAGTATCTTTCTACATATCTTTCCGCGTTAATATACGAATGTATCACATTAATCCAATCAAAGGGCCGAATCGAAAACCGAACACTCAATGGCTCGAGTGGCTAACATACAGGTCAAATTCAGGAAAGTTGATGGCACAACGAAGTGGCAGCAGACATTCTGATAATGAAGTGCAATAAGAACTAACTCGCACTTGATTAATGTTGTATGAATTTTTTTTTTTTTTTTTTTTTTTAATTTATTTCAAGATTTTTGTTTATACATTACAATGATAATATATGCAAGATTACAAAATAATTCATGTTTTATTCTACTACTCCATAAGTTGAGCTCTAGGAGTTCGTGTTTATGGGAGGAGTATTTTACATGCAAAAAAAATTATAATAATGTTCATTATGTAAACAATTTTCAAAGAACTAATGAAATAAATATCTTAGGTAGGTACACAATTTAGACAATATCAATACAATTTTTTTTAATATTAAATATTGCTGTTTAAGTAAGGGTAAATTAATTAATTACATAAAGGGTAAACATTAAGGGTACAATATGTCATTATCCAATTTAAGGGACTTAATTTGTTTTTTGAATAATTCATATTTCAGTGTATCTGTTATATTAATTTTGTTATTGGATAATAATATATTGTTTAATAACGTCTATCACAATAATTTTCCAAGAGACCGGCCTAAGTCTGTACTTAAAACTGTACCAAAAAAAGTGGAAATGTGAGGATTCCAGCCAAAAAAAAACTAAAAAGTAAGCTTATGAGCTAAGTTCAAAAGTTGGCTGTGGTCATGGAGAAGTTTGGCGGGTTCTTTGCCAACATTTTCTAAAGACTGGGTCATCCCAAAAAAGAAAATATCTAATAGTACGACCAGCTGCTTTTAATAATCCTATTCTCAATTTCTGATCCAAATAAAGTTGCAAAGATATCTAGATACGGAACTTTTCAATGTTGATATTTCACTTTTGATGTATTTACGCCTCGCAAGATGTCTTCGTTAGTGAAAGATGCGTAACAAACCTATTATTAGATATATATATTTGATTGACATAACACATCGGTTACTAAATAAAGTATCATAGCTTCGTAACGATTATTAACTAGTTATCATTAAATTTCACATCACCAAATTCACCAAACACAAAGGTCTGCCACGTGTATAAAAAAAATCTGTAGAAATATTTTATTTACATGGTGGGATGCTTTTTACTTTTTTTTAACAATAACTCCTCACAGGAGGCCCTGAGGAGCAAAAATATCTCAAAGCGTTTTGTCATCTTCAGGGATGCTGTTTGGAGGGTCTTTTTAAGGAAAGGAAGGAGAGGAAGTTCTGGGAAGGAAAAAGGTATGAGGGGTGGGTAGGAATCTGGGGGTCAATGTGTCCAGAGACGTATGAATCCACACCACACACTGCGGTGCAAGCCGATGGGTCGAGAGAATACGGACAGAGAGGTCTAGATTATGTCTGCCTCAAGGAGTCTCTCCCAATCCGGACCGCCACGCAGTGGGTGAGGAAACGCATTTCGCCACCAAGACCTAGACAAACCTCACTCTAAGAACCCGTGCCCCCCTACTAAATCGCCAAACGTAGCGAACCACTTGCGATGACCTATGGCAGGGGTTTTGGTTATCCAATAAATGGTTTTCGGGCGGCGGTATCTATACACGCCTCCCAAATTGTGAAATTAGAGTGGTAAAACAGAAATACCTAAAATAATTAAACAAACGCTTAAAAATGTCAACAGTTATTATTTGTTCACTTATAACCATCGGATTCGAAACATATTGATATTTTACTTTTGAATGTGGCTATAACTTTGTGGTTATCCATTGTATAAAAGTGGTTCAAACAAAGTTAAATTGTTTCAATTATAACAAGCAATAATTGTCAGCCTGAAACACTCATTTACATTGAAAAATCTTCCGAGAAAAGATACTTGCCGCCAACGGGACTTGAACCCGTGTCCTTCCGATTGCCGGTCGAATGCTCTGACCACTGAGCTATGGCGGCTTATCAAATACCCGCCAAATAATTCAATATATACTAGTGTTTCATTCAACAATGAAGGACACGGGTTCAAGTCCCGTTGGCGGCAAGTATCTTTTCTCGGAAGATTTTTCAATGTAAATGAGTGTTTCAGGCTGACAATTATTGCTTGTTATAATTGTTACCCTTTGTGCTATGCATAAAAATCTTGTCTAAACGTTAGTTTATAAATTAAAAAATAATAATTAAATTGTTTCATTTATCTATATTGATATTTAATTGACCAACATTTTTTCGATTTCCACTTTTGGATGCAAACTCACTTGTAATCAAAAACTGCTTCAATATAATAGAGATTTAAATAATTTTCTTGTTTATATAATCGACGTGATTATTCAAACATGAAAATTTATGTCATTATTTCATGTCGATTAACTAATTGCTTTTATGTTAAATTCGTAGGACTCCATTTATTTATTTTTTGAGTTCTGCAAGTATTTAGTTGTTTTATTACAAAGACAGCAATGTTCAAGTCCATTTTCAAACTGCGGTAAGGCCATGTTTATATGAGTCTATTAACCTCCACCCAATTTTATTTTTATGGAACCTAACATTATTTATTACCGGTTAAAACGATTTACTGAGAAACTAATAGTGTGTATAGATTCTATATTCAGTGGGGTTCTTTGAAATCTGATTTCCCCACATTAATGTTTTCTAAATCTTATTTATATGTAAAAAATAAATGTTTCTTTATTTTTCCAGTACGCGTTCTTACACCAGTCATCCTATTGCGATGAAACTTTGGTATTTGTTGTGGGACGCCCGCGAAGATTTATGAAAGTGAACTCTGGCGTTTTGAAATTTGTACAAAAAAATTATTACAGGTGGTATGCGAGTTGTTCGAAACACGCATGTATTTCAGATGGTTTAGCGGCAGGGAGGGAAGGCGTGCGGAGGAAGGGAATCCGGGATTAGGGAAAGGAATTAAGAAGAGAGAGAGAGAGGGAGGGGGTAAGGCGGGTAAAGTGGAAGGGAACGCGGGAGGTAAGGGGACGCGGGAGGGAAATGGGGGCGGGAACGGAACCGCATCTGAAAGGACACGCAGGAGAGGGGTGACGGAGAGGTGGGTGACGAGGGAGAGATTTGCAAAGGAGACAAAAAACCCATGCTTCTCATACAGACAACTGTATGTGGCCTGCTCACGCATCTACTCGTGTACGCACCAGACGGAAAACAAAAAATATTCCATCCAAAACCAAAATCTAAACCAAAAATATCCAAAAGCACGTGAATAAACAGAATTAAAACACTAACACAATTTATTTCTGTGAGTGACATTGCAATGCATGCCGGGTACTATCTAGTACCTACTACATATATATTATACATCTTTGAGGATGCAGTGTTGCAATGTCTTCTTCTTCAGCCAATCGTTGTGGAGTTAATAGTCACAATAGATGTCTGTTCCAGAATCGAGAGGTTAACAAGCCAGGCTGTTTATGGTATCCTAACAAAGAAGAATAATATTCCCACATCACCAGTGCGCGCCTCACATATCAATGGCGTCTGTCCTGTCCCTGAGTTGCCACGTCCAAATGGGAATTTTGCAGAACCATTTCGCTTCTGACATTCGGGAAGCAAATACCGGCCTACTTTTATAAACTTCGAAAATTTATTGGCTGTTCATTCTCGAAAAATAAGCGAAAAAAAATTACGACAACAGCACCACCACAGCCTAGAGTAAAAATACGAATACTTGCAGAATTCAGCAACATTGCGAATCGTGAAATTCGGCTAGGGATATTTCATCAAATACAACGTAACGATGTTAACTGACATTTATTCGTTCTGACATGATTTTAAATCAAACAAAAACAAGGATTGTTTGGTTCGTCGAGGCTATTTTTTAATAAGATTTATCACCGTAGATACAGCTACTGGTATCATGTTTCTGTATTATTATAAATAGAAAAATTGCGGGTATGAAACAGAAAGACACTCAAAGCATATTGTGATATTCAAACATCTTTTTTCTTTCTGGAATTTCTAAGTCATAATATTTAATAATATTTGGCTGATTTATAAAGCTCCGTTTTCGTGAAAAATCACCTCAAGGGCGTTGCATGTGTAAATTATACACAGCTCACAACGTATTTTCCATCATTTTATAAAGAATAACTATCAAAAATTAAGAAACCAACCTACATCGTCTCTTCCATATTTTTCAATTGCTAAACAGAAATTAGATTCGTGACTTGTGCGTTTTAAGCCGCGTCTCCAGCGGCAATATTATCATAAACATTGTACCAAATATTTGTGCAAACATGGTGCATTAGGGCAGGGCCACAATGTTCCGTAGCCGATGGAAAACAAAAAACGTTGTGGTCCCGACTCAATGTTTTAATGTAATATGTAAGCAAATGTTCATGTTTTCGGTCGGAGGATACCCTGCTTAATTTTATATTTAATATTTCAAAATTAAAACAGGGGTCAGGTTATCCATCTTTGTGGAATATAAATATATATTTATACATATGCCAAGTAAATGTTAGAACTAAACTAAATCATATTAAAAACTGAGAGATATCATCAATCAAACGAACTATTCCGTTTCGCAACACCTTCACATAAACATTATAAGATTAACTAAATAAATAAATAAATAGTTTGTATTTAAGGTAGATATAGCGACACTAAAAAGAGACAACAAACATCTATAGGATTTAGCCTGCGAGAGAATGATATAGCATAAAATATTTATTTATTTCACGAGTACTCGGTTCCAATATAATAAGACAAATCCATGGTCCTACGCAAGTTTCCTTTGGTCTAGTAGTACAAAACGCCTGACCAAGTGTTGAATCGTACGAAATTCAAAAAAAATATTAGTTTTGTAAAATCAATATCAAATCTTCAAATCACTCCAAAATGAACAGGCAACGAAAAAACAAAAGAAATCGACCTCTAACGACTGCGAGGAAGAAAACACTAATATACCGCATGTGAATTGTACGCTCTGATTATTTTTTTTTAAATAATCCAAAATAAATAAAAATTACACCTAAAGGTGTTAATTCGGGCGCATTTAGCTCCTTTTATGTTCCAGTCCTCCATCGCGCGAGAGCCCAGTCTCTCCAGCCATCGCTTCGCCATCGATCTGTTCCGAAGGTGTGTTGAAACGACTATAATTTATTCCCTATCGGGGACACGCACGTCGGACGTTTTTCAGTCGGATACCCATTTAGCCGAAATCCTATTCACACAGCTCCGCCGAAACAATGGAAGATTTATCGGAAGGTTTGAATCATTTGTTCGAATGGATATCGTCCAATCAAAGAGTTACAGGGAAAGCCGCGTTTGACAAGAGCTTTATATGCCGAAGAAAATTGTGGAAAAAAAATGGCCATTGTGATTTTTCAGTCAAACGGTTTTTTTACGACCTAACAGAGCGGAAAAATTATCGGAAAACGTAGATGAACACCGAATTGTTCGTAAATGATTTGAAAATTTTCAAAATGCAAAATATTAAATATTAAAAAAACATGTATTTTCGAAATTAGTAACTTCGGTCCTAAGTATTTATTTGAACCCCTGACATATTTCTTCAGCAATTTAAAAATGCAGCCATTTTTAAAAGTTTCTAATAACCGCACTTTCTAATAACCGGCATGTAGGTTTTTTATTTAACTTTGATTACGTTGATGGTTTTATATAACGATAACAATATTCTTGATTGCTTAATCAATATAAACGGCTGACAATACCGTTAAATTGTTTAAAAAAATCAAAAATGGGTGGGAAGCTGCATTTGATACGATCCAGAGAGTTTGATAGTCGTAGAATCGCTTCACCAAAGACCTCCACTCGGAATCGATACGGTATTTGAAATGGTTTTAACCGTGGTCAGATCATACAGTTGGGTATTTCCTCACTTTTCTCTTTTCAATCACGCCCGCTCCCCTCCCACTATACTTCCTTCATCCTCACAACATATTACCAATGGGGGATGCCATTGTCCTGCGGGATCCAGTCAGTTGGGACACTCGTGTAGTACTGTCTTAAAAAAGGTGCAATAAAACTATTTTATTCTAACAAAGTGACAAAAAGAAAACGCAGTGAAAGAATAGATTAGGTTAGGTTATAAATTAGGTTAAGTAAGAATGGGTCCAACGACATAATAGCTTTCTTCAATCCATTTCTGCCTAAATATTGTTAGTGATCACAATTGCTATCACCAACAACCTTCCATTTAGACAGACATCACTTATTGCACATATTGCCTAATATATTTCTCGAGAGAACTCAAATTAAATATAACGTGTTAAAAATGTCAATAAACAAAATAAAATAAATAAAAATTATAGTCTCTACATATCTTTGGTCTGTACGTACCGACTCGGCTCACAATAGCTGACGAATAAGAAAATCGCTCTATATTAATATCTTTACTAGTATCTTTATATTCAACTGTCAGCGGACGAGTTCAAGTGCGAATTTATAAGAGATATCCGTATTCATAACGCTAAATGGATAATTCGAAAATAATGACTGACTTTGAATAGAAAACGGCGTTGATGGGCGTACCATTGGCGTGTCATGAATTTTTATCTCGATTGTATGATTTTCCGGAAAACGATTTTTCTAGAAATTTTATACTTTAGTTGTGGGGACACTGTTCTTTACCGTACTTATTATTTAGAAGTTAGATTAGATCATTATATGATTATAAATGTTTGTAGTTACAAAACATGAGAAATAACGTACAATGATGAAAACTTCATTTTTCTTAATGTAAATTATAAAACTAACGTTTATTTAATTTTTATAAGAAAAACTTTCTTTCTATAACTTTTGAAGGTTATTCCATGTAATATATCATTGAAGAAGACGATAACTCGAACCCAGAATCTTGTCTGGTCTAGAATTGGTAAACGCGCACGTCCCGGTTAGACGAGAGGTTCTGGGCTTGAGTCCCAGTTGCGACCATTATCTTTTTTCTGTGTCTTGTTCTGTTTCATATTTTTGTTTAGATTATATTGTTATCTTCGTCTTCAATGATGTTCATTTGTTTAATTTTCTGAAATTTCATTGTATGGAAGATCTCTGCGTAATGAAATTAGGATATAACCTAAATACTCTTATCCATACAAGGGTAAATGGAAAAGTACACTGAAAAACTAACTCTAAATTGGAAAAGGGCGATGATGCGCGAAGCTTCAGACTTTTCTTTTTAAGTGAAAACTTCTTTAGCGTGGTTGCGATTTGAAACTCGATGAAACTAAGAATAGCGACACAAAAAAGAAACACACATTAATGAATATTAATAGAAACACAATTTAAATTTAATTTAATAATGTAATTATTAAGTTCTGCTAGTATTTAAGTTTTTTTATTACTGTGATAGCTGTTTCGATTTTATATGATTCTAAATTTCAATTCTAAAGGTGACAAAACGATTTAAAACCTGTTAAACCGATTTATCGAGAAAATAATTGTTACAATAGATTCTCTGTTTTGCGGGGAAATTTAATTTTATTAATTTTTAGAAAAAATTTCTAAAAAAACATATGAATATGTTCTTAATTGTTTAATAATGACGCGACTGCTATTAGATTTTATACCTACCTAGTTACCCCTTTTTAAAATGTTTCTATCAATTCAATTATTTATTATTATTCGGGTTTTTTCGTAGAAAAATAACTATGTATATTCTAAAGTATTAATGAAATAATAAAAATTATTTACTAAGATAAAAGTACTTTTCAATGGTTCCATGATAACTCAGAGCTCACAACTCAGTTCCATGCAATTTCAACATCCCTTTGAAAACATTATAAGTTATGAAAAAAAAACTAAAGGGTAGACCTATTTAACCAATTTTTTTTATCACTTTTAATGACTTTTCAGAGGAGACTTGTCCGCTGTCCCTTTTCAATACTGCCTTCACCTCGTTTTAGAATTTATGTTAACAATTTCTCCGTAATCTTAATAAATAAATTTAATTTATTTTTATTTTTAACTTTATGAGTAAAATCTCAAATTATAATATTTAATTAAATTAAGACAATATTAGCGAAACTCAACCGAAAATCTGAAAACAGAAAAATGAGAAAAAGATATTGGCACCTCTGGGACGTGTCCCTGAGGTGTAAATAGGAAAAACTAGTCACAAAGCGGAGAAGCTTGTAAGCGCGGGTTTGTGAAGCGAATTGGTTCTAGGAAAAGTGGCGAAAGGTGTAACAGTCATCCCGGCGACAAGAAAATTCTACTTCGTTTTTTAATGAAACACGTAGATAATATGCTTCCATTGGATATACTGGCCGCGTAAATACGTGAACAGTAAACCTTGCGTTCAAAAAGTGTATTCCTAATTTTCTCCTATTTGTAAATCAAATCCCAAATTTCCTCTAAAATTATTAGATTTGTAAGTAGGTACTTAAATATAATACTATAATTAAAGATACTTAAATATATTTAAAAAAATTAAGTAAAATAAAAATACAGAGCGTGCAATTCACACGCGGTAGTAGAGAAAAATTCAGAAAACGAATGTAGGCAAGAGTGGATAGGCTGCTAAGCACCGTATAAAGAGGAGACCGATAGGCTACCATCAAAGATGTAATCTTTTTAGTGGCGTTATTTTTCGTTTCATCGAGATTCAAACCACAACGGTGCTAAAGAAGTTTTTACTTTATAAAACAGTGTCCAATTCACAGGCGGTAGAAGTGAAACCTTGAGAAAACTAAAGTAGACAAGAGTGGGGAGGCTACGAAGCACAAAGAGACCGATTTATCGGAGACCGAGTACCCGTGAAATAAATAAATGCTTAATTGTTAACTCATTCTCTAGCAGGCTAAATCCTATAGATATGTGTGTGTGTGTATCTTCTTCGTATCGCTGTTTTTCGTTTCATTGAGTTTCAAATCGCAATGGTGCTAAAGAAGTTTTCACTTTAAAAACCTAACTAACTAACTAACCATCATGCCGTTTCCACGCAGGGGTAGACAGAGAGGACGGCCAAACAACTCGATCTTGGCACACACTCCTTGACTCGTTCACATCAATACATCGTCTCATACATGCTCTTCTATTATTCCGACTCTCACATGGCCCGACTCAAGTATCTGATTCACTTGGTCATGCAATGTCTTCCTCGGACGTACCCGACTTCTTCTACCATTCACATTTGCGTCATATATTCTTCTTACACTACTTTCCTCGTTCATTCGCTCTAATGCCCAAACCATCTGAGCGTCCCTTTCTTAATCTTACACATTACGCCTACATCAGCCTTGCATTCTTCGCTGATCTCCACTTTTCTCACACGATCGTACATTGTTTTACCACACATACGCCTCTGTGATCTCATTTCTACAGCATTCAGTCTACTTTCATCCTTCCTCTGCTAGTTTCATGCCTCACTGCCATACATCAGGGTAGAAACCAGCACTCCATTATGGACGGCTAACTTCGCTTCTTTTGACAGTTTTTTGTTGGCGTCAACGGCGTTCAGTCCTCCATTAATAGAGTTGCCTGCATTTACCCTTCTTTCGATATCTAACTAACTACCATATGTATTCCTCTTTGCCAATAATACTAATGGAGGGAAATAATTATACCAAGTCAGTGGACGTCTTCAATTTATCTTTAGACAAATACAAAATACTGTTACTGAGGCAGTTCAGTTATGTACAATAAATACTATATATTTCGTTGCAAAATACCGTTGTAAATTTCATACTTATGTAAAAGCCCCGTAAAAGGGCGTAAATAAAATAACTAATAAAATCTCTGTCAGCCTTCCCGTCTCTCGTAAACATACTTCCCAAGTACACAAACTCATCCACCTACTCCAAATACCCATCATTCACAACTTAAAAACTTGAGTTAATTTTTTTTAATCGTGTATGTAATTTTGTTAGGAATAACTATAAAAATGACTATCATATAAGCAGACTATTTATTTGTTTTGATATAATATTTTCTTACCCGTGCAGAGGCATCCATTTTATAAAATAAAAATAAAAAATTAAATAAAATATATAAAGTTCTGTATTTTATGTTATGAAATTTTGGTAATATTGTCTTTTTGTTCTTTAATCCATTTTGTAATTTTATGTCTGAATTTATTTTTGTTTTCCTCAATTTTATTTTCAAGTGTCAATACTGTTGAATGAAAGCATTTTCTTTCTACGCTTGTCTAACTGGTCTGTTAGTGATATTTTGTGTTTGATGAAATTTGTTTTTTTGGTCAAAAATGTAGTTTAGTAGTGTTTTAACGTATAATTGATATGTATAATCTAGTACGTCACAACTGTTGAATATTTGGTCTGTGTCAGTCAGTCTATGTTTTTTTAAGTATTACCTTTAAGATCGTTTTCTACACGTTTTCTATGTAATCGATAGCCAAGTTTGTTGCTCCTCCCCAAGCAAATATTCCATATTCTATTATTGATTGACAAAGTGCAAAATACATTGTTTTATTTTATATATGTTTCGTATGTTTAGGAATATGTGTGTTGCTTTGAGGAGTTTATTTGTGATTTGTTTGATGTGATGTATCCATATCTAAGGTTAGGTCAATTACGATTCCTAGATACTTAATTTTTTCTGTTTTTTCTAGAGGAGCGCAAACACAGATGTTGGTGTTTAAACGTTGGTGTATTTTTATGGAGTTTGTGTTGTTTTTGGGTTGGCCAGTGCGATTTATACTGTACGTTGTGAATTTTGTTTTTGATATACTTAGTGTAAGTATGTTTGAGTCTAGCCATGTTTTTATTCGCGTGATTCTTAAATTCTATAAAAAAAACCGTAAAATGATGCAGGCAACAATTGTTTAACACATTTATTTGCAAAAGGTTTAAACTGGGTAATGTGTTTGAATAAACAAGTAATGTGTTTAAATAAATGCCAGTGACCAATTGGGATTAGTAGTCCGGGAAGTCCGTCCCGGCCGCCGTTAAATCACGTTATTCGTAAAGCGCATAAGCTCGTAGGGAAAGCCGACAGGGTGGAGCCTCATATTAGTTACCCTCAACAAGGGGAGCTTACTGAAGTTTAATATGTATTTTTCAATGTTGGTTACGGCACAAAATTTTTTTAAATCTTTTTGTGATATTCGCCAAATTTTCTCTTCACCGCACATAATGAAAGATGTAGCGACCTTCAGATAATATCGTTACTATGTCAAATGAAACGGAAGCGAGCGACACTAAAAAGGGAAACACATACGTCTTGACGAGATTTGATGAGACTTACGATTTGCCTGCGAGAAAATGAAATAGCAATAATTTTTTTTCTTTATTTCATGACTACTAGGTACCAAGGTAACACGATAAATCCACGGTCCCACGCAAGCCTCCTTTAGTCTAGCGGAATAAAGCGCCTGACGAACCTTACCGATAATGAAATTTAAAAAAAAACGTAAATATTCATTAAAACACAAACAGTTATTTTTTCAGAAAGTTATGACTGAACTTTGACACCTAACCCCTAACCAATAAATAAAGCAATATTATAATTTATTTTTTTTTGCAAGTACTAATAATAGTAAAATGAAACAATATAACTTTGTATAAACCACTTATATGATGTACAAATCCGACCGGTTTCGGAACAAACGTTCCTTCGTCAGGGAAAGCTTATACTAATTTGACAGTTTAGAACAATGTTTTATTGTGGTAGGGATGGAGCCATTGTTAGTTAATAATGTAGATTGGGTGGGTAGGTATTAGTGTAGAGTGGGTGGGTAGGGGAACAAATCCATGATTGGGCTATATGACAATATTTTTTGTTTGTTGATAATAGATTCATTATTTTTAAGGGATTTTTTTAATTTCCAAAGCTTCTAAGTTATCTAAACGTTTTCCTTTATGATTAATATGAAGAATATTTATCCCTGTGTTTTTTTCAAAACTGTGGTTATTTTCAATGATATGGTTAGCGAACTCAGAAAAATTATTTTTATTAAGACACCTTAAATGTTCTTTGATTCTGATTTCAAAATTACGAGTTGTTTTTCCAATATAAAATGAGGGACAATCATTGCATTTGAGTTTATATATTCCGGAATTAGTCAATTTATGGTCTTTATCTTTAGTATTTCTCAAAAAATTACCGATATTATTTCTTGTATAAAACGCTGGTTTAATATTAGAAGGGAAATTTTTGCAACATTGAACTGAAAAATTATTAATATACAAAATTTTACGCCATTCTTTATCATTAATATTATTATCCGAAACCGGTCGGATTTGTACATCATATAAGTGGTTTATACAAAGTTATATTGTTTCATTTTTCTATAATGGATAACCACAAAGTAATAGCTACACTCAAAAATACTAATAATAGTATTTGTTTCCAGCAAACGTTCTTATTTCAGTTCAAAGAATATGCTTTCCGAAGCTTTACTAATTCAATAGATGCAATCGTTAATAAAGGCGGAAAAATTTCTTTAAAATAACACAATTCATTATTATGTTGGTTGAATAGATACTTTGGTGGGGTGTTTTAGATATCGGGCATGCAGGTTATCGGGTCGGAAAACCGGTTACACCCATCAGAGTTTCCAGGTAGAACATAATATATATCTAGTATACTAGTATCCGTTGGGGTAATTTATTGTGAATTTGTTCCGAGTAAAAACTAGGATAACAATAATCGCTTTCGAGTCAATTTAACTCGGGTACGAATTATCAAAATAAATTCGCTTTCAAATCTTAGGATTAATGCTAGTTAGTGTCACACCTAGTGTTAAAAGCGCCAGCGTTTTTTGACCTGTCCTATTTCAGAAATCGCTCGCCGTACATTTCCAATGGGAAATGATCGATGGGAAATGAATGAATGATGGTGCCGAATGCGGTTCCGAAGACCAACTACTTGAAGCGGACTGAAAGCTTCATCTCAAAACAAGAGAACCACAAAGAAACGCAAAAGAGTGGAAGTTTGTCAACAGAGGGCATTTCAAGAGCACTTAATAAGATAAAATTAATAACACCGCTATCGAACTACAGGAGTATCCTAAAAATGCTATTTGAAATCAGCGGAAGAGATTCAAACTCAACAAAATACAAATATCATTTGCAAAATATGGAAATCTGGTAGAAAATGGCAAACGATTCAATCTAGAAAGGAGATGAAAAGTAAAGGTTTAAGCACTCAACTCAAGAAATCACAATTTCGCCTATTTGCAAACTTATGCAAAAACATTGCAGACAAAAAATAACTCGGAAAAAATAGAAATTCTCGCGCACACATTAGCGACCAAGGATTTCTTTAAAAGGTTAAATTACTCGCAAGAAATTTTAAGTAAGATGTGGATTATAGAAGATAAAGATAGTAACCCTATTCACTAACTAGAGAAATTTGCTGATATGTGGAGATCATTTTGCGAAGATTTAAACCAAAGAGAAGATGCGAACTGACCCTGACCATGATTTCGATTTTGAGCTCAGCATCCTTTGTGAAATCTAAGCAGCCGTACACATATTGGGATCACCAAAATACATTAAATATGCTAACTATATATGGCAACACGGAGAATAGCCATAGGACTGGGCTAGACATAGAAATGCCGGAACTATAGTTATTCCTCTCAACTCACACGCCAGTAATGGTACAAAATAAACGCAAGTCTTGGAAGTTACTTAAAATGGCAAATACCTCGTGAACAGGTAGGGTAGAGGAACTCGAGAACAAATATTCAATATCGGATAACTTATTGAGAAATATCGGGAGTTCAACTTGACGACATTGCTATGCTTCATTGACTACTCCAAAGCATTTGACTGTGTGCAGTGGAACCATCTACGGGAAGTATGGGAGTTCCTACATCATTAGAAACCTGTACGCCAAAGGACATATTGACCCGTATGGCACATAGTTCCCCTCTTGTGAGGTATCACATTAAAAAGTTATTTTCGTTTCATCGTATTCATTGTATATAAATAATAAAATATTAAAACACTAGTTAATAATATCATTTAATTATGAAGAACTTCGTGACAAGATGCACGTTTTTTTCATATTACGCAACCTCGATTGTAATTGTAGGTCCTACATCAAGATTATAACCATTGTTCAACAAGTTCCATGCTTTCATCAAGAGTGGTTGTTGAAGTGAAAACTTCTTTAACACCATTGTGATTTGAAACTCGATGAAACGAAAAAGCGACACTAAAAAGGGACAAACGCATACAACAGATTGAGATAGAATAATCGGTCTCCTCTTTGTGCGTTGCTTCATAGCCTCCCACTCATGTCTACTTTAATTTTCTGAAGGTTTCACTTCTACCGCGTGCGAACTGCATACTTGCAATTTTTTGTTTTTGTATTATTATGTGAATGTTGCACAAGAGTCCCAACATCTCCCAACCGTCTGAAGTCAGTGAGATAGCATTCCCAATTGGGGTATAATGTGTTTTAAAAATACTATTTATATATGTTTTTTTGTAAATTAATAAATAACAATTCAGTCAAATTTACTTGCGCACGCCGGGGTTTGAAACCGCGACCGACCGATTTATGACCACGGCCGTCAAGGTAAGTAGCGATGATATTAAGAACTGTAAAATTATGTATTTTTTATCCAACCTGAAGACCACGGCACGATTGTTCTGAAACGTGTTGGTAAACAAAGAAAGTGATGTAAAACAAACTAAGATTTCATATTACAATCGATTTGTAAAAATGATTTAATTGTTTTTATAACTTTTCTGTCCAGTCTGTTTGACCCAAATGTTCGTGGCGCCGAAGTGATGACGCTAACGAGTTAATCAACAATCAACCAGTGAGCCAACCCGTGACGGTTGGGAATGAGAAGAGAACAGGGAACTGGGAGCAGGATGGTGCAGGGACTGGCAGCAGGCCAACTGCCTCCCCCCTCCCCCCGGGACCAGGCTAATCTGCCCGGGGGCGCATCGATCCGATTGCACTTCGGAGCTTCGGACCCCTAAACCAGAAATCGTGTTCATGTTTTTCTTTTATATTTTCCAAATTTCATCGATACATTCACAATCGTGAAATATTTCTGATTTTGATGGGCGTTACATAATCTGCAGCTAGTTAAAGCCTCTATATATATACACAGATCGAATTGCACTCTTGAAGCATAAACGTGATCGTCTCTTTTAGTATCCTTATTTAATCGATAGTTCCACAAGGCGGTATAGTTGTGGTAATTTAAAGTCGTTTTAGTTGCTGTAGACTTTCCTAAATACGCCTGTCCAGAATGAATAATGATAAGTAAGTGCGAAGCATAATACGAAATCACTATATTCGATTAATCTTTAAAACTAATCGGATTATACTATGTAAGCACTGCACAAAGAGAAGACCGATAGGCTATGAAGCACTGCACAAAAAAGACACCGATTAGTCAATCTCATTCTCTCGCAGGCTAAATTCTTTAGATTTATGTGTTTGTCTCTTTTTAGAGTCGCTTGTTTTCATTTCATCGAGTTTCAAATCACAACTGTGCCAAGGAGGTTTTCACTTCAAAAATGCATTTTAATTAGAAATGTACAAACGCATGTAAGAAATCACTTTTAAAATATAAAATTTTATGGCTAAGATTATCAGAGACAGTTTACCTTGATTAACTTTTTTCTCTCTTAAAAAAAATATTTACAATTTACATTTACTTCGTTTGACAAGCGATTTTAATGCCTATTGACAGTATTCTTGGTGATATACATACGACACTAAGAAGATAAACATTTTTGGCTTGTGCATTCCTCTTAAAGAATTTATAAAAAGTATGGCAGGCGAGCGCAGCTGTGACGTAGATGCGCGAGTAGCCGAGAAGTTGTGGGAAGGAAACACGTAAAAAGAAGCAAGTACTAAAGGAGAGAAGCCCTATCTGACCATAATCAATTTTACGAGAAGAGGAAGAAGCTGTTGATGGCCTTGGGTTGGCTATTTAACCGGTAATGATCAATAAATTCATTTAAAACTCAAGTACAAAAAATTAAAAGGCACTTTTTCAATACTGTCTTATGTACTTATTAGCAATTATGATTTCAAGATAACCAATTTGCTGATTGAGCTCAGATTTGTAATACACCGCCATAAACCACTTTTTAAAGTAGGTAGAATTCGGTCCAAACCATTGAAGAAGAAGAACAATAATAATCAAACGAAAATATGAAAGAGAACAAGACACAGAAAAAGTCAATGGTCACAACTGGGACTCGAACCCAGACCTCTCGTCTAACCGGGACGTGCGCGTTAACCAATTTCGCTATTGCCACCTTCTGTCAAACCGTCATATTTGTCAATCTCATACTTCAAATTTTAAAATTAACAATATTATCTTTAACTAATTCTTTTTCCACAACACATTGAAATCTTAGAATATATAAAACAAAGTCGGGTTAGTTACACTATTTATAACTCGAGATCGGCAGAACCGATTTTGATGATCTTTGATTTGTTGGATTTGTCTCCGCCCCGGATAACAGAATAACTATTAATAACATCGCAAAAATCCAGGAAAAAGAAAGTTATGAAAAAAATTAATTTGTTCATACATTTTGTATGGAACAAATTCTCATATTTTGAAAGAACTGCAGCAACATTGTGATAGGTATAATATTTCACTGTGCGTGAATTCCAAAAATTCGAAAACGTCAAATGACAATGCTCCGATTGTTTTGTTCTTAATCACATAATGCTGCTCCTCTTTCTTTTTTTTTTTTATTTTATTTCTTTTTTTTTTAAGGAGGAAATACAGATACAGACGTCAATTGACAAGAATATACAAAACAATTAATAGAGAATTCGCCTGCATCCAAACTATTTCTCACGAATTAACATTAACAGCAGATGAAAACATATACAAATATTTTTACCTTTAAATACGGAAAAGACGTATGTATATACATAAGTAAATATTATTTTGCAAATAGAGAGATGAAAAAAAATGCAATATCCTTATAAAAGCAATATCCTTATAAAAGTTTACAAATTGATTTTGGAAAAATTTTGATGGTAAGACCAAAAATATATATAGATAAAAAATAATGTCGTACAGAAATTTAAAAAAAAGAAAGGTAGTTAAAATTATAAACCAAGCAATGTCTAAGTTATTGTACTTTGTAGGAAAACAGCCTTCAATTTTCTACTAAAAGTACTGCGTGTATCAAAAAATAAGTCGGAATCCTTGAGGGTTTGATTTTGATTAAACGATTCGCACATTCTTTTGATTGGATCCCTGACACCAGCATTTGTACGCGTCCGGCTAATGTGAAATAAGTCGTTAAGCCTTGTTACTCTGGGTGGTATATTGAAGTTTATTAGTTTCAGTAGGTCAGGACAGTCGATAACGTTACTGCAGATTTTATAAAGTGTCATGAGGTCAAGGTATGTTCGCCGTTAGCTAGAGTGGAGAAGTTATAATTCGAGAGCATATTTATGTACCCCCGTTTAGGTGTGCTCATTCTGTAATTGAGGTATTGCAGAAATTTCTTTTGAATACTTTCAATGTTGTCTTTATAGACACCGTAAAGTGGTGTCCATATGGAGGTGCAGTATTCAAGTTGAGAACGGACCAGCGTGTAGTAAAGTAGAAGAAAAGTTTCAGGTTTTCGAAATTCGTGGCTGTTTCTGATGACAAATCCTAGCATGCGGTAAGCTTTCTTACATACTATGTCAATAGTCGAAAATGAGACAAACGGTGAACGTATGTCTCTGCACCCCTCCAAAGGAAAAATACAATAATAATAAATCCCTGAAATGAAACGCATTTTATTTTACGTAAACTACACTCAGGACCTATGTCATCTTAGGGGATGCTGTATGGAGGGTCTTTTTAAGGAAGGGTAGGACAGGAAGTTCTGGGAAGGAAAAAGGCATGAGGGATGGGTAGGAATCTGGAGGTCAGTGTATCCGGGAATGAATCCATCCCTCAAACTGCGGTGCAAGGCCATTGCCTTGACCGGAATTGGCCTTTTACCTTGACCTTTCCAGCCGGACTCTTTCGACCCATTCGTCAGAGAATCCGTCTGGAAAGGTCAAAAGGCCTCCCTCAACCAGTCTCTCTCGATCCGGCCCGCCACGCAGCAGGTGGGCAGATGCATCCGCCGCCAAGACCCGCACAAAAGTCACGCCATGAACCCGGGCACCCCTGCTATATCACCAAACGTAGCGAACCACTTAAGGTGACGTATGGCAGAGGTGTTGGTTATCCAATAAATGGTTTCCGGGGCGGCGGCACCCTTATCCGCTTCCTTTCAAAAATTCCCGTAAGTAAGTGGAAAAGTAAGAAAATCACAAAAAATATAAATGCGTACACAACCTCATCTCTGATATTGACAAAAACAAACACGGACAGTTGGGCATCGATAATTTTGCTTCATTGTGTGATTTTTAACTTAATAAAAAAAATTTATTCAACAGTTATTGATTCTGAGGCGGTACGAAGTTCGTCGGTTCAGCTAGTTGGTTATAATATTCAAAAGTTATAAAAAGATATTTTTTCTTATAAAAAAATTTAACATTTATACTTTGTTTTAAACTCGGGTAAAAATTAAAAATAGTGTGAAGCATGCTGCCGTTTTGTGAAAAAAAATACACAGTACGGTAAAATAGTAAGGTAAAATAAATAGTACGGTAGAATCTGCTACCAACGATCACGAAACTCATAAATAGGGCTTTCTGAAGAACTGTGGCTATTAAGGGGTAAATATTTTCTGCGCACGGTTGTAAACAAATATACGAAACCATACATGGCGGTACAAATATTTTTTCTGCAAAATACATACCTACACGTTCTTAAAGGTAAAATGAATGTTTACAAAATTAGAAAAAGAGAAATTTAGTGGTGTAGCAATTATTAAATCCTAGAAATCATTTCCAAAATAGTATCCTAGACAACAAAACCGAAGTTTGTTGCGATAATCTCCCAATATTTACCAATTGGAGGCAGCGTTGTATAATCTTTGTCACGTTTGAAAGCTCTCTTATTTACACAAATTCAATCGTGCCACGGGCCACTGCAGCATCATCTCATCGTGCTTTTCGTTAATCCTTTTAGAAATAGTTCATTGAAAAGTTTATAAAACTTATGATATTTCAGATTTCGGTGCGTTGCATAATAAACGGGTCGGTTTGAAGAATTTCCCTTACATAGGTAGATTCATTGGTTAATCTTTTGTAGTCAGATACTTTCAGCCAGAGCTTCAGTTTTTTTTTTTTTACATTAAATCCACACAGGAGGCCCTGAGGAGAATAATTTCCCTCATGACCTATGTCATCTGGTATGCCGTGTGGATGGTGTTTTTGAGAAGAGGAAGGAATGAACATTGGTCTTGAAGAGACCCATGTTGTATGAAGGAGGAAACACAGAGGCCGGCAAATCATTCCGCAGCCGAGCTGTTGAACACAAAAACGAGTCGAAGAAACGACCCGTTCTCATGTGACAAATGTCAACCGTGTACAAATGTTGGGCACGCGTTTGGCGTGTTTCCCGACTATGCACCGGTGCCGAAGGGATCATTGACACTAGTTGCTCGGAGCATCTTCCATTGTAATACCGGTAGAACAAGGATAGCATTCCCACCCGACGCCTGTGCTTTAAAGATTGCAATCCGTTTGTTAAGATGGGAGAATCTATTAAGGGGAGCGCCCGTTTCTGCACAGAGTCGAGGGTATTTTTCAGGTATTTTGGAGCTCCAGACCAGAGGTGGCTGCCTAATTCAACCGTGGGGCGCACTTGTGATTTGTACAGGGTTAGCAGTTGTGTACTAATAAAGTAAATGCGGGCCCTATACAGTACGCCCAGTTTTTGGGAGGCTAGCTTTACTCTGGCTTCGATGGAGCCCCTATACCTGAGCTGGTGCTTTCAGTGATTTCCCCTGTAATTTTTTTGAGAGATTTATTTATAATTTAGTAAAAAACGCATTGTTTTGCGAAACAGTGAGCGATTGCTTATTGCAAAAATCGTATTTTTTAAAAAGCAAATGTTATTACAAATTTCAAACAATTTCAAAATACGACCAATGTAAATTTAAATCAAATTATCCAATTAAATTTAAATCAAATTATCCAATTAAGGCTTTCACCGAAATCGCCCGAGGACACCAGCGCCAATTATCATGTTCAGCGGTAATCATTCAAACAGTGTTATGTGTGGAAATTGACCAATAATTTTACATGCTCTTCTCTTTCACTCTGTATTAAAATCGATTTTATTGTTAAAATCTTAAAAATGACACGTGATTTCATTAAATGAAACAATCTTCAAACTTTCTCAATCTCTAAAGTAGATCAAGGAAGTTGGAAACTTCGCCGTGACTTATAGATGTGTCCACCGGTGAAGAAAACTAGCTCCGCTAATTTCATTTTCGAATAAATTCATTTTATGTGACGGCTTGCCTGCTTTCGTTCCCTTTCCATATAATATTAAGGCCGTTAGTGATAGCGAGAGCGCCTGCTTTCGAACATTCTCCATCGTCTGCTAGAATGACGGGTCACGGTTTTAAGAAATATTTATGGTCGTGAATTTAATGGTTTGATAATTTTTTTAAGCTTCTTTAGGTATTTTCATCGGGCCCGT
Organism: Limnephilus rhombicus; assembly: GCA_929108145.2. NCBI lineage: Eukaryota > Metazoa > Arthropoda > Insecta > Trichoptera > Limnephilidae > Limnephilus > Limnephilus rhombicus. Next base: position 38,315,842 of record OV815275.1, on the reverse strand, counting down.
GGTCAGAGTTGGTCATTTATTTTGCTAACATCTCAGAACATTTCCGGGTGTAAAATTTATATTGACAAAAAACTTAAGATTTTGACGTGACGTCATTTCTTTGGATTTTTATCGTACTTGAAACCTGCGTCATAAAGTGGATTTATTTAAATAACACGCCAATATGTATACAAAGTAAATATTTATAAGTATATATTTTTTTCAATACACATGGGTACCAGCTAATAACAAAAATCGGTGCTATGTAAAAATATCACATCTAGTGTGAAAACATACCGGAAAATGGTTCGATGACAATTCAGAATCATGCAATTACAACACCCCTTAAAAAGTCATTAAAAGTTATGAATAAAAAAATTGTAAAATAAACCATAACTTAACCTAACGTAAACTATTTTTAAAAAATGTCACCATTTTTAATGAATTTTCCTTCCTCCTTTAAGGAGTTGCTCGGTCACCGGGAAAATAACAGTAAAGCACGCCAATGCAAAAAAGTGACGGCTGCGCCATATTCACACAAAACATTATTTTGAGTTGAGGCCAAAATACCCCAAACTAAATAATTGTTTTTTTAATCAAAATTTATATTTAATATCGAATTCGGATGTGCTATTTTATATATTACTAGCTTTTTGCCCCCGGCTTCGCTCGCATAGTATTAGGGGGGTTTCCACTCCGCCTCTTCCACCTTCCCTATCCCCACTCCACTCCCCCCTCACTCAATATTATTTTATGCGCGGCATAATAGGCCACTTGCATCACTTTTTTTTTTTTAAATTTCCGGTTTAGGCAAATATTGTAAGACATTCTGTATTTTTTTTAATCGTATTTTTGAAACCCCGGCGATTTTTTGAAAATTTCGATCCGAAAAATCAGACCACTTTTTATAAACCGGAAAGACGGGACACAATTTTATAGGTGCGAAAAAACGATAATTACATAGCCGAAAATCATTTTTTTTTTTTTAAATAACGTTTTCCACACGAATGACACAGGAGAATAACGAGACATACCAAAAATATTAAATCTCATAAATATTTTTTTCCTCGATCCATCTTATTGATCATAAATCATTATATTGTTCAACGTCTGTGTTACTAAATTAAATGTAATATACTTGTACTTGTAAATTAAAATAATAATAAGAATATTATAAAATTTGATTTTGTTAAAATCCGCACCATACCGCATTATACCTCTTAAAAAGATCTATCCACACGATTTTTTCCAAGTCGTTATGAAGTCCATGCAAGTGGCCTATTGTGCACATCTAGATATTTTACATACATTTTAAATACAAAAATTTTAACCTCAAATTCATAAATTCAGATTTGTATTATAGTCGTTTCTTTTAAAGACTTTTCAAACCCATTTAAAGAAATATTAGCAAGTTGGTGCAAATGTACAAAATAAAATATTGTGATAAGGTTTATTAAGCAGAAAGGCGTATGAAGACAACTGACGCAATCAGCGTGAGCAGACTTCATACGCTTTTCCTGCGTACATCCTCTCGTTAGCTATCCATTAAATGAGAAAGCTATATAAATCCTCCCAACCCTTCCCGAAACCCCTTCCGTTCCCCCCGGAATACCATCACGCCTCCGATCCTGGCCATTCGAGAGGGTTGTACTAGACATATGACAGAGGTGGAGCAGATGCCCAAGGCACTGGGTAGCTGCCCGGGGATACAAAGATTCTGATTGATATTTTGGAAATAAGTAGATAATCAAGAACCTATAAACATTGTGGAAGAATGTCAGAATTGTAAATATAATTGGACATTTTCGTACATTTGTCAAGCAATGAGAAAACTGAATGTTTCTTTTTCTGGTGCCTATACTATTGGAAGTAGGCTATCATCAGGGCAATCTTGTTTAATCTTAATCAACTCGTATCAGTCAAAGAGGTTTCGATGTACTAGGTGCGGCATCATCCTCTTTTACACCGTTCAAGTTCTTCAGTCGAAATTCCAAATTAGCAAACATCACGGTGTTGACTTAGTTGCATTTCCGTCGTCTGTAAATTTGTTTGTACGTTTTGTTTCCGTATGGATGGATGGTGGCTGTTTAAATAGTTCAGAAAAGACAATTTTTTATATTAAATTTAAAAACATACTTTGTAAAGCACCACTTTTTATTAGAATTGATATTTAACAGCCAACCAGGTTTCGCTCATCTCGAGCTTCATCAGGGCTTATTATAACAACTTAAGATAATTATCTACAGACATACATATATAAAAGAAATTAAGAGAATGAGTGAAAGAGACAGCAACAGAATTTCAAGAAATTGAAAAAGATAGCAACAGAATTTCACTCATTCTCTTAATTTCTTTTATATATGTATGTCTGTAGATAATTATCTTTAGTTGTTATAATAAGCCCTGATGAAGCTCGAGATGAGCGAAACCTGGTTGGCTGTTAAATATCAATTCTAATAAAAAGTGGTGCTTTACAAAGTGTGTTTTTTAATTTAATATATAATGTCACACCACAAAGTATTTGCTTCCTTCGATAATACTATTTTTTCAAATGTCACATCGTCGTGCTTATTTGGACTTCGCATTTTTCAATATTATCGTACTTACCGGACTATAAAAATAATTGTCATCCAGATAACGTCGTTTAATAAGACAAATTGTGTAATTCCTTGTATGGAATTTAAAAAAATGCTATATAAAATACATTAAGTGGGTAAGTATTTAAGTATCTACTTAAAAATCAGATGATTTCAGAGAACATTTTGATTCATTAAATAAGGAAAAATTAGAAACACACTATTTTTGCATTAGGCCAGAACAATTTAACCTTTATATTTGGTTGATAATTTTCTTCGACTTATTGTAGCAGCGATAGCGATGGGTGAGTACGGCTCTGCGCCATATTAAAGCTGTGAAGTCATGCACCTTTCGCCCGACCCGCAAACATATGCGACGCGCTCTTAACCTTCTTCTTGGTGTTATACTCCCTTCTGAATAATCAGATTATCGATTACGATATTTGTCCATGATTCTATGATGTTCGTGACAAAATTTTGTCGTTATCTTGTAAATGTTGAATACAATGGTTCATGGGGTGTTGTCTAGGTATTGACGGCAGATGCTTTTGCTCATCTACTGCATGGCGGGCCTGATCTGAAGAGACTGGTTTAAGGAAACTTTTTAACCTCTCCAGCCGGACTCTCTAGACTCACGACCTTGCACCGCAGAGGAAGGGTTGGATTCATACGTCCGTCACTCCTGGACATATTGATACTCGGATTCGTACCCACCCCTCGTACCTTTTTCCCAACCAGAACTTTCTCTCCTTCCTTTCCCTAACAAGTCCCTCTACACAGCATCCCCAAAGAAGACACAGATCCTGAGAGCGGAGCTAATGTAAAAAAAATCACATAATGCGTAGGTATATTTTAAAAACGAAATTCTGTGAAGTTCAATGTACTCAGTACACGTTACGTTAATTTTCTAAATCAGCGGTTCCCGGACGGGTCCGCTACAGATCCCGAGAACCACAATGCAATATAAACGTTGTTTAAGCCGCGTCGTGAACTAAACCTATATCTGGTTGTACAAACTAGTACCCCCGTGGTCATGTTGAGTAATATCAAAAGAGACACCTTGGCGCAGTGGTAGCGCGTTTGCCCGGAAAGCGAGAGGTCCTGGGTTCCAGTCCCAGAGGTGCCAATATCTCTCTCTGATTTTTCTGTATTCAGATTTTCGATTGAGTTTCGCTTGTGTTGTCTGAATTTAATTGAATATTAGGTTTTACTCATAAAGTTAAAATAAAAAAGAGAATAAAATATGAACCAAAAAGTTATATTTATTTAAACAAATAACAAACTTCAACAATGGTTTCCAATTCTATTTTCTTAAGAAGCAGATGCTTTGTGACATAACATTTTAATTAAAACAGTGACTATGTAAAAATGATCAAAGAGAGCAAAGGTATTGTTCCAGTTTTTAATTAGTTAGTAGTATATATTAACTTTAAGGTAATGTTAACAAATATTAAGTAAGTGCGCAGTTCTCCGCAGTAGAAGTAAAACCTTCAGAAATCTAAAGTAGACAAGAATGGGGAGGCTACGAAGCGCCGCACAAAGAGGAGGCCAATTATTCTATCTCATTCTCTCGCAGGCTAAATTCTATAGATTTATGTGTTTATCTATTTTTAATGTCGCTTTTTCGTTTCATCGAGTTTCAAATAACAAGGGTACCAAAGAAGTTTTCGCTTCAAAAAATAATCATTACTCTCAAATAAAGGAGTTTTTTTTAGATCCCTCATTGCTCAACAAAGTACACATCACTAAAGGGGAGTTTTGACTCAGTTATTATCAATGAACAGATAAATCAATAGAAGTGTGCTGTGGGCGTGTCTGCATACCCGTAGTAAGTTATTTTTTCCTTATCTGGTGAAATTGAACATACATTTCTAAAGACCGAAAATCGTTCTTGAACAGAAAATGAAGGTCAGTGGTTTGTTTGCGGCTAAGGAGTCCGTAAGATATTGTCTAAATTGGTGTCATCAGTTTTCCATCACATCCGTAAAGATCACGCTTCTTGGGATTATCTCTTCAGTTGGCCAGGCTAACGATCGAATTTTCGGATACTATTGATTTTAAAAAATGCAAAAGGGTTTTGGGAAACACGTTCCTTTGTATGTAATGTTTTCAACGTGAATTAGCCCCCTAGAATTACATAACTAACTAACTATAACCATCACGCCATTTCCGCGCAGGGGTAGACACAGAGGACGGAGCGTCAAACAACTCTATCTTGCCTCGATCTTGCCACGTTTCCTGAATTATAAAATGACCAATGTCAACATCGGTATTTTTCGGATGGATATAATTTATTCATGGAAATATTGTTTGCGACGTATGTAGGAATTAAACTTCTAAAAATATTAACATTAGAATAAGAATAGAATCAAAGCGCACCTGAGCTGAGGTGTGTTATGATTTGTTTCCAAACAGCTTTTGTTATTTTTTATTTATTTATTTATTTTTCATAAAAAAATTATTAGTTACAGATATTTGTTTTTTTTGGCTACCTCACTAGGCTAATGCCCATATTGTGGTAGTCGTATATTTAATATTTTAAATACGATTTAATAAATACTATTTTATTAAAAAAGATGATTAAAAATACTAAATAAAAATTAAAAATTTAATTCAAATTCATATAAATAACTAACTAACCATCCGACCGTTTATCCGCGTGGATAGGAAGAGAGAACGAACATACATTCCTTACTGCAGTCACATTCATACTTCGTCTCATATATACCCTTCTATTATTATGACCCGACTGAAGTATTTGGTTCTTCTACTATTAACATTCGCATCATGTATTCTCCTACACTCTCTACGTACAATGTACATGCCTACTCTTAATATTACTCATTACTCTTGCATTAGCCTTGCATTCGTAAGCATTTGCACATTTTCAGCACGGTCGTTTTTAGTTTTACCACACATTCGTCTCGGAATTCTAATTTCTCCAGTTTTCTTTCATCGTTCCTCTGCCAGTTCAATGATTTAAACAAGAGGTTTGGAAATTTTGCCTTCAATTACCAAAGGTTTACAATTTGGGAGGCGGGCATGGGTACCGCCGCCCCGGGAACCTTTATTGGACAACCAACACCTCTGCCATAGGTCACCCCAATTGGTTCGCTACGTTTGGTGGTTTAACAGGGGTGCCCGGGTTCATGGGGTGAAGTTTGTCTAGGTCTTGTAGGCGGATGACAAGGCCATACTGAACCCCAGATTACAACCCACCCCTTAAACCCCTTTCCTTCCCAGAACTCTCCTCTTCTTCCTTTCCTTTTAAAACCCTCCACACAGCATCCCCAAAGATGGCGTAGGCACTGAGGGAAATTATTTTTCTCAGGGCCTCCTGTGTGGAGCTCATGTAAAAAAAAGACCATAAAAATTTTAGAAATAAGAACATGTGTTGATAGTGAATTAAATATTAACGGCTACCTCATAAATTTGAATTTCTTTAATACGTAAGTAGTCACCCCCTACTTTAATCCTCTACCGCAAATTATTTTATCGTTTTGTTATTATTTAAATAAAAATGGTGCCACAGAGTACTTTTACAATTAGTGAAGATAATAATAATTGATGAACATAAAATTGGCCACTACAACACGGGCATGTGCCTAGTGTGATGGCCAAAAAATTATCCATTTACTGTAATGTATAAACTTTACTGAATAAAGAACATTAAAAAAAAAAAAAAAAAAACATGATCACAACAATCTGACTGACAACAAAATAAACTAAACAGATTTTTGTTACCTTGTTTACAATTAAATCAATTTTACGGTAAAAAATTCAAGAATTATTTCCGCAAGCTCAAATCGTGCAGAAACAGGAAATGCTTACGTTTCAAAGATTACCAACAGAGGAGAAGCGTCCCAAATTCGGCTCGACCTTACCGACACCGCGCCGAGGAAAGTGATAGTAACCCCTCGCTTATCTCATTTATCTTTAAAAAACAAACAAATATCTTTTCAAAAACTCACCCGGATATTATCCTGGACGACAATCCGGTGCACGGGTGGGCTGCACAAAATAGTTCACATTCAAGTTTCGGTTGTTACCGATGAAAAGGTTAGTTTCGGATTCCGTGTACACAATAACAAGTCGAAGTGGGGCGAGTCGGCGTCCGTAGCTCGGGGGTAACGGGGCGACACTGGCTGTGCTGACTGGTGGCTGGCGAGGGCGAGCGGCGGTGGGGCGCATGCGCAGGGCCGGGGGCGCCGCGCCGCCAAACACGAACGCCGGGACGCCCCCAGAAGGGGATGAAAGAGGAATTCACGGTCACCGCGGAGCTTGCGAACCGAATATCCGAGAGATTGACAGTTCCTGTATTGCGGAAGTCCCCAAAAGATGCTGGGTACATTTTGTTAAAATATATTTCAACTGTCGTCTAGTGGGGGACCACGCAGGAAAAACCTGATAGACGCCGCTCGGAAAAGTTGCCTTGTGTTTTGAGAATCCGAGAACTTTGACGTTGTCGAAGAAAATACAGGAAGCAAAGGGATATCCATTATGCATGTTAAGTTAATTATTACGAAAGTCTCTAAACGAAGCACGCCTCACTCTATTTATTATTTTACAGACTTAGAGTTCCTACGCTGCGTCTCGTAAATGTGCGCTTGGCTAAATAACTGTTTTTACGCTCTGAATAATGTAATGAAAATGTATAGGATATAAAGGAGCTTCCATTATTCCATATATTCAAAAGATTTGATATTATATTTGTGCAGTGCCGCAGAGCTCTTACTTCGCGGTTTTGAGCTTCTAAGGGAAAGATTAACAGTTTCAGTACTGCGGAAAATGCGAAAGTATCCATAATCCCAGGTACGTACTTTTGTTTTATAATCACTCCCAGCCGCCCAACTGAAAACAGGGCGATGTAACGGTTGCTTGCAATCGCAACGATTAAGAACCAGGATAAGGCCTGAAAACACTTAACGCATTTTTGTATTTTTACCATAACCGTGACAGTTCTAAAATTGTTTTTGAAGTGAATTTAGCGCCGTTCGTGATTTGAAATTCGGATGTAACGGAAATGCGACACACATTTATTTGGCGGTCGTCGGTTCTAATATAATGCGGTAAATGCGCACCTCAGCGCGTGCCTCCCTTAGTGCAGTAGGCAGGGCGCCTGACAAGTCTCAGCGGCCAGAGAGACAGACATCAAGCGAACAAATGTTACGAAATCCAAAAATAAACATTTATTTATTTTTGTGAAATCAATATTCAATTTTCGAACCACTTTAAAATAAACAGGCAAAAGAAAGGACTAGGTTCTAGTTTCACTTCTACCGCGTTATTACACACTCTGTTTTATTTTTTTTATTTTGATACATTAGTTTACATTTTACAGTATGATTGAATAATGTAGGCCTCATTGTGTGGCTTACCCATGCTGGAACCCGTACCTAAGTATCAGAAACTTAATAGATTTTTTTCATAGACAAACGATGAAGTGATAAATTATTTTGCAAAATCGGTCGTTTGATTCAAATAACTTAAATTATGGAATACCCCGGTGAGATTAACGAGCATTGATAAACGGAGAAGCATCACTAAAAAAATTGGCAAAAAATCTCACGCATGGGAAGAAACAGAAGATTCCTATACACAGTCTCCAGTAAAAATATGTACAACACAATCGTTGTACCACACGTTAATTACTGTAGCACTATTCTATTCTTAGCCAACGAAGGATTAATGAAACAAATGACTATACAACAAAATAGATCTTGAGGTATGATTTGATTTTAGTTACACCGTGTTGCGCTAATTCCTTCTTTAGTCAAAGTTTCGGTCAGCGTAACAGTGTCCATCATCCATCACATCACACATCTACCCGGATGACGGACATTGTAACGCCGTCTGAAACGTTGGCTTTAGAAGGAGGTAGCGCAATACGGCGTAACACCCAAAAAAAAACGAAAAGTAAATCAATGAGAATTATATTGAAGAAAAATAGATAAAAGAAAATCGAGGAAATGTTGAAGGAGTTAATTATCTTGTTATTTAAACAAATTATTTACTTCAATACTATATTTTTAATGTAAAAAATAATTGAGAATTTCTAAGAAAAATTGAAAACCTGCAGCAAAAGCACACAAGAGACGAGGAAAAGAAGTAGTAAAAGACTCTTCCAGAAAAAAAAAAAAACAAAGTCAAAAGTCGTCGATGTACGGAGCAATTTTATTTGGAGTAAAAAATGTGAATGAAATTTTGGTCTCCGGTGACTTTTTTGATGACTTTTTTTTCAAATTTTTTTACTTTAAAATCAAAAAAAAACATCAAAAATGTCACCGGAGACAAAAATTTCATTCACATTTTTTACTCCAAATAATGTCAGGAAACACTAGTTGAAGTAAGTCAAGTACCTACGTCCCGTAACACTCTGTATAAACAAATTTTAACTTAAATTGCGTAAATATGTAATTGCTTCTACTTTTTTTTAAAAAGCATTATTATTTCTAATGTTGATTCTGTTTTAATATTTTTCGAATTTGCTTATACTATATATTTACTTGTATATTTCATAATTTGCATTATAAATAGTTTACGGAAACTGAATAGTTTAGATTCTTTGTATAATATAAAAAAAATGATAAGGAAATTTGTGATGTATATACCTTTACCTTTATAAGTGCTAAATTTTGGAACATGAGGTAAAATAATATGATTGAAGGCAAGAGAAAGTATAATTTCAGTACAAGGCGCAAATACCACTCCACACTCCCCATCGCTAAACACATTCCTTTAGAGTGCACGCATTACGCCTCCGGAACTGCCCTCTGATTTACCGCCCACTCCCCTCAAATGCCTCCTTTAAAGCTAAATCAAAAAAGATTATTTTTATTCCCATCAATTTAAAGCTTTTCAATTTTATTATGTGATTTTCTTCTCCATTCCAATTATATTTGAAGACAATACCATTATTATTGTTTTGTTAATTTCTTAAATTAAGTTTTTATTTTCAACTTTTGTTAAAAATAGATGACATGATTTGATCTATGCACGGCCAAATGTAAGTATAGTTATTTTTATTTTTGGACAGCATAACGCTTAAAGTTGATTAAAGAATGATAATACCCTAACAATAAAAAACGATAAGTACGACGACGATGGTTATATCATTATTATAATGATATTAATATACATGACAACAGTAAAAAGGGTTGTTAATAATTCATGAAAGGTATTCCGTACTCGCACGACACCGTAGATTTCCATCTCATTTGAATTTCTTAAATACAGTTTTATATTATTATCAGTTTTATATTGTTATCGTATCCCATAACTTTGTCAAAACTAAAAGATCACACGGATGGCATTACTAAGATTTCTAAGGTGTCACTTACACTATAAAATACAATCATATTTTAATGAAAACGGTCACTTAAATGGAATGAAAACAATAATGTTGTGATCAAAACGGTTTCTTTCATATTTATTTCATAATTATTTGATAGTCACTTTAATATTGCATAAGAAAGATTCGCTTTAATGTAATCGCATATAAATCATTGTTTTTTTTTCATTATTTATTTTTTACACATATTTAAAAAAAAAACCTAAGGACATATATTTTTTTAATTTTATCTATTATTGGAAATGGTATGAACCAATGATATAATGAATGAGAACATTTTGTCTGATCTCTCAACACTTTGTTATTAATTCATATATTTTTATCACTTATTATTTTCTCTGTTTATCATTTTATTTTTAAATTTTATTATTTTGCTTTTACTTAACTGTTTTGCATGACCGATATTTGCGTGTGTTATTTTTATTAAATTGTGAAATTATTAACCCCGATACAGGCGAACCCTAGTGAGGTTAATAATATCATGCTAAAAATATATGTATATAAATTGTGAAGAAGCAATAAATAAATAAAAATATCGGAAATTTAAGGCTCGATTACGGCCGCCGCACATGCTCACACTCGCACTCGTTCACGACACTGCGCCAATGTCGCATTGACATTGGTGGACACGTGTGTGTCCGCATTTGCTTTCACGAGTCGTACATCAGTCAGTCGTCTCGTCTCTACCATTCGTAGACAAACACGAAGCAAGATGGACGCGATTGATTTAAGTTCAGAATCCGACAGTGAAAACGAGTTTTTAAATAGATTATTGTTAATAAGGAAATCATCCGGAAAAAAAATATGGAAGAGCTCTTACATGTCCAAAAGGAAAACATGTGGAGAATTCAAATTAACTTCTTAGTTTTCAGACGAAAAATTTAAAAATTATTTTAGAATGACTAGATAATAAATAGAATCCTTTAATTTTGGATTCATATACATAATCTGGGTGTTTTACGTCGTATAAACATTTTTCGCTTCGAACAACTTCAATGAGTTCCTCCATTTTGCAAACACTCGCGCCACTGCCACTCGAAAACAATGTCTCGGTCAATTAACCGACACTCGCGTACACGCTCATATAGGTACGTGCCTGCGTCGACACGTGAGAGCAAATGCGGAGTTTCGTATAGGTAACGCAACGAGAGATGAAAGCAATAAAAATGCTTAGAATTGATGTATTGGTGTATCCGTGTGTCTTCAAACCACGACTACTTACCCGAAAGGGCCCTCTGTCTTGCTTATTTTATTGTTACTAGCTTATTAATAACCACTTATTGTAACTAGTGTAGAAGAGACAGCAAGTTTTTATGGCGCTGATAACGTATCGTTTTGGTGAACTTGCGGGGTGTCCTATTCATTCAGTTCGTAATGTGATGCAAAAATACATATACCTTCGTATCGCAAGTGAAATAATTACTAGTTTTTAAATTTGAAATTAACGGTTTCCTTATTTTTAATTCGAATCTTTATTAATAGATTTACAGAGTTTTTTGTGTGCAAGTGTGCAAGTGTAGGTATGTTATGCATAATATAAAAAATGGTGGTCAACTTTTAAGCATAAATGACTTGTATGATTTGGCATCAAGGAAACTGGAGTATCACAGACTAGTATTCAACGGTTAATATTTTGTATCTTTGTGTTAGTAATCTGTTATATTTTAGATAATATACCTACGTTTAGATAGTTGCTGATGATAACTGATACATAACTAAATAATTACTGTTGCTGATGATTGCTAACACATAATTATAAAAATTAAATAATCCAAAAGCAGCCAAGTTTTTAAGCACAGATTAAGGAAAATACACTTCATTTCAACAATTCAATTACTACAAGAAACAACTATTTACGTAGACAAAATAGGTTATTAGGTTCTTAGTTTAGGTAAGCTATGTAATTCCTGCGTATTGAGTTTGAAACGAAACCTTACAAATGTCAAATTCTACAAAAAAAAGGCGGCAAAGGAGGTGTTTTATACGGGAAATTTTTTAACTTTAAATGAAAATCGAATTTTAATACATATTTTTCCGTCTATCCCGACCGAAACCGATGTTTTTTGGCAATTAAGTTTAAAAGTAGTTTCCTTTTCAAAATCTCTGCCTATTTATTAAACGTGTAGCGGCATGTGGCGGCTTGTGGATACTTACTTTATAAAATATTATGTTTGTATATTATAATAAATTAATATTTTTAATTAACAGAATTTTTTTAAACCTCGTCGTTATTTATGAATACCCATTTGAATTCAATCCTGAAGATTATCACATTTGGTTAATAAACTTTATTTTGAAACCTTCAGTATTTCAATAGAAATGTTGAAAAACAAAATAAGTTTTATGTAACCGACTTCAACACGCTTCGGCTTCGAATTCTCAATTGTGAAAAAATTATTAATTGTTTTTTTTTAAGCCTAAAACGAAACACGCTGTATGAAAGTTTTGCATCTGTGTGAGTACTGTGATGAAGTCAACTTAACTTGCGAGACCTATACTGCGCCATAGGTTTTAAATATTGCCACTCGCACGCGGCTCGTGACGGCCAATGCGAGTGTGGGCGTGTGCGGCGGGGCTTAGGCAGATATTTGGATCACGAATGACAAGAGGCACTTCTTTTGTTATTCTTTATTCTATGTCCGATAGGCATGTACGTATTTTTTGTAAATTTAAAATTCGATTTTTTTTTTTTTTTTACAGTGAAAACCGCACAAGAATCTCAACTGCTCCCGTCTGGAGCCAGTGAGACTATGGCATCCCCAATTGGGGTATGTTGTGAGGCCGAAGGTAGTGGGGAGGGGAAGGAGGTGGGGAAGAGGAAGGTTGGGAAGTACCTGGCTATTCAGATCTGGTCACCAAACACGGCTAAAGCCATTTTAAAGCAACGTTTCAACTCTGAATGGTGGTCTTACAGTCTTACACCAGGGCGATACTGACAGTATCTTCCACTCTGGAACATGCCATATTATTTTAAATGAATTAATTGTGAAATAACACAAATTAATCAAATAAAATTTATTTGCGCATGCCGGGTTCGAACCCGCGACCTCCGGATTGTGAGTCAAGAGTCTTACCCACTGGACTACGGAGGTCGTAAATGTAAAATTGAAATTTTTTACTAATTAACAATTTTGAAATTAAAACCAGGACCATGCAAACAGGTATTAAATTAAGGTCGCGCAATTAGAGTTAATGCCAACAACACATTTCTGCTAACAGTCGTATGTATTGCTTACTCTGTTGGCGATGTCCTTGCAAAGCTGTAATGAGAGACAGCTTTTTGTCTTGGTCAAGCCTGCAAATTGTTAGTAGCGAAGAAGGGACAAAAGTGTTTACAATCATCGAATTATAATCAACGAATATTCTAAAAGTTTTTAATTACAATCTTCTTTCGATGCTTTAATTTAGTAGTATTGATACTGCAACGCTCCGAAGCAAAGTTCAAGTTGCCAGAGATCAAAGCCTCCCCCAATCCCACTGCCGTCAACAGTTTAAGTGGCGCCCAGTTTAAAGGTTGCTTCGGTCGGAGTGCGAGAGTGGATCAACTCTACCTGCCGGCTATGGCGGGTGATTTGATCCTCGATGGCTCGATAACCGCAAGACTCGATGGGAGCTTTGCGAGCGTCTACCTACACTCTACAACTCTATTCGGTCTCACCAGTAATTAAATAATGAACTACGCCCACAAAGTACAAAGTAAATATAAAGTAAAAACAAACTCAATATGTATATATAGGGTATTAAGGGACTGCCTGATTTACTTTAACCAGAAGTTCCTGACATTATTTGAAGTAAAAAATATGTATGAGATTTTGTCCTCTGATGATTAACGATGTGTTAATTATTTGTTTATTTCACGAAAAAAATATACATTTTTTAGTATTATTTTACATAGTATTTAAATTAGGAAAATTAGATACAGATTGTGGGAATATGTGAAGGTACATCAGATGGATGGAGTGTAAAATGTATGGGTAGTATGTTTACAGATGTAAGGTTCCGTATCGTTATTTCACGTTTTTGAAAGTAAGAAGAGTCAGGATTCGGTATTTAGGTTGTTAGGGAGAAGGTTGAAAATTTTAGGGATTAGGTAGATGTATTGAAATGTATTGTGTAGTTTGTTGTTATGAAAATAATTACCTTGCCCAAATAAATAATTATTTTTCCATCAATAGTAATTAATGTTCTAAATTACCCCGGATTATTAATGTAATAATTCACAAATTTTAACTGACCACTAATGGATACACTTTTTCTCCAGAACAGTTAAACTTTCAAAATACAGGGGGTTCTGTGTCGCTCTCAACACTTCTTGAATTCGTGCCAGCGAGGCATGACACGGTTTCGACTAAGTCAACAAAATGTGGATTGTTAAATAATTATCGAATACTTAATCGGCGGTAGTTTTAATAAATAATGTAAAAAAGTGATCGTAACGCCATAAAATTCACAGCCGGTAGAAAGTGATCGCGTCTATTGAAGTATATTTACCGAGTAATCCGAGTTTAAATTCCCGACTTATTAATGGCGGCATGTCCGATCTAGTTTTTATAGAATCGAAGATTATAGTTATCATCCGTCGACCAACGAGATGGATAAAAGTTAATTTGACGATACATAACCTAGCCGTATCTTCAACGCCGAGTATTTTCACAATCTGGTGGATTGTATTACCGCTACCTCCCACATGTTAGAGAACGCCGCCCGTGAGGCAAGGCGATCTCAAACCACTTACTCATCAAGGGAGGAGGGAGGGGCTGCAGACCAGACGCTGACGCTACGAGAGAGAGATGGAGAGTCCTCATTTAGGATCCCGAATCATCGCATCAAGTGTTGATAGGCTCTAGTTAGATAGCTCACAAGCAGGTTGGTCCAAAGGTATGAAATTTAACATGTTTTATATTTTCAATACATCCTTTATTATCAATCCATTATTTTATTTAACTTTTCCATGATTCACAATAAATGTATAAAAAACAGTGCCCATCCTTTAAGATGGATTCTCATGCCTACCGCACAGATCAGCATACTTTGTCACTGACAAGGTTTGGCGTCCTAGTTTCGGAAACAAAGCTGACTATTGTGATAATTAATTCTACCATGTACCTTAATATTATTATGCACCCACTGAACAAGCGGTGTTTAAGTCATGTATAACATGTCACACAAAGTAGGTAAAACACAAACCAGTGCTATTGCATCATTGCATCACATCCCATTTCATCTTTATTCCTACCTTTCAATTATACCAGATTGAATGCACTGCACCCTCAACTTAGCATTGTATTTTCAGTCTTTGTGCTGTCGTAGTGTGTAGTTTGTATCAATTCAATAAGTCAAGTTCAGGGTCAACACCATGACCTGCCATTTTCTTACACCAACATTTTCAAGAGTCATAAGAAACTTGAAGGTTTCAAGAGTCATAAGAAATTAATGTGATATTACGTGCTAAATTATTTAAGACATTATTGTTTCATTTATTTTTAAATTTAATGTAGTCAGGTTCTAATCTCAGTTCTGTTGCTAGTTGATTAAACCACACCACTCCATTGTATGTGTAGTAGTGTTGTGCATTAATGGCGTGCATAAGCGATCCACTGTGTTTTGTATATTGCTCTCGACATGTACCATGGCATGGTGTGATTTCTTAGAATGATCTTTGTGTATTTAAAGCGGCGTACTTTTTTTGATATATATTTTTAGAGGTGGGATTTGAAATGTTGAGAAGTTGAATAACCTGATTGTTTTTTAGTTATAATTTTGATTTTAGTCTCTGGGTAATTTCCAGTGGCAGAATTGAGGTTTGGTATACTCCCCAACCCCCCTTTTGTTTTCAATAAAAACACATTTTTAAAATCTGTAGGTGTTATTGTCGGAGTGAGAGGTCGGTCGAACACTCGGCTAACGATATGTGATTTGTTTTGCTTGTTTGTCTTCGAAAATAAATAATAAAAATCATCAAAAATGTCACCGGAGACCAAATTTCAATTAATATTGTTAGGAAAAAATGTTTAAAGTAAGTTAGCTCCTTCTCACCCTCTATGTGCAAAATAGAGTATAGATAATAGAAATAAGGGTCATAACCGTTAACCGTTTTACGGAGAAAATGAAAAATAAATAAATAAAACATTATTAGTAAAGCTTCGTCCAGACAGCCCACACAAAGCACATCAGACATATGCTTAACTATCAAACATATAATAAAGCCGTTAAAAGGACAAAATATTTATTGAGACATTTTCATTGGTTTATTTAATTTAATTTTTAACTTTATGAGTAAAATCTCAAATTGTAATATTTAATTAAAAGAAGACTTTATTAGAGACACGCAATCGAAAATCTGAAAAGAGAAAAATCAGAAAAAAATATGCGTCGTAGGTGGTCGTAGGTCTCGTGGCCTGGGATACGTCTACGCTTACTAAATCGTTCACAAAAAAAAGTGTCGTTCACCCGTACTACGTACTACTGCATTTCGCATCCACGCACAACTGCGCCCAGTTTTTGTTTCCTCTTACCACCATGCGAAAAACGTTCGTTAGTTCCGCGGCTTAGATAGTTTTTGTATTATACATAGTAATAGCTCTTCAAATATCGATACGATTTCATTTCATCACAGATTTTTAAGAGATGTGATTGTTAAACACCAACAGAATCACTGATTTTATCCTAAATGTAGTACGGTTGGGTTGCTTGTATTCCCGTCACATTTTATTGACGATCAAATCGACAGCCAGTGCCAATAACTGCTAATTATTAACCAACTAACTATTTCTTCAGTAGTGTTTCATTACTCAGTCCATTGGATTAACTTAGAATGATGTATTTTTCGTCTTTACCACAAGGTTTTACGTTATCGTGTGCAATTTCTGATATTTATTTAACAATTTATTATGCTTTTTTTTTCATATGAAGCGGATACTTTGTGATGTGACATTATTAATTTAAAATAAAACAATAACTTAGTATTATACTGCCCTGATGAGTATTATACTGCCCTGATTAAGCTACGATTGTAGCGAAACCCGGTCGGCATAAAGTATAAAAATAAAAGTGGTGTTTACAAAGTTATTGTTTTATTTTAAATTAATTTATTATGCGTAATTTTTTTTTTATATTTTACATAATTCACACTGACAGCACGGGCAGTAATAATAACCATGTGTTTTTAAAAGTAAATATGTACTTGTATATTAGTCGTAAATAACTATTTTTAAGGAAGATATACCTAAGTCCTAAAACGAGTAAAACAATATTGTACACGGTTATAAAAATAAGTTTAAATTTATGTCACTAGTTATACACGTCTTAATAGTTGTAAGTATTTATTATAATTTAGTTTTAATGATTCTTGTTGTTAATATTGTTCTTTAGGAATTGCTTTGTATATACTGTATATTCTATGTTTCACATTGTTTAATCAATTTTGTAAGGACTCGTAAGGAACACTAGGATTAATTTTAAATTTATTATAATTAAGCGCACTTGAAGTGAAATATCACAAAACTGCGCTACATAAATACTACGTTATTATTAAGTCATTAGTAAAGTTATCAATCTTAGTTGCAAAGCAAAGTTGCTTATAAATAGGTTAAACGTAGAAATGAATTTGAAAAGCGCCCTTTTGGTGATTTTCTCACAAAAATGGCGATATAGAAATCATCCAAAAATTATTATTATTATATGTATTGATATTATTTTTAATTTTGGCCCTTTTCGGGTTTTGAACCGTCATTAAGAATAACAGAATGACCATCGTGTTGAATGACTGATCAATCGTCATTAAAATTTGACGGGGGTTGAAACAATCAAACTTAAGCCATTCTACTCAGATTAAAAGAGGTAAACGTGAACCTTATATAGTCCAGAATAAAGACGTTCCCGGTGTGTTCCATACGAAAAAATTTGCAACAGAAATACTGAAACGCAAAAAGTATCTAATAAATTAAAAATATCTGAACGTCATTGGTGTTGTTACTAAACATTAATAAACCCACACAGCACATAATTGATTGACACAAATAAATAATTACCTAAATCGTAAAATTCTACAACGCTGCGACAAAGCAAGGGCATGTAAATTATTATCTCTACTATCTGAACTTGAAATCAGTGCCAGCTTACAGGAAACATTACCAAAAAGTGTTTCCACCTTGAGTAGGCGCTGTCACATCATTTGACGTTAGAATAATGTTAGTCAGACACGCGATTACACACAATTACAGTCCCACAAGTACCAAATTCTGGGTTCTCTAACCAACGAAAGACACTAATATTGTGGGCAACGCTATTTGTCAGAAAAACTCAATATTTGTAGAGTTCCGAATGTTTTTAGAAAAAGTCTCCCTCCTGATGTCTTTTCCAATTCATGTGAAGTTTACCACCACACCACATAACCTCTTAAGTTTGGGTCTTCCAACGCTCCTTCGTCAACCAGTTGACGTTATTAACCACTAGGACCCATAAGCTTGTTATCACGATAATTTAACATTACCATACATATGTATTTATTCACGCCTTGAAGGCTTTATAATATCACTTATTATAGATACATAAGTTATTCAGGAGTATAACAATAAGCATATAGTAAATAGGTACATGGCCGGATCAACCGTGTCGGAGTCCCTATGCAACGCACGTCTCGGGGCCCCTTTGCCCAACGAGCTCCTAGCCGATGCGGGGCCCGTAGGCAGTTGCCTACACTACATTATCCTAGATGGCGCCAATTTAATTATTTTAGGATAAAACACTTTTTGCAAGTTATGCTTTAAAATATTAAGATTATTTAATTGGATGCGCTCGTAATAGTTTTGTCCATGAACCTCAAAAATCTAAAAAGAAAGGCTAACAAATACAATATTGGATTTAATCACCGTGACTTTTGACAAGATTTTTGACAAATACTCGACCAACATATGTTCCATTTATCGCTGCTCGTCATGGCAGTAAATACATGTATTTAACAATTTACGATACTAGACCACAAATGGCAGTGAATACGTAAATTTAGTACAAATATATTACTTATCGCTTTTGTTCAACAGAGGGCAATAGGTTTCAACATCAATTACTTTTCAATAATCGAGGAAAATGGAAAAGGGTAATAAAACATCTAAACCAAAAACTGTGGACTCATTTACAAAATCCAGTTGGACTCCACGATCTCCAAATCAACGGGAGGAGGATCTTCAGATTCGGAATATAAAAGAGAAAAGGAAGTTGTTTACTATGATAGAGGAATACGAGGTAAATAATGCCCTCAAAAAGAATTACAATAAAAATTATGAAAACACTAATAAGAGAGAGAGGAAAGAAAAAATGAATCTAAAAGGAAAATAAACATAGGGGTGGATCAACTTTTCGACATTATTGTCAAAAAAAATACCAAAAATATTGTTGAAGTAAAAAATATAATGCAGGAAACAAAGTCGCTTCTCACACACATGAAGGAAAAAAGTGAAGAATTTAAAAACCAATCGTATTTCACTAAAATTAATAATTAAATCGAAGAAATTAAAACAGCTATATCGCCACAGGATATTACACATCACAGAATTAACAGCAACACTTCACAGGAAGGAAATAAAAAGTCGACAAAATAATGAAAGTAAATAATATTGTACTGTTATGCAAAATATACGTAGTTCAGATTTCTAGATAAAGAAGTGAAAATGTAATCTTCTTTTTTCTAGAATAAAACTTTTAAAAAGATAATAAAAAAAATCTGACCTGTGGCTTAGCATCTGCGTGTGAGTGTTTGATAGAGATGAGATTCGGTCTTTCTCGAGAGCAGTCTCGATTTGACGTATATTTGGAGACCATAGTACGATCTTTTGGCCCAGGGGTTTTTATTCTGTTAATATATTGGCTTATTCGTGTTCGTTTCGGGCGCCGCGCGTCCGTTACAAGAGTTATAAGGTAAGTGAGTTACTGCTTCAAATTGACATTAATTAGGATGGTAAAGTTGAATTCGTTGCATTAAGACGGCGAATAGGGTTCAAGAAAAACCCATTTATCTATTGTGTTAATTTCGCTCCTTGATAGAAAGAAGCCTCAGATCTGGGAGTATGGGTATTTTGCGGGGAGCAGCAAAAATCGCAAACTGGTAAACTTATTAATAAATTACTTATGGTACAGTCAAAATAATGATAATGGAACAAGAGAGATGGCAACATTCTGCCCGAGGGCTTACAGGAACTACGCAGACCGTCTCCGAATCAGTATTATTAATAATGTTCTGCTTTTCAACGCGGATTACATTTTTACCTTTCATGGAGTCGAGAGAACTAGAGGAAACAAATAAATAACAATATTGCTTGCTACAATAACATGGCTATAATCTGCCAATAAACATAATAAAATTATCGATTTGTGATTGTGGTAACTCCAAAAGAAGATAAACACGAAAATCGCGTGCACCACGTTAGAATACAAATACCCCCACAGTGGAATAAAACAAAACTCACAATGACTCACGGGACGTTTATTATGGAAAAATCACACATGTTCCCTTTCGTGACGATGAGGTAAAGCTGCTACAACGGTTACATTGTAGATATTTGAAAGAAAGTTTTTTGATCAAAAAACCAACGAACCTTTATTAGGTACGACACCGATAATGACGATAAAATTCATTTTGAAGTGAAAACTTCTTTAGCACTGTGGTGATTTAAAACTCGATGGAACATCTAAAGGATTTAGCCTGCGAGAGAATGACATAAAATATGTATTTTTATTTAGCAATAAAATGTTTATTTATTTCACAGATACTCGGTTCCAATATAGTACGCTAAGTATATGGTCCCATGCAAGTCTTTTTTGGTCTAGTGGTATAAAGCGCCTAACGAACCTTAGCGGGCAGCAATTCGGCGGACCAAAAAAAAATCCGTTGCAAGAAAAAGTATTGCAAAAACAAATCTTCAATCCATTCCAAAATTAACAACCAAAAGAAAACGCAAATACTAATAAGATAACCAAATATCTAGAAAAAGGTGCACTGGAATTCGATAAAAAAGTGCTTCGTAGTCTCGCCACTGTTGTCTATTTTAGTTTTCTGAAGGTGTGACTTCTACCGAGTGTGAATTGCACACTGATTTTTTTTAAGAAATCGGTTGATATGTCGACATTCAATTTAAGTGTAATTAAATTTTTTGCCAAAATGACTTAAGAAGCAGTGTCGCAAACAATTACTTTGTAAAATACGTTATTAACCCTCTTCTGTTTTGTTAATAACATTATTTCGTTTTAAACACTTTTCAAATACGCCCCAATTTGAGCATACACCCGGATTTACTGCATACTCCTTCACGTTTCATTTAACGGGAGATGAATTGGAGCAGATTGCAGCACGGCTCCGTAGAAAACAAGGCTAAACTTTTCGCGAGCAATCTGCACATTTCAAGAGCGCGATTAATAAGCCGCAACTTAACAATGTGTAGTTGATTGCGACCAAACTGCGTGCAAACACTATCTACCGGCATCGTAAACTCTGTGGGATTATTGTCATTTTCGGAGTTACGTGACTAACATCATAAATTCAAAACAAAGTTATGAATTCCGGAGAGAAATTGCAACTATGCAACATTCTATTATTATGAAGTTATTAACACTGCGGGTGGTCGAGGAACTAACAAATAAACTGACCATTTATCAACGTGTAGATAATGTGTATCTAAAATATCCAATACGTTACCGACTGGAAAATTACGTGCATTCAATTAAAAATTAACGAAAATGATTTATTTACATGTTTTTTCTGCATACTTTAAGAGTTTCAAATTTATAAAATCAATTTAGAAGCAGTAGTTATTTTTTCATATCATCGAAATTAGTTTTTCGGTGATCCTCTAACAGCGATTTATTATGCAATGATAAAAACTTGTGTATTATGCAATAATAAATACACCTATTTAAGGTGCAATTATAAAAATAATAAAATATTTACGATCGAGAGGTCAGTAGGATTTATAGGTCCAATTAGGAGTTCCACAGAGCCGAACCCTCTGATATGAAAATATCTGGAGTCGGTGAATTATTTCCCGTTTGGTCTCTGGTAGGTTGACATGTTGTTCTTGTATTGTTTTGTATTTATAATACTTATATAGTGCAATTGCATAGCGTAGATTGACTAGATGATCATTTGGGGAAGTGTGTGAAAGGGTTTAGTAAAAAAATAAAGGTTAATACGCTGGATGGACAGGGTTACGAATGGTTGGGATGAATAAAGAAAGAGAAGTTATTAAAACTATAAAAATCTGGTTCATCTACTTCAATATCTTGGACACGTGATGAGTCATCCAGAGAAGTATGAGATCTTGCATCTCGAAAGATTTCCGGAACACGGGGCCCTGGAAGAAGGAAAACCCCATGGCTGAAAAACCTGAGGCAGTGGTTTGGCCAATTACCGTAGAGCTGTTCCGGGCCGCAGTAAACAAAGTCCGCATAGCCAACGTCCATTGAACGGACAAGGCACAAGAAGAAGAAGAAAAAAGGTTAACCCCTTACTATTTACGTGTTTTAAACGTAATACAACTGATAATCAATTATTATTGATTGGTACATGGATGTTACTCAACCATGTAACACTTAAAACAGTTAATTAGTAAGGGAGTGAAAATTGACTCTGTTTGAAAATTTAAACAAGACACCTCATTCTGGAGGTACCATACATACAAAAAGTTTAAAAAAAATTTCGGGTATACAAAAACCAAAATGTTTATAGTGAAACAGTTACGTGAATAGCGTAGTTCATAACGTAGATAGGAACTTAACTTGTGTAAGGATGTGGGAGAAAGAGAGAAGTAATGATTATCTTCAAATGCTCTCAGAGAGACCTTAACTTAGGTACGAGTAGCTATGTACCTACAACTAAAACCTAGATACCGGGGATGAAAAATCGAAGCCAGCGGGTTATTTGAGTCCGGCATACCTCACTTGATCATCAATTTTCGATTGTAAATTATAATGTAGGACTAAACAGAAGATTAACAAAACAGAACATATAAATAACACATAATTAACAAAAAAGAACATTAAAATGATATAATGACAATCAAATTGATGCAAAAAACATATCTAACCTAGTTACGCTAGTTTTTTTTTCAACTCTTTTAATAACTTCACTTTTCAACGGTGTTCTTTGTTGTCAGTATTCTGGGTAGTCCAGTTACCATTTAGAGTTGTTAATTATATTTATCTCTGTTTTGACAGTGAATTATCAATGAATACATTTTTTTATATTACACTTTATGTTTTCAGGAATCGTATAGCAGATACGTTTCTAGAGCTGGGGCTTCCAACTTATTTTGAAAGCCAATAACGCGACCCTAAATAAGAGGAGGAGGGGGTGCTGTGATTTTCCCTAATCCTGGGGATTTTTTCCTCGGTTTAATGATATTTATAGGTGTAAAGAAAACAAGGTTATATCCGGAGTTTATTTGAATGTGTGTAAATATGAATATCGCACAAGGTCCTAACTGCTCCAGTCCGGAGCCAGTGAGAAACGGTATCCCCAATTGGGATGTTGTTAGGCTGAAGGTAGTGGGGGGGAAAGGGGATGGAGAAGAGGAGAGTACCTATTCAGATTGCCTATGAACATCTGCCTATTCAGATCTGGTCACCAAACACGATTTAAGCCATTTTATGCAAGGTTTCAATTCTGAATAGTGGTCCCACAACAAGTGACGCAAATATGCTACATTTTATTTTAAAAGAATAAATTGTGAAACAACACAAATTAAAAAAATTAAATTTATTTGCGCACGCCAGAATTTGAACCCGTGACCTCCGGAGTCTTGCCCATTGACCATGGAGGCCGACGATCGATCAGTACAAACACGGATTAAAAATTAATATTATTACCTACCTACCATAAAATATTTGCTTTTACTCTTTCAGGTGGAGCGGTGGCGCGGCGACCCCGCAGAAAACCTTTCGCGACCGCATTTGGGTAGGGAACATAGAATTGCAGTACTTAATCAGAAATCATGATAACATTATCTCACTTGTATACATATGTACAAAACAAGGTATACAATAATTATGTTTACACCTGCCACTTGGACTGTCAACCAGCGCCAGCGCCAGCGCCAGCGTGGGCTTTCACTTGTAACAGGTTCATGTAATTACGGACACGCGAATGCCGCACAAAATAATAGTTCCCACAGAGATGCGGGCTCTACAAATAGACTCAAAGCAGTACGCGCTAATTCACCAAACGGAGGAGGTCGTGGGTCCAACCTAACCAAACATCACACATACCAAAATAGTTAATTAATTCCAAACTGCACTTTTAATGGTATGTAGCAGTGGTTCCCACCTTTTTATGCTTTACCATTTGTCTAAAATGTAGTTTTATTTATTTATGCTGGGTTTTTACAGGTGTTCTCGTCCTTTTTTAACTCCACCCAAGAGGCTCTGAGGAAAATAATACCTCTCTGGGATAATGTCATCTTTGGGGATGCTGTGTGGAGGGTATTTTTAGGAAAATACGGAGAGGAATTTCTGGGAAGGAAAGGGTATTAGGGATCGGTAGGAATCGAAGGGTCAGTGTGTCCAGGAGTGACGGACGCATTAATCCATCCCTCCCCATGCGGTTCAAGGCGATGTTCTGAGAGAGCAAGGCTGGAGGAGTCAAAGGGACTCCCTCAACCATTCTCTCCTGATCCGGGCCACCGCCAAGACTCGGACAAACCTCATCCCATGAATTAGGGCACCCCTTCTAATCAGAGAAACTGTACAATCGCATACACATCTAAAATAAAGATTTAAAAACAAATAAAAATACAAATTTATAAAAATACATAAAATTTCACCCAAATGACAAATAATACAAAGAGAGACAAGAGAAAAGAACATTTTTTCTGAACACTATCTTATTACATATTAGACAACCCTACCTACCTTTATTGTTTTAACTCGATCGTTTTACATTTTGTCTGTCTGTAAATTTATTTGTTCGTTCCGTTTCCGTTTGAAAAGTGAAATCATCGTGTTTATTGGACTTACTTATTCGCATTTCAATATTTCCCTACCTGTCCGAAGAAAGTTTGAAAAAATAATAATTTTCAAAGAGATAGTGACGTTTCTTCGGACA
The DNA here is from genome assembly GCA_929108145.2 of Limnephilus rhombicus. Lineage (NCBI taxonomy): Eukaryota > Metazoa > Arthropoda > Insecta > Trichoptera > Limnephilidae > Limnephilus > Limnephilus rhombicus. The sequence continues at coordinate 38,290,845 of OV815275.1, read as the reverse complement.
AATAGTACAATTTCTCTTTTAAAATTTTACATAAAATACATAGGCATTTAAGTATCTACCTACGTACAAGCCTTGTGAAAATGGTGTATTGATTTTTTAATAAAGATATAATTAGAAACATACTTTTTGGAAGCGAGATCTACGGTTCACAGAACTTCTATAAATATTACAAAAATAATATTCCATACCCCCTAACAACCAAGCGCTTACTTCGTGAGGGAATCACTGTTATTTTGAATCGGTACCTATGACGAATATTTTCCAAATGTTGTCCTACACATTATTATACTTTATAATATATTATGTTCTTTAAGGCTATGCAACCGGGCCCGAAAAGAAGAAGATGGAGAGATACGAAATTACGAATGTTAGAGGAGAGCGCTAACATTTACAGGGACAAAATCGATGCGAAAATTGCGAAAATGTTTAATAAAACATGACTCGTTTAAAATAGAGCAAAAATCTCGCGGGCGTTATCTTAAACAGCATTTAAAGAAACACTGTGAATTTTTTCATACATATGACTTGTAAAATAACTGAAACAAACGTGTTAATCATAATTTTTGGAAGCATACTTTGCGATTTTTTTCTATCGAGGGAATTTTATATAATTTGCGTTTCGGCGCGGGCTAAGTCTAGATATTATCTTCATGAATAACATATATTTTTTTAAGAGCTTTAAAACTTACCTTAACTTGTTTAAGGGAAATATGTAATAAATCGGTACAAATCCGGGTTGCGGGCCCTTAACCCGTCTGCTTGATTCGATATATTCGCACCTCACAATCCGAAAGCCTCGGTTTCGCGCGGAAATTCTAAAACTTTGGATCGAGATTGTAAAATATCTCTGCAAGATAGCTTACATATTTGAAAGACAACAAGAAGCATTATTTCGTTCTCTTTCTGAGAGAAAGAGAGATGTATAGCTTTTAAAATGTAAGGAGCTCGGGACGTTTTTGGTCTTATGAAAGTATAACGCGATTACGTGTTTTGGGATGTATTTATTCCTAAACAAGCAGACGGGTTAAACAAAAAAACACAAAAAAACTACCTAACCAAAATATCGGATTTCATGACAAAAATGTTTAAATCTTTAGACGCCATATCTCAAACTACAATAAAAGCATTAAGTAATAAAAACAAACATTGTTTCAAGAAAATTTAAATATTATTGAAGTTAAAATTTTATGTTCTTCTTCTTCTTATCTTCATCCTTATGACCTGAAGCTCGATGAAACGGAAGCGAGTGACACTAAAAAGAGACAAACACATACATGTTCAGGAATTAGCTTGTGAGAGAATGAGATAGCATTAAAATATTCATTTTACTCACGGGCACCTTATTCCAATATAATACGTTAAAGCCACGGTCCCACGAAAGTCCCTTTAATGTAGTGGTATAAAACGACTAACAAATTTTTACAATTTTTTTTTTTTTTTAATATCCAATCTTTAAACCACTCTAAAATAAACAGGCAAAAGAAAACTACATCTAGCGACTCCGAAGTAGAAACCACAAATACTATTGAGATGGACCAAATGATTAGGAAAATGTGCACTGGAATTCGACGACAAAAATTTGGAAAAAATCATCCTTCACATTGATAAAAAAAAGTGCTGCGTAGTCTCCCCACTCTCGTATACTTTAGTTTTCTGAAGGTTTCACTTCTATCTCGTGTGAATTGCACACTCTGATTTTTTTAATACATCTAATATATTAAAATCTCTTGTCACGGTATTTGTGGTCGCACTACTCAGAAACAGCTCGACCGATTTTTATGATGTATATTTGGAATGTAGAAGAATAGGTTTTAAAGTATATTTCATACAGCTAAGTGATTAGGGTGTCCTTATCCAGATTTTTATTTCTATATTTTTGAGAATTTTTTTATTTGGCATTAAAAATACCCACACACTTACAATACATTCGTTATTTTTTATTTAACAACCAAAATATTCACTAGAAATAATTTATATGGCAGAACAACGTTTACCGCGTCAGCTAGTAATAAATAAATATGACCACATTTTATTACATTAGTTCAAACTTCGAGGGTATTTTCAAATAGTAATATTCGAAATAATATTATTTGTTGATTGTAACTTCGCTGCCTGCACAGATTTACAGTGGCTTGAGTGTTTGAATGGTTTATTGCAGCTCGAAACGGCAGGCAGGTACCTACCCGCTTCACCGACTTTCAACTCTGTGACAAAAAGCGTTGACGAAGAATCCGGGGACCGTGAAATTGTGACACCGGCATTCGACCGTACAAAAATTACCTACACAAAGTAAACGGTAACTTTTACATTATGTATTTTAAAATGAAAATGTTGACAGCTGAATGAAAAAACTGAGAAAATGAACCGCAATTGTAGCCGCGAGTACCCATCTGCGGCGGCCATAGAATAACGAAGAATGGTAACTTTAACTAATGATCTAAAAATCTGTCCAATCGGGCCAACCCTTCAAAAATTTGGCATTTTTTTCGGATGGTCAAAATATTTTCGCTTTACAATAAAATGCAAATATTTAGAATATATCTGAACACATTCAAAAACCAAAAACTGTTTTAGAAAGGTGATGAAATACGCTTTCAAATTATAGAATACGAAATTTTTTTATTTTTTAAATTATAAAATTTTTGCATACAAACATAAAAAAGTTTTCAAAATGGCTCACCTTATGTTTTTTCTAACTAAAGTTACTGATAATAAAAAAAATTAAAACACATACATATTTTATTAGACAAATGTATAACAAACACATATTGTAACCTCACTTTTTTGTCGCTCTATGAAAAATAATTTATAAAAAATTTCCGAAGTTTCATATTCTTTTTTCAATTTGCGATTCAAAACTTTGTGTACATTATACTTTTTTGGTGGCTATTTTTTAGATTGGAATATAAAGCATGATGTTTTTCCTTTCTAACACCGATTAGAACATATTTCTAACTATGATAGTAAGGGAGTTACGGCGTTTTATATGACACCTATGTGCGTTGGGACAAATATGGTCTCCTGTGATTAAACGGGTTAAACTATTTCAAATAAAAAACTGTGTCTCATCATTATGAAATTTTCAGTTCGATAAAACGGAGTGGCCCGATGTTAGAAAAGTGTAGAGACTAGAGTCAATGCAAGTCAGTGGCGACATTTGTTTCCATTCAAATCCAAACGGAAAGCACGTCTAGTGTGTTTATCTGTTCAGTGGCGGTGCGGCGGCCAACTCACATTTCGAATCAAACTGATGTTTAGAAAGGGCTTCATTATCATCAACAACATTTCATTTCAAATCTAGAAATGTGTGAGAACATTACGAAGCGAAAGTGAATCGTATAAAAAGCAAGGCGTTCACGCCTAGAATGAGAATAACAAAAGAATAAGTATGAGACGATGTATGAATGCGAATGAAGCTAGGCGTGTGTGCCAAGACATATCTACGGTGTACCTCTAATATTACTTAATAAATGCGATGCCTTTTTACACCATGGCGGGTAAGTTTAACACATATTTTGGTCTAAATTACGTTGAACATTTTGTACAATGCATATTGTATGTTAGATTTTTAGTACCCGAATTGGTTTACGTACTTCCCGAAATACCTTCTGAATATCCCTGTTCGAAGTACACGAGCGGTATTTCCGTGATTAAAGTGTACCGCACCGTGCAGAATGCCCGGTCATCAAATAGCATCACAGGTGTTTATATAGGTGTGCAGAATGTAACTCTATGGTTAATATGGGTATGTGCACGTAGAGCGAGAGTCACCGCTGTAATTCCAGATTCTAGAAGCTAGATGCTTAGCCAACTGGTTCAAATTAGGGAGTTCAGGCATCGATCGCCGATATTTTGGACGGGTGTTTGGGGAGAATACTAAATAAACACATTCTGGACATTATGAGTTCGACCAGGGACCAGAGGCCGAAACTTTACAGATTCTGTGTAGGTCAGACATAATCTCGGCGTTGGAAATTCCGCTGGTGCATTCTGTATTGCAATCCGTTTTTAGAGTGATGCAAATATTATAAATGCAGATTCTGTTTGGAATGTGACGATATTTTCGCTAGTGGTCATTTGCAAGCAAATTTGAGACAAAACTCATACCTACATTGCGTATTGGAGAGTACTGTAATAGATTTCATCCTTTTAAGGGCTTAGATTGTGTTTCCTTTTGTTAATTAAATTCTAATAAATTAAATTCAAATACAGGTTTCTGCATTCACCCTTTCTGTAACTTTTAGAGAAACATTTTACTGTTAAGAGGGTATCACCAGAGAAAACCGGAAATATGTAATTTTTAAATAAAATTTTAGACGTATCGACTCTTTTCCACAAAAAATTGTACATTGATTACGAAAGATTGTTATTTTATCTAGTAAACGCATGTTTTAAATTTTGAGAAAAAATGTTTATTTTTAGTATAATAAGGTTATACCATAGGTCGTTGGCAGATTTGTTAAATTTTCAAACGAAAAATCTTATTTTACAAGACATATTTCATATCACGTAATCATACATTATTGTAAATCAATATGTTATCTAGTAAACGCATGTTTCGAAATTTTAATTTTAGTTCAAATAAAATCATTAAAAAAAATATTCGTACACTTATTTATGACGAAAATTTCTCTATTTTGTCTATCTATGTACGGTCTTACAAATTAATATATTTAAGTTTTTTTTTCATTCATATTTTGCTTAGACATTATCAAAAAATGATAAATACTTTTGATCAAAAAATAATTACAAAAAGGACATAATTTTAATAGTTTTATCATCAAGCCTTTCAGCATTTTTGGAAGTAAGTATAAATTAAAGCAAATTTGGAATGAAATAAAATCGATAAAGAAAAATACGATTAAATTACGATTGAAGAGAATATGAACTTATTTTAAAATGCAAATAAAATTGGTATTAAACAACTTTTGTTTCGGATAACTCGAGACGGATTAATCACCATTGCTACCAATACATACCCATATCCCTAAAATTAGAGTAGAAAATATTTTACAGATATAAAACTGTATATATTTTTTAAATTTATATGTACATTATAACTTATCCCTTATACTTATGTGGTAGGTACCATTGCTACATTAGCAACCATTCCCGCGAGCCTTGCACCGTACTCTGGGCGTTCTGGCAATCAAATTAACAGGGTGATTTTTTAACTGTTTTTTTTAATAGAACTCTACTTTTGGGCGGCGCGCGTACAGATATTTTTCAATGAAGTGAAATTTGTTAACGAAAACTGAATGAAAAATGCATCACTGCACTTTTCCGATAATTGAAAACTAGCATGATTCGTAGTTTATTATTGATGAACGAATACATACACATTTGTGAGTTAATTTTTCAAATCACAGGATATGCCAATAGCCGCAGGTCTAATAAATTTTCGTTGTTCGATTTTAGGTTTTTTCGACCCAGCAGCGTCCTACAAAAGACTTACCGCTGACAGCTATCAGCGATAGATAAGATTCTGCTAATGTGCCTAATTTTATTTTTTTATTAATGTAAAATACAGTAAAATTACAAAATAAGTAAAAATACATAGTAGAGTGGTTTGTTCACAGTCCTCCTCACTAGGTATTCCTGTTCCGAGGCGGAATGTATGTTGTTTTATGAGTGTTGATCTTGATTTCCTCATCTTCTAGTTTGTTGATTTTTGGGCTCTCCTCACGACACTACATGTAGTGACTGCGGCAGGGACTGCAGAGAGCGTGGAGTTGAGCGAACTAGCTTTACACAAACCCTTTAACAAACGAGACAGCGATAGTTCGCTCAAACCCACACTCTCTGCAGTCACTGCCGCAGTCACTACATGCAGTGTCGTGTGTAGGCTGCTTTTAACAAAATAAACAATAAATAAAATAAAAAGTGTTATGTTTGTTGTCTGTATGCTGCGTTGGGGTTACTTCAAATTTTTAATAATTTCCTCATCTTCATGATTACTTAGCCATAATTTAATGTCTTTTTTAAACATTTGTATCTCCATGGTGTTCTTTTTCAATTGGATGGGCATTATATAATTTTGTAGCATGGAAATTATGGTTTTTCTGGCCAAAAGATGTACTTTATTGCGGGATGTTCAGTAGTTTTGAGGATTTCGTCCTTGTAGTGTAGGTGTGTTGATCAACAAGGCACTCGTATTTTTCTTTAAATTTGTGCATGCATTTTTTTAGTGTAATTTAATAATGCTGAACACATTAAAGATGGAGTTCTTTAGGCAGTTCTTACAGCATCTCTTACATGCAATATTTAAAAGAAGTCACAATTATTCATCTCTTGTAGCAAAATTAAATTTCTATATATGTGTTTCTTGCTAATTTATCTGACTAGCTCGTTATTTGTAAACATTAATGGATCCACATGTGACACGTCAGCTACTTCTATCGAAGAAATTCAAGTGATAAATACCTACGTCATTTCGATCTGCTTCTACTGTTTCCCGGAGGCAGGAAATTGCCTCCCTCTTGCACAGGCACTGGGGCAATACTCGAGGTGTAACAACTATAGTTCGAGCATCCAGTATCAGAGGAATGGCAGCATTTGCAACATTAAAATATGAAATACGAATCAACATTGTTTACATCTTTTATAAACATGGTGTCCGAAAAGTACAAATGGGAAACATCACATTTGGAGTCGATATTATTTATTTCGAGTAAATAGTGTTGGAGGTTTTTTAGATCAAATTTTGAAATAAATCGGTCTCTACCTCGTTAGGGGATACCAGATGTTTAACCTCTTTTAAAATGCGTCAAAAGTTGAAAAAGTTTTTTTGACGCTTTGTTTGCCGAAAAAAATGGGGAAAAAATGGATGCGTGCTCCAAATTACAGAATTATTTTAATAAAATTTAAAAAACGAGTGTGCTTTAGACCACACGACTGAAATAAAACTTCACTAACTTATATCTCCATCTCAACTTCCGTTCGCCCCGCCCGACCGTTTGCCTCGTCCGATCACACATAACGCTCTCGTCACGCATTCACCAGCTTACTCCCCAAGCCAAGCGAGCGTACAGGACCGACCGTTCATCTCGCCCGATCACCGTTCGCCTCGCCCGATAACCGTTCGCATCACACTTTTCGTAACGCATTCACCAGCTTACTCCCCAAGTCAAGCGTGCGTAAAGGCCCGACTGTTCGCCTCGCCCGATCACTGTTGGCATCACACTTTTCGTAACGCATTCACCAGCTTACTCCCCAAGTCAAGCGTGCGTAAAGGCCCGACTGTTCGCCTCGCCCGATCACTGTTGGCATCACACTTTTCGTAACGCATTCACCAGCTTACTCCCCAAGTCAAGCGTGCGTAAAGGCCCGACTGTTCGCCTCGCCCGATCACTGTTGGCATCACACTTTTCGTAACGCATTCACCAGCTTACTCCCCAAGTCAAGCGTGCGTAAAGGCCCGACTGTTCGCCTCGCCCGATCACTGTTGGCATCACACTTTTCGTAACGCATTCACCAGCTTACTCCCCAAGTCAAGCGTGCGTAAAGGCCCGACTGTTCGCCTCGCCCGATCACTGTTGGCATCACACTTTTCGTAACGCATTCACCAGCTTACTCCCCAAGTCAAGCGTGCGTAAAGGCCCGACTGTTCGCCTCGCCCGATCACTGTTGGCATCACACTTTTCGTAACGCATTCACCAGCTTACTCCCCAAGTCAAGCGTGCGTAAAGGCCCGACTGTTCGCCTCGCCCGATCACTGTTGGCATCACACTTTTCGTAACGCATTCACCAGCTTACTCCCCAAGTCAAGCGTGCGTAAAGGCCCGACTGTTCGCCTCGCCCGATCACTGTTGGCATCACACTTTTCGTAACGCATTCACCAGCTTACTCCCCAAGTCAAGCGTGCGTAAAGGCCCGACTGTTCGCCTCGCCCGATCACTGTTGGCATCACACTTTTCGTAACGCATTCACCAGCTTACTCCCCAAGTCAAGCGTGCGTAAAGGCCCGACTGTTCGCCTCGCCCGATCACTGTTGGCATCACACTTTTCGTAACGCATTCACCAGCTTACTCCCCAAGTCAAGCGTGCGTAAAGGCCCGACTGTTCGCCTCGCCCGATCACTGTTGGCATCACACTTTTCGTAACGCATTCACCAGCTTACTCCCCAAGTCAAGCGTGCGTAAAGGCCCGACTGTTCGCCTCGCCCGATCACTGTTGGCATCACACTTTTCGTAACGCATTCACCAGCTTACTCCCCAAGTCAAGCGTGCGTAAAGAAGTTTTACTTCAAAAGTTTTACTTCAAAAATTGACCATCTTTAGTTATTAAAATGTACTCATTCAATGAATTTGTCAATACTTGTTCAACAACGTTCCCACATATGTAATTAAGTACTGGCCAAATATTTCAAATTATTTCAACAATAACGTTCCCACTCGTAAGTAGGTACTGGCCCATTCGTAATTTATAATTAAATTTATTAATTTTATTTGATTTTCAATGGAATTAAGTACCTATGTAAGTATTCATCTGATTTGGTTTCATAAAACTTCATATAAATGCTGCGTTAGGGAACGTACCCATACTACGTGACCAATTTTTTGCAATTTTTAGCCGCCCCCCCCCCCCCCCCGAAGAGGTCACGTAGTATGGCTACGTTCCCTTAGCTACTATTTATTTGGTGCATGTAATTCCTTCGCATTTTGAACGCCTGCACCTACCTCCAGTTCGTATTAACTGGCTGGAAAGTTATGCTTTGTCGACGCAGCTGTATTTTTGGTAAACGTCATAATAATTGTAAAATTTAATGCAAAATTCAACTCAAGAGGGAATACAATAGTAAGTCGAATGACAAGTATGCAACTGGAAAGGATTTACAGCAATAACATGGTAACTTGCAATAGGTCAAAAAATTATTTAATGTTGGCTATGAAATACTTTTTTTTTAAATTTTATCATATTTAGTTGACAAAAATGGCAGATCAGAAGCCGGCATTCCGAATTTCTTTTGATTTGCAACATATTATCCTTGAACGCTTTGTTTTTAAGTTCATTAGTGAGAATTACAGAGTGTGTAATTCTCACGCGATAGAAGTGAAACTAGAAAGTCGCTTTCTTTTCTTTTGCCTTTTTATTTTAAAGCGGTTTAAAGATGGGATATTGATTTACGAAAATAAAAATGTTTATTTTTTTTAGATTTCGCAGGATTCGAACCTCCGTCCGCTGGATTTCTTTGGCCGCTGAGATTTGCGACGTACTATACCGCTGCGCTATGGGACACGCGAGGCGAGGTGCGAATTAACCGTATTTTTCGACGACCCGTAAAAAAACAAAGCGGCCAATGAGCGCAGACCCATCATCGTTTCCGTTTTATATATCAACCAATAGGAGCTTGGCAGGTGCCGCGTAGGGCGTCATTTCCGTTTCGTCAATTTGAATTTCAAATCACTCTAAGGGGGCTAAATAAAGACAGAACAACCTTTGTTTTGTTATTTAACATGTTACGGATCTGCAAAAAATGTGTTTCTTTAAATGTTGCTTGACATATGCCGAGATATTTTTGCTCTGTTTTTTTTTTAAATATTTTAACAATTTTCGTTTAATTATTATCGTTTCTTTAACATTAGAACGCTCCATCTAACATTCGTATTTACATATCTTCCTTTCAAACCAATTTCTTATTCTTTTTGAACGCTTACCATGGAGCCTTGCTTTGCGTTTAATGCAAAGAATTTCAAAAATTATTAAAATTAATTCAATATATTTAATTAGGTAATTGTTCATCCGGTTCAACAAACCTTAATAAAGTTCGTTGAAGTACAAACGAAAAGAAATGCTCCTGAAATTCAATTACCTTCAATGGAAATTTAATTTGCCCAGTGGTGTGCCCGGGGGTACTCGGCTAAGTAAGAACATTGATTTCACCGTTAACTTTAATAATGGCTAACGTGAAATGAATTCGTTAACTCGCCTTTTCCGGCATTATCTACACTTACATTATTATCTATCTGAACATCCCCAAGAACCACCCCAACACTAACGCCAATATTATGAATACAGGACCTTTTAGTAGACTTGTAATGGAAAAGTATCAATTATGATAAGTTTGCTTTTATCTTTAAAATCAAAAAAATATATTTATCTACTATACTATACGTAAAAAAAACGAGTGTGCTTTAGACTTTAGACCACACGACTGAAATAAAACTTCTGCTCCATCTATATGATAGGAAGAGGGAAAGAAAATGTGTGCGCGCAATGCTCTCTTTTGCTCCTACAGTGTGATACAGACAATAGGCCTGGGCTTTTACATGATAAGTTTATAATACAGAGACACAGTTTTAAATAAAAGAAGATGAACTTGAAAAAGTAAACATCACATAAATGGTAGGTATAAAGATAATTTTTTTGTAAAAATAATGCATTAAAATACAAGAGAAAAATTTTAAAGTTGCAGATGGCATAAAATAGTATAGTGTATTTACAAAATTTACTTAAAAACAATTCTTGACAAATCAAATTAAATGTCATAGTAGGTACATAAAAAGAAAATGGCAACAGGTTTTTATATTCTAGATAAATATAAAAATACACAAATATATGCAATGTGCTATGTGATTCTCCCTAAATAAGAAATAAAAATAAAAACACACAAATATATGCAATGTGCTATGTGATTCTCCCTAAATATCAAAATAAACTACATAAAATATCGTTCAGGTATTTCTTAAACAATGGTAAATTTGTATTAAATACGTCGATACTTGAGATGCATTTGTTTGCAAGTGTGTGAAATCGAGGAATAGGTGCATGGATGAGGTAGTTGGTTCCAGAATTATTGTTGCCGAATACTATGTTTTGCCTTGTCGCTAAACTTGAAGTTAATAAATCGTAAAAATTTGTGCTGCACTCGTTCAATATTTTTTATATGAAATTGATAATATGGGGACCAAAATATGGAATTGTATTTCAGCAAGCTGCCTACTAACGATAAATATACAATTTTTATAACTTCTAACGATTCAAAGTCTTTGATGGTTCTGATTATAAATCCTAGTGTCTTCATGCCTCTGTTGGTTATTTCTTGTATGTGATTAATAAAATTTAATTGGGTGTCAAACATAACTCCAAGATCCCTGATTTCCCTGATTCATAAACTCTCGACAAAATTCAGAAAAAAGATTAATAAAAATAATTTTGAAACTCGGGCAAAGCCTTGTAATAAAGCAAGCTTTCAATAAAATTAATGTTTAATCCATCTCGGTAGATTTTCCTTTTTTCAATTCTCTAAACACTAAACACTCGAACTAATGAAAACACACTTGTTTTCGAATTCAGATAGAACATAACGAATCCGTTCACAATGAATCATTAGAGGCCATTAGTGAGGTAGGCCGAAATAAGTACGTATTTAAGCCTCACAAGACTTAACCGGATTACGATCAATTCACCATAAAGGAAACTTACTGGCATAATTTACATTAGTCCTCGCCCGGGCTTTACACAGAGTTTTTGAAGTGAAAACTTCTCTAGCACCGTTGTGATTTGAAACTCGATGAAACGGAAATGAGCGAAACTAAAAAGATACAAACACGTATGTCTATAGGATTTAGACTGCGAGAGAAGCAATAAAATACTCGTATTTATTTATTACACGGGTACTCGTTTCCAATATAATACGATAAATCCACGGTCCTACGTGAGTCTCCTTTAGTCCACTGGTATAAAGCGCCGGAAGAACCTTAGCGGCCAGACATTCAACCGACCAAAGATCGAATCTTACGAAATCCAAAAAAAATACATTTTTATTTTTGTAAAATCAATATCCAACCTTCAAACCACTCCAAAATGAACAGTCATAGATAACACAAAAGAAAGTGACATCTAGCGACGCAGAAGAAAAAAAACAAATATTTATTAGATTATTAATATAAAGGAAAAGGTGCCCTGGAATTCAAAGACAAAATATGGAGAAAAAAATCATCCTACCTGTTGATAAAAAAAGTGCTTAGTAGTCTCCCCACTTGTCTTATTTAGTTTTCTGAAGGTTTCACTTCTACCGCGTGTGAATTGCACACTCTGTTTTTTTTCGTGTAGACAAGAGACATTTCTCTTGTTCTGAAGGTCAAGTGAATAAATTTCATCAATCTCGGAATAAAACTTTAGATTTGTTCGTAAATGGCCACCCACCGACACTCCTCTTTATTTTTATTACATGCTGAAGTTCCGGCGTTAGCCGTGTTTTTCATAGCTTTTAGAAATTTGATGCTGATAGTTACTTTTGTTCATTTTAAAATATTTTTTTAGAAATTTGATTATTCTGAAGGTTCTGAAGGTCAAAATGGTGTTTAAAATTTTATCAAGCTGGGAGTAAAACTGTAGATTTATATAAATAATGAAAATCCGCCACAGACAATCTTATTTATGAAAATAGGTACTCTTAGATATTAATGTGCATTAGTAGCCGGACCTGTAATTTTTTATGTTAATACAGCGTAAGTGTCCCAACTGCCCGGAGCTAGTGAGACAACAGCTTCCACAACACACCGCCAAAAGGGATACTCTGTGAGGCAGAAGAGAGCGGGGAGAGGAAGATGTTAAAGTAGATGGCTGTTCGTATCTGAATACGGCTAAACTACTTTTAGTTTATTTAATGTACCTAATAACCATATTCTCGAATAAAATCCTAAAACAAATTAGAATATTCATAACTTCTCCAAAAAGAGAAGCATCAGTATTTAGGACAGAGTTTCACTCTGGGGGTAATATGGAAATCTTCAAAAATAATTAATATTCTTACATTTTTTTGTTAAAAAATCGCATCCTGATTTTCTAAGTAAAACAAATAAATAAAAATTAAGTACCTAACAAATATACACGAGAAATGAAACTTATGTATAGAAATTGTGACATGGTTAATGCCCGAGAAATACAAAAAAATACTAGTGTGCATTTCACACGCGGTAGAAGTGAAACCTTGAGAAAACTAAAGAAGACAAGAGTTGGGAGGCTACGAAGCGCCGCACAAGAGGAGACCGATTATTCTACCTCATTCTCTCGTAGACTAAATCCTGTAGATGTATGAGTTTCAAATCATAACGGTGCTAAAGAAATTTTCACTTCAAGCGTCACTAAATGTCAAATTCGTATGTTTGTGGGTTTTTACCATTATCTATTTTTACCATTATTATTAACTCAATGTTTGGATATATTTTTAAGGATATATTTTTTAATATTTCTATTTTTGAAACTGACAATTCATGTCAATTCACCAGTCCGAATATGGCTTCAACGAGTTGAAACCGGTTACGGTGAATAAAATTAAATGGGAAAAAAGTTTTATATTTGTTTTATTATGAGATATATTTTTTATTTAATTAAATGAAGACAATATTAGCGAAACTCAATCGAAAAAAGTGGAGACAGAAAAATCAGAAAAAGATATTGGCACCTCTGGGACTCGAACCTACGACCCTTTGCTAACATAGCGAGTGCTCTACTAACTGAGCTAAGGTGTCGATATCAAATTCGGTCACTTTTAACCGTATCATACTTCGACTAAGAACTACCAACATTTTCTTCATTTTTTTAACGCACATATTATTGGCTGCTATCTTTATATATGATTGCAAGATTCACAACGGTGTTGATACAGTTAAAAGTGACCTAATTTGATATCGACACCTTAGCTTAGTTGGTAGAGCACTCGCCATGTAAGCAAAGGGTCTTGGGTTCGAGTACCAGAGGTGCCAATATCTTTTTCTGCTTTTTCTGTTTCAACATTTTTCGATTGAGTTTCGCTAATATTTTTTTCATTTAATTAAATATTATAATTTAAGTTTTTAAAAATAAATATATTTTTTTACTCTATACCGAGAATTTTTAACGCCCACGGCGCTCTTCCCTTTGCTATTGGTTTATATTTTTTCGTTGGAGAGGGTGGGGGGGGGGGGGGGTCATGAACATTTTATTAAGAAGCGGAATGTAGCACAAAAATAAGGTTGATAAATATTGATTTAGTGAAAAAGGAGACGATTCCCACGATACGCCGGAAAATCCTTTAATTGGTCGGCTGGCGTTATTTGTGCTTATAATCCGATAGGCGTGCTTCAGGCTGATCTCGTTCGACGGCGTGCGGTGCGCCAGGAGAGCCTGCTCCGCACTGTAGGTAATATAAACACTATATACCTACCATCTGTATTCTGTACCGTGAGTACTCTAGAACTGAGTAAGTACTAGGTAGCAATTTGAGCCGAAACACTTGTGCCGATAAACTACCTCCGTGCAGGCACGTCCCGGCAGATTAGTATAAACAAACAATAACATTGCAATCTTTGTTTGTAATTAATGATTATAATATTATGTTATGCTTAGTAAGGCGGCATATTTAAAGTACTTATCTACGTATAAGGAATAATTAAAGAATGGAGAAGATTGTCAATAGTCACATGGGAATATATCGTCACCTTACTTATACACAACAAAACCGTGCATAGAACTTCAGTGAAGATTTCTTTCAGAGTTATGTTATTATAATGTTTTTAAATAATTCGGCATTAAATTGCCAGAATAGTGTTTAAATAAGAATCTATAAAATACATCTGTTTGTTTACAATTCATAGAACAATGGAATGGTGAGACTCATGTAGCGTAACATAGGTATAATGTTATATTTTACCTACTAGTAACTTCGCATCCACAATCCAGATAAATAATTTAACGATCGGTTTTTTACTTTTTTTATTATATTTATTTACGCCCATTTAGGCTTTTACATACATATATACACTTAACAATATTTACGAAATTATACTAGTAAATAGTGCAGGAAATGACTGTTTACAACACTTGCATATAAACAAATATTAAGCAAAAATACTAGGTTTTGTTGAAAAGGTAAATTTTATTTGTATTGTAGACATTTTACTTAGACTTAGAAATTTTTTAAAAAATCCAGTAAGTTGCCTACTTTTTAAGAACAAACTGAATTTATAGTTAGACACACACAGTAGAAAAAACAAGACACTCGCTTAAGACATGGCTTAAATAAGCCTTCGCTAAGGAAAGCTAAAAGAAAACATTTTACCTATTGGGTTTACCTAATATATATTTTTTTCCTTCTAATTAAACTCTTTTTAAACTTGTTTTATACCGTTAGTTTATAGTATGTATATTCAGGATGTTAAGAGACTTACTTGACTCACTTTAACTAGTGATTCCTGAAATTATTAGAAGTAGAAAACATAATGAAATTTTGGTCTCCGATGACTTTTTCTTCAACAATTTTTTTTATCAAAATCAAACAAAAAAAATTCTTCTACATGTCACCACTGATGACTTAGCCGAGTAACCACCCAACCCCTCATCTCGACCCTTACCCTCCAATATCTACTGATTTTTTTATGTTTACAGTTGAAATAAAAACATGTTACGGCAGACCAAAATTTCATTAGCATTTTTTATTCCAAAAAATGTTAGGAATCACTGGTTAAACTAGGTCAAGTAGGTCTCTTTATAAATATCCTATTGTTATGTAAAGGCCCCATGGGCGTACATATGCAAATAAATAAATAATCAGATGACATCCTGTCGACTCCGCAGGCACTAATGGCGTAGTAGGTACAGCTACTAAACCACAACCTCTACCGTAACGAGATGGTTATGAAACAGCCGAATAAGATCACAGTTGTTTTAATTGTTGCGTTTTGCGTTGGCGAAAGCGACTGACACAAATGAGAGCTGGTTTCAAAATGTAATTAGGAAATACTACAACAATAACAGCAATTTCTAACTTATGAATAGCATTACAGTCTCTTTACTACTTTCAACTACTAATCATCTTCATCATCAGCGCTGGAGCACGAGTCGAATATGGCACAGAGTCCTAATTTGGGAGTCCCAATTTGGGAAGCGGGTGTGCGTACCGCTGCCGTCCCGGTAACCATTTATTGGATAACAAACAATCCTGCCAGAGGTCATCCCAAGTTGTTATGATGCAGTACAAATCCGTATTACTTTAAATATAATTATTAACATCTTTATTATTTGTACTGCATCCTAACAACTCTACCCGTCGAAATCGTAATTAGGTAGGAACTTGTTATTAATTATTAGAGTGCCAGCTCTGACTTTATCGACGGCCCGGGGCGACCTCTGGAGAGTTCCGCGGCAATACGTCACTTTTTGCGTGGGTAGGTTTCGGAGAGTCGGGGCCCGGAACCTAGCGACGCGACAGTCAATGGAGTTTTTGTGAGATTTGAGTTTTGAACGGGAAAAAAATCCTTTTTACTTTAGATAATGCCGGGCGGTAAAAGTGATAACGAGTACGTATTGTGTGATCGATAGTTTGAATTCCCCTTGGTGGGATTAGCTGTGATTCCTGCAACCCTAAGGAAACTTGTACGGCGGCCAAGCGTTGTTGGAGCCTGAAAGATTCAATCCATGATAAATACCTCCGATCACACTAGGACAGAGCCCCGTTTTGATGGATGATCGGTGTATCGTTAGCCCGCGATGATATTCGCTGTTCTTTGTGGCGGGAAAGTAATTTTACGCCGACCCTGACTCTCGTCTGGACCGAGGGTGGCCTACCTACATGCCAAACCTTCTTGAACGTAAAACACCTCCATTGGCGGCGGGGTGACTTGCTAATTTTGGACGTGGCGAAAGGCCGCTTAATGTTCTCCCTTTGGCGGCGGGGTTACTTGCTAAATTTGGTCGCGGCGAAAGGCCGCTTGACGAACTCCCTTTGACGGCGGAACTGACTCCAGATCTCGGCTTCGGTGATGGCTTTCCGGATCATGCACGAGGAAATGCTGCCTGTGCCTTGCAACTACTAGACGGACATTTTATTAGCTAGCGATAGAATTCGTAGTAAAAAAGAGGTCGGTTCCATGGGGGTAAGTGAAATGCAATATTTAAAACCTTGTCGAGTGAGGCCTCGACCCATGTTTGCCATTTGATTTAAAATTATATGTTTGATCTCACAATTCCGCCTTTAAATTATGTACCTTGCAATAACCATCCCTTTGGAGAACGACACATATCGTGGTTTAAGATCCACACCCTGAGCATATTTGGGAACCACAGGTATTCTTGACGGGTTCCATAACCCGTCCAGAATTGGCGCTTCCTACGGGATAAAATCTGTGGGATCCTGACCAGCACTACAACACTAAAGTTGTTTTACGATAAGTATACTTGGCTTTGCCACTGGGCGAAAAACCCACGTAGCAAAGTGGCTCGCTACGTTTAGTGATTTAGCAGAGATGCCCAGGTTCATGGGGTGAGGTTGGTCTAAGTCTTGGTGGCGGATGTGTTTGCTCACCTATTGCATGGCGGGCCGAATCGGGAGAGACTGGTTGATCTCTCCAGCCGGACTCTTTCCACACATCGCCTTGCACCGCAGTAGAAGGAATAGATTTATACTTCCGTCACTCCTAGACACACAGAATTCATAAATTCTTCCCAAATTCTTACCCACTCCTTGTACCTTTTTGAAGATAAACTTCTTTAGCGCCGTCAGTGATTTGAAATACGGATGAAACGGAAATTTATTTGGCGATCGTCGGTTCTAAAATAATGCATCTCGGCGCGTGCCTTCCACAGCGCAGTGGGCAAGGAGCCTGACAAGTTTCAGCGGCCAGAAAGACAGACATCAAGCGAACGGAGGTTCGAATCTTACGAAATCCAAAAAAAAATCATTTTTATTTTTGTAAAATCAATACCTACCCAATCTTCAAACCACTTTAAAAAAAACAGGCAAAAGAAAGTGACATCTAGCGACTTTCTAGATTGACTTCTACCGCGTGTGAATTACACCCTCTGATTTTTTTTCTTTCCAGATCTTCCTCTCCTTTCTTTTCCTAAAAAGACCCTCCATACAACATCCCCAAAGATGAAATACGCCCTGAGGGAAATCGTTTTCCTGTGTAGAGGTAGGGTAAACCACTCTGATAATTTTCAGGCTTAGGTCGATTTCCGACGTGGCAAGAATTACGAGGTTTCAACATTAAAGTTGGTGAAACGCAGGCAGGCGTGGATGTATTTCCTCTTGGCTTAGTTCACTCTGAGGCCTATCTTCTAGCTTTCCCAACCGCAATGAACGCTACCGTTATTACTGCTAAAAATAAAGAACGGGAGATTCATTTCCAAGCTTGCCGGGCGGGGGGGTTTGTTGCTACGTCACTAATACACTCATATTTATATTGAAAGACTTTTCTTCCAGCACCGCTAAAATACTTTATTCACTGATAGAAGTTAAGGTTGGTGCTCTCATACGCGTATGGAACTATTCGTAAATGAGACATTTTACTATTCCGGTAATACCTTATAACGACTTACCGGAGCACGGATTCCATCCAATGTTTCAGGAGAAATTAATGAAAAGTCGTGAAAAATTCGGGATCTAACCGCTAACAATAACAGTCCTTATCTAGATGGTGATAAGGTTTAAATTTCCGTTTAACACCAACCGCCTGTTTTAATTTATTCAAGAAAAAACTTCCCCAAAAAGCGAGTTTTATTTTATTTGCGAAACTCAGGCACAAATATTCAATGTTTTACGATTATTTACTAAAGAATTTAATTTTCCACATTATACAATAAAACTATTACCAAAAACGGGTTCATAAGTAGGAGATTTTGAATTTTAAAGTAATTTTTATAGGCCTGTCATTTTCTTTATTTCTGAGTTTATAAAAGGACTAATCAAAAATATTCTCAAAGGCATTATTTCTATTCGCAGTATTTAATTAAAGAATTTAAACTTTTTCCTAGTGATCTTATTTTATTTATTTATTTATTTATTTAATACATGAATTATCGAGAGTACATATAGTTTTTTGTGATATTTTACCCTCCATGCTAGGGATGACCCTGTGTTATGGCGGGTGAAGTTTTCAAACCTAAATCACATGAAGTGCATCGCCTAGGCCTAGAGAAGGGGCTCCGCGACTATTTGCACACAAAACTTAAATTTGGATTTGAGGCCAAAAGGCTGAAATGCCCAAAATGAATAATCATTTTTTTAAATAAAAGGGTTAGCTAATATCTAGCACGGGTATGTAATACTTTATTTATTTGTATTTCTAGTTATAATATATAGGCCAATAAAGAAAACTATTTATCACAATTTTTGAGTAAACGATAATTTGTAAAAAATTATTTTGCCATACCTAATATGAAAAACCACCCCAGGGGCGCTGAATCACCTCAAAGGCGAAATATATAATAAATAAACATACATATAATTATTAAAAAAGCATTTTAACGGGCTTAAATTTAAATATCAAACGACCGATTTAAATAGGAACACAAATTTGTCGAAGATAAAAAATTTAAAATTTCGACCCAAAAATCGCTTTTTTACAATTTTTTTCTTTATTTTCAATGTATTGTCATAGTAGATTGAGAAAGATTTTTTTTAATAACTACTGTTAAATCTCAAGAAAATGTCAAAGTTGCCTCTAAAGTAGTGAAAAAATTAATTCTTTAATGGCCTACATTTTATAATATAAATAAAGTAGGAAATATCCGTAATAGATATTAGCTATACTTTTGATTTTAAAAAAAAGAAATATACAGGGTGTCCGGGGGTAAAGTGCATTAACTTCGGGAGGTGATTCTACATGATAGTATAAGTAAAAAAGATAAATAACTTTTTTCGAAATTCCAACTTTTAGGGGTAGTTTTGTGGTAAAAAGATAAAATTACTTCAGACAGCTTTATTATTTTCCGCTGTTACGATACAGGCCGATCACCACCATACAATGTTGCCACGATGGTGCCCGGCAGGCTCCCGGCAAGTAAAATCGTACCACAAACTAAGGATTTTTAGTAGGTAGATCTTTTTGTATGAGAAAAAAAAGGTTGGAATTTCTAAAAAAGTTGTCAATCTTTTTTACTCCTACCATCATGTAGAATCCACCTCCCGAAGTTAATGCACTTTACTCCCGGACACCCTGTATAAAATATGAAGTATTTTGGTCTCAAATCCAAATTTAAGTTTTGTATGAAAAGGGCCGCGCAAACGTTCCTCAACTGGCAGAAAATCAAATCTTAAATATTTTACTTCCTAATACGCTACAAGGCACGCACCGTGGATTTGTCGTGCTTGGACGCGTTTTGTCTGTAACCACTGAACATTGTTCTTG
This sequence comes from Limnephilus rhombicus, assembly GCA_929108145.2. NCBI lineage: Eukaryota > Metazoa > Arthropoda > Insecta > Trichoptera > Limnephilidae > Limnephilus > Limnephilus rhombicus. The sequence goes on along the minus strand of OV815275.1, from coordinate 38,270,734 downwards.
TTGCAACTAATATTATGTAATGCGACAGTTCTAAGACTACATAAGAAACAATTTGCTTACCAGATTTTCTGAAGATTGTTAAAATGAAATAACTCAAGACTACGAAAGCTGTATCACGGGGTTTATAGGCATACCACCGACAGCTATGCTGTAACTTCTCACTATTTCTGACTAACTACGCATATAAGAGAAAAATAAGTAGCAGCCATGAAAATATGTACAAATGTACATATTCCCCAAAATCTCTTAATAAAATGGGCAAAGTGAAGGCGATTTAAAGAAATAATTATCATTTTTTTTATAAGAACAATTCTCGTTTTATAACTTTTGAAGTTATTCTCATCAATGTAACATATCATCGAAGAAGAAGATAACAATAGTAATCCAAATAAAAATATGAAAGAGAACAAGACACAAAAAAGGTGGGACTCGAACCCAGAATTGTCTTTGATTATTTTTTTTGTATTTTTCTGTGTCTTGTTTTCTTTCATATTTTCGTTTAGATTATTATTATTATCTTCTTCATCGATAATATATTACATTGATGGGAATAACCTTTAAAAGTTATAAAAAGAGAGTTGTTCTAATAAAAAAAAATATATTCATGAAGACTTCTATAAAAAGGTCAATATCATCATCATCATCATCACTATTGGCTCTACAAACCCTGGTGGGTCTTGGCCTCCTCAAGAATCTTCCTCCACTCATCTAGGTTTTGTGCCAGCTCTCTCCAGTTTAGAAGCTCCAAGATAGATATGTCTTTGAGGACGTTGTCGCTCCATCTTAGTCTTGGTCTTCCCAGGCTCCTTCGCCCTATTGGTCTTGAGTTCAGCAGGGACTTTGGTGCTTGATGCTCGGTCATTCTCTCCACATGACGCAACCACCGAAATCTTCCCAGTTTTATAAATTTTGCGACGTTTAGCTCCTTAAACAAAGTATAGAGCTCATTGTTATAACGTCTGCGCCAAAATCCATTTTCTAGAACCGGTCCGAAGACGCCTCTCAAAATCGTTCTTTCAAAAACGTCCAATGCTCGCTCATTCCTCTTAGTTATTACCCAAGTCTCAGCTGCGTACGTAAGTACTTGTCCGAAAGGTGATTTATATACTAATATCTTTCGTGTTTCTGGACAGCAGTCTGGATTTTAATTGGTTTTGTAGGCGGAAATACCAGCGATTTGCGTTCACTATGCGCTTCTGGATCTCCTCTGTGGTATTATTGTCGTTTGTTATCAGGGAGCCTAGGTATGTGAATCTTGGTACCGTTCCGAAATTTTGGTTTCCACATGAGAGAGTTGGGATTTGTTTGGTCTTTTGCTGGTTTACTACGAGACCCATTTTTTGGCAGAACTTTCAAGATTTGTGAAGGCGTTACGTAAAGCATCTGGAGTTTTCGCGATTATGTCGATATCATCAGCGTAAGCCAATAGTTGCACAGAGTTGTCAAATATCGTTGCTCTTATCTCGATGCCTGAGTCATGAATAACTTTTTCTAAGGCTATGTTGAATAAGAGGCAGGCCAATCCATCTCCCTGTCTCACCCCGTGGAGCGCTTCAAAGGGCTAGGACAGATCACTGCCAACCCAGACTCTACACGTTACCGGGGACATTGTTAATTTCACCAGATTGATCAGCTTACGCGGCATTCCAAACTCACTCATTGCATTTTTATATTTTTTATTTTTTTATTTAATAAATGTTTACATGATACATTGTTGGTATTTTTTGACTACCACACTAGGCTATTGCCCGTGTTGTGGTAGTCATGCATTGTACAATGCATTCCTATTTATGCTATCATACGCGGCCTTGAAGTCTACAAAGAGATGATGTGTTTCGACATTGTGTTCTAGCGTCTTTTCCAAGATCTGTCTTAAGGAGAAAACTTGATCAATACATGATTTGCCTGGCCTGAAGCCACATTGGTAGTTGCCAATGATTTCTTCAGACATTGGAAGCAATCTTTTGTACAAGATGTTGGACATGATTTTATAGCCGGTGTTTAATAAAAATAAAAAGGTCAATATATGTTCCATATAAATAAAATCCGATATATTTATCCGAGATGCTATCTAGGTTACAAACTAGAACGATTGTTTCCAATGAAAAGATAGTTGCCTATAATATGGAAAAATTAGTCGAATAATATTGTTAATTCAAAAAATTTGATAATATAAGATTGAAAATTATGACGGTTTGATGGAAGGTGGCAATGGCTGAATTGGTAAAAGCACACTTTCCGGTTAGACGAGAGATTCTGGGTTCGACCATTACCTTTTTCTATTTTTCTGTGTCTTGTTCTCTTTCGTTTAGATTATTATTGTTATCTTCTTCTTTAAATAATTATCGGTATGTATTCGATAAACATTTTGCAGGTAAACCTTCACACTTCAGCTGTCCCTAGATAACCATAAAAATTATTGCCTATTTTTTATACACATATTCCCACACTAACAGAAGGTTGCATTTGTTAATAATCTAATACATTTGTCACTATGTTGTAGGCACATATCTACCTATCTCTATAATATTCTCTTCGGTGTATTTTAATAGAATTGTTACAGTTACAAAAGCTGGCTGCTTGCCCGAATGGCAGCCGAGCGATTTGGTCGCTTGCGGGCTCAATAGGTCGCAATTTCTGCAAATCCAATCTGCCACCTCTTACCAGACCTGAAGGCTCACTAGCAAACACCGCCACCGAAAAGGCTAACTTGTTAGGCAAAATGTTTGCGGAAAACTCGACCCTCGATGATCAAGGTGCTGTCCCACCGTCGCGTCGGTTCCTCACTGAGGTTTTTATACGAAAAAGCCGAGGATCTATCGTCAGGATGTACTCTGTCTTATAAGGGTTAGATGTTAAAAAAGCTAGCGGGCCTGGTAGAATACATGCCCTGGGATTGCGGAGGTGGGCTGCAGAAATAGCTCCAATTTCGTCCGCAGATATAGGGTCAGCAATTTGGCAGCCACCTCTCTTGGTCTGGAACCCTAAAATACCTGAAAAACGCTTGACTCTGTGCAGAAAATGGCGGTCCGTTGATTGGTCCCATCATTGATGCATAGTCGAGAAACACGCCAAACACGCGCCCAACATATGTACACGGTTGACATTTGTCACATAAGAACGGGTCGCTTCTACGACTCGTTATTGATTTCAACAGCTCGGCTGTCGAATGATTTGCCAGCCTCTGTATTTCCTCCATCCCATAACATGGGTCCCATTCAAGACCCACGTTCACTCCTTCCTCTCCTCAAAAAGACCCTTCATTCAGCATCTCCAAAGATGATAGGCCCTGAGGGAAATTATTGTCCTCAGGGTCTCCTGTGTGGAGTTGATTTAAAAAAAAAAAGTTGTCCGTCCCGCAACGTTGACAAAGGCTGCCAATTGTTCACACATTGTTAGGAACAAATAGAAGACAGGTGGTAATTAGCGATGGGTAAGTCCTGCATTTTGCCGGAGGCCTCCGAGGTGTGCTTCCTTTTAAAAGTACTCGAGTTCTAGGAGCAGATCCCCGGTCTGAGTTCTTTGGTGCGGACTGGGTATGCGGACGGACGGAATGGGTGCTGTTGCGGCTACCGGAACGCACGGGTTCGGCCGAAGCCGGATCTCGGAACCGGAACCCGCACAAAATCTCGAACCCGGACAAGAACTCGAGAGTTGCGAGTGGCTCGGACCGCGAACACGGGGACGCCGGTGGAGTGGAGACATTCGGGTTCCGGCTCCAAGACTCCGACTTCCGGGTTTGGGTCCGAGCCCTGGACCGAGTTCTCTGGGAGTAGTCGATTTGAAAAAGGAGTAGAAGTAGAGATCCGCTTTCCGCAAAGAACCCGGGTTCAAGAGTCCATTCCAGCTAAACCAACACATAGCTAGTGGTAACGTGATGAACTACCTACTGATAAACGATGCCTACGGGCTGGTTGTTCTGTTCTAAAGACGACCTGACAAACTTAAAGATTTATTCCGAGGATACAAAAACTGGGTGCTGGTGTGCTGGAGATGCTTGTAAGAGGTGCTTATGGATACTTGGGGCGGTAAGGACGAGCGCGAGCCAAACTAGTTATACTTCATCATTCTAGTATCCTCTTTCGTTTTCAATCAAAACGCGTGAGAAGGAAGACAACAAGCGTCGATGACGGCCGTACGAGCTCTCACTACAGGACTAGATGAGACGTTGATCGCTCTCCGTACAATCAGATAACTCTGGTTAGAATTTACTCTCAGGAAGTAATAATGTAGATTGAGGGTCTCTCATTTTATGTCAAATACATAGTTAAGCAGCTTCGCCTTTTAATTATCAACTTTTGACCATCCTCCCGTAAATACTTGTGTTAATCTATAAACATATATAAAAATCAAAATATGTTTGCTTCTGTCAATGTTTTTTTTTTTTTAATAATGTTTACGCACCAGATTTAAATGTCCGGGTTTAATTTTCCCCACAGGAAAAACTAAACCCTTTCACACACTTCCCAAATGTTCATCTAGTCAATCCACGTTATGCAATTGCACTATATAAGTATTATAATTACAAAACAATACAAGAACAACATGTCAACCTACCAGAGACCAAATGGGAAAATAATTCACCGACTCCAGATATTTTCATATCAGAGGGTTCGGCTATGTGGAATTCCTAATTGAACCTACAAATCCTACTGATCCCTCAATATAAATATTTAAAAAATCTTTTGTAATCCTACATGTATTTAAAATTACCGATTTTTGCATTTTTATATATAAATTCTTTGACAAATCTAATATTATGATTTACATGGTATTTACATGATAATTATACATCCCAGGTTTTTTTACTACCCTTCCATTGAAAGCTTGTGCTTGTTTATGGAAGGGGAGTGTGCATTAATGTTATTAGTTAGTACTTAAATAATTCATTATACATAAATATATTTGAGCTGTAGTATTTATTTTGATAACAGTGTGTATTTAAAAAAAGAAAAAATGTTATCGAAAACTTAGGATTTTTGTAAGATTAATTAAGGCTCTGCAACCGGGCCCGAAAAGAAGAAGATGGAGAGATACGAAATTACGAATGTTAGAGGAGAGCGCTAACATTTACAGCGACAAAATCGATGCGAAAATTGCGAATGTTAGAGGAGAGCGCTAACATTTACAGCGACAAAATCGATGCGAAAATTGCGAAAATGTTTAATAAAACACGACTCGTTCAAAATAGAGAAAAAATCTCGCGGGCATTATCTTAAACAGCATTTAAAGAAACACCGTGAATGTTTTCATACATATACCTTGTAAAATAACTGAAACAAACGTGTACATAATAATTTTTGGAGCATACTTTGCGATTTTTTTCTATCGAGGGAATTTTATATAATTTGCGTTTCGGCGCGGGCAAAGTCTAGATATTATCTTCAAGAATAACATATATATTTTTTTAAGAGCTTTAAAACTTACCGTGTTTAAGGGAAATATGTAATAAATCGGTACAAATCCGGGTTGCGGGCCCTTAAGTGACAGTAGTCTTTTTCTTAAGAATATTTTTAAAATGTCTCTTGACAGGGAGCAGTATTCGGGTTTTATCTTGATGCTTCTGATTTCTTCTGGTAGACGATTGAAAAAAGTTATTCCCTGGTTCTGGTAAGTGTAATGATGCTGTGCAAAAGACGTATTTAGTTTTGGGCATAGATACGTTGCTAAAGGGGAGTGGGGAACTCGGGAGGGGGGTTCGCGGGACGGGGGATGCGGGAGAGGGGAGTGGGGAGAGGGAAGGCGGAGTGGGAACGAGAGAGGGAAGGCGGAGTGGGAACGAGAGAGGGGAAGCGGACGCGGGAGAGGAAGGGGAGGCGGAGTGGAACGGGACGAATGGGAAAGGACACGCAGGGAGGAACAATTTATTTTTTAAGTGGCACAGCAATGCAAGCCGGGAACTCGCTAGTAAATCAATAAAAGCATGAATATGGAATGCCAGTTGACATCTGATGTTTAGTTCGATTTACAGAGATAATTACATAACTGTCCGGGGTCACCACACTTGACGTGGTGACCCCGTCAAGTGCTTATTTATGAAGTGAAAACTTCTTTAGCAACATTGTGATTTGAAACACGATGAAACGAAAAATAGCGACACTAAAAGAGACAAACACGTACATCTGTAGGATTTAGTCTGCGAGAGAATGGTCTCCTCTTTGGGCGGTGCTTCCTAGCCTATCAGTCTCCTCTTGGTGCGGTGCTTCATAGCCTTGTCTACTTTAGTTTTCTGAAGGTTTCACTTCTACCGCGTGTGAATTGCACACTCAGTTTGTTTTTATTATTTTGTTATAAATATAATTCATATATATTAAAAAATATTAAAATAATATTTAAAGACTTTTCTATCTGCTAGTTTTACCAGAAATTTGAAAACAACATGAAAAAATGCCCGGAGTCACCTCATTATTGTCAAGTATTATTATTATTTATTAGTGATAATATAATACAAAATCATTAAATAACATTTACAATACATACCCCAATTAGTATAACAAAAACTCATTTCGGGAAGGACAACATTTTACAACTAAAAGAAAATTATTTTATTATTTTTAATTTATAAACTAATGTTTAAGACAAGATTTTTATGCATAGCACAAAGGGTAACAATTATTATAAGCAATAATTGTCAGCCATTGTCCCGTTGGCGGCAAGTATCTTTTCTCGGAAGATTTTTCAATGTAAATGAGTTTCTGGCTGACAATTATTGCTTATAATAAAATTATTTTATGTATTTATTTATTAACGGTATAAATATACCATAAATACATATTACATGTCACAAAATATTAGTTATAGGTACATAAAAAATAATTTAAAAAAGAGTTTAATTTAATTGTGGCATTTGATTAAGAAATGCATTCAATACTATAGTGTAAATACATTCAATACTATAGTGTAAATAAATTTAATATTGATTTTCACACAAGAATGTGAATTTAAAGGGTAGTTCTATGAACAGTACATAGATTTTAAACCGGACTAGACACATTTGATACAGTTAGAAGAATATACAAGAGTTACAAAGAAAGACAGCTAAATTCGGTAATTAGAAAGAATTGTATTCCATAAGTTCGGTGCGTTCGTAAATGCACGAGTAAGTTCAACAAAAAGCTACACGCCATACAGAAGGTGAATAGAATAGGTCAAGAAGAGTAGTAATAGTAGAAATCGTACCGTACAGAAACCATTAACCCATTAAAACATCTGTTATTCATACAAGAACTACAAAGCATAATTTCGGATGCGTCTGCGAACGCACGAGTGACTCCCAGTATGAAACTAGGCATGGCGAAATAAAATCGTTAAATGTAATAATTATTATCAAACTGTGTTAGTTAATTTAATTTATTCCCACATTAGATTGAAATCATAAACCTACATTGTTCAGTAATACAGATTTATGAATAGTTATTACCCGATGTCGCCCGGGTTTAACACTCTATTTTCATATTGAAAAACGTAGAAATCTACTTTATCGAACGTTATAATAATGGCACATGATTAAAATGAAGTTATGAACCAAAAACAGTAGTGTTGACCTTGATGTCTCGGTAAAGAAAATCTGTTCAAATTTCGTAACGCTAGAGCCAATTCGTTCAGTGGTAAATACTGCCAGTACCGCCGTGGTGAAAGACTACCATTCAAAATGAATCTAGCTCTTTATAGGTGAATAAATGTAATTTTTTTTTTAATTCCGTAAACGAAGACATAAATAGGTACACCTACCTTATTATAACTACGTGCATCGAGATACGGCACAGAGCGCCCTTGAGGTGATTTTCTCATGAAAATGGCGCTATAGAAGTCATCCAATTATTATTATTATTAGAGTATCGAGAAACTGGACGGTACCATTCATCCGATTGGAGATTTGATGTGCGCATGCCCGTGATGTTTTCTACGTATAATAGTGAGCTCTGGCGTTATGAAATTATTTCCTATACTATTCATTCGATTGCGATCGAATTTCTGATTTACATGTTAAAAAACTTTCCGATTTACATGTTAGATTTATTCTAGCAATGAAGCACGCGTTTTCAACCTAAGGGCATTCAATAAACCACTGTAAAAGATGAGATTTCATAAAACTGCCGGGAAAGTGTCAAATTTTCTTGCTTAAAATGAAGCAAATATTTTAATATCAATTATTAACTAACCACATATCCAATAAAAATAAAACAATTAAGTTAATGTAAAGTAAACACCTTGTAAGAAAATAAAATAATAGATTTTTTGTATTTCTTGGGCACTGATTATGTAACAATTTCTAGACATTTTTGTTTTGAAGAGTTTTAATTTTCAATGTACATTTGTTAATTGAATTTTAAATTTTTTGCGACCGGTTTCGACACGTTCGTATCATTAACGAGCAAACTTAAAACTAACTTAAAAATTCTATACGAGTACAAAAATTAATTAGGTGGGGGTAGTGGGGAATTTGGTGGAGGGGGAGAACGGTGGGAGGAGTCAAAATTACATGGAAACATCGTAAGTAGATGCGATTTACATGGTGCTATTATTTTATTAACTAAATTAATTGTGGATTTAATTTTTTTGTTAATCTCTAAAGTTTCTAAAGCGCACAAATTAAAATATGAATTTACATTGCAATGTTTAAACTTAGATTTTTCTTTTTTGAAGCTATGACCTGCCTCTATGAGATAGTTAGCAAACTCGGAGTAGTTATTGTTTCGTTAACAAAGTTCACGTTCCCTGATTCTAGTTTTAAAATTTCTAGTAGTCATTCCTAGATACTGCGCGTCACAATCGTTACATTCTAAATTGTATATCCCGTTTTTTACTTTCTTTTTTTTCCAAATTTATTAGAAACTAGCTGGTCCCGGCATGCGTTGCTATGCCATTTAATAAAGAAATTGTATCTCCCTGAGTGTCTTTTCCCATTGTCCCATTCCCCTTCAGCCTCCCCTTTTTTCTCCCGTTCCCACTCCGTCACCTCCACATTCCCTCTCCCCACTCCACTCCCCCCCCCCCTTACCCCGTCCCGCGAACCCTCTCCCGAGTTCCCCTCCCCCCTCACACGTCCCCTTCCCCTCCCGAGTTCCCCTTCCACCTTCCCCGCCTTCCCTCTTCCCTTTCCCGCTCCCTCGTCCCGCCAACCCTCCTACCACGTTCCATATATTCAATCCCAGTACATTCAGTTTTTAAACAGCACGCGTGCCACCTTTTACAATTTTTATTCAAATTTCCATTTTTCATGTATATTAAGTTTGGTACCTAACTACCTATTTAAAATATCTAAAATTCTTGATTCAATTCAAACTATTAGGGGAGTACCTACTTTAAATAAATTTATCAGCTTAAAGATTTTTAAAAAATAGAATCCTGAATTAACATTTTACAAAATTTCATTCTCAAACACGCGAACTGTCAAACGTGTGATGTTTTCTGAAATTATCCAATTTTCTGCGCAATTTCCTTAATTTTTCTCTCCGTAAGAACCATCCTCGTACTTCAAAAAATATTCAAAAGAATTAGCGAAATCGGTTCAGCTGCTCTCGAGATTTGCGCTTAGCAACACATTTAGCGATTCATTTTTATACATAACAAGATATCCTTGTTATTAATAAAAAAAAATATTTTAGAATTAGTATAGAAAGCTGGAGAAATATGATCTGGTATGCGGGATATTTAAAAAAATAAATCGTCTGTATAAAGCAGTTTTTTTTGTATGTTGTAAGGTTGTTATTAGGTTTGTTGTTAATTATTATTACCACTATAAATATATTTTTTTGTTAAAATTTTTGCTTGCTTTTTATTAACCAGGTGGTAAATTATTCCAGGTTTATATCCATTGTTTAGGGCTATCTGTTTTATAATGTTTTATATCATTATTATAATTATTATTGTTTAAAGGAACATTAATAGCACGATGTATCATCGAGTTGAAGGAGGCGAGTTTATGTGACAAAAGGTGAAGAGAAGTAGACGGTATAATACAATCAGGTGTGTGTAGGTTTTATATATATATATATATATATTAAATAAACACTTATTATTATCTAATTGATACTTACGTCTAAGAAGTTTAAATTGTTGTTATCATTATGATACGGACGTGTCGAAACCGGTCACAAAAAAATTAAAATTAAAGTAACAAATGTACATTTAAAATTAAAACTCTTCAAAACAAAAAATAATAGATATTAAAATAAACCCCCTTACAAGTAAAAAATAAAATTACATTAAAATCACCCCCTCAGACGCGCAGAAAAATATTTCAATTCGAGGATTCCCGGTTCTGATCGCGCGCCGACAGCAGCATCGCACCCCTCGGGTTGATTGCACCCGCCAGGGGGGATCGGAGGGGGGCGAGGCATACATTACCGAAGGGTGGTCGCCATCTTGGACCCCTGCATTACATGACATCATCATTCCCTAAGCGAGCACGACCCCGCGCTCAGACGCCCAACAAAACACAACAAGACCTAGTCGTTTTAAAGCGAATGTACGGGTATTTCAAAATATCTGTAGACCATTTAAAAAAAGAAAAATAAATTATATTGTTACAAAAAAGTACCCTTTCGTTCCATTGATTAAACTGAGAGTTCTGTGAATAATCGACCTCACGTCCAAAAAAAATGTTTATAATTTCTTCTTATTTATTCTTCCCAAAACAAAAATTTCCTCCGAAATCAAAGATTTATAAGTAAGTACTTACATACCTACCTATTTGATGAAATAAAATAAATGAAATATTTATGTTAACGTAATTTTTTGAAGTAAAACTTCTTTACGCACGCTTGACTTGGGGAGTAAACTGATGAATGCGTGACGAGAGCGTTACGAAAAGTGTGATCGGGCGAGGCGAACGGAAGTTAAGAGGGAGATATAAGTTAGTGAAGATAGAAAAAGAGAGAGTTACGTTTCGTATATTATTGTAGGGGCAAGAGAGAGAGGTGCGAGCACACATTTTCTTTCTCTCTTTCTCTCATAGCCAGTTATGTTTCGTATATCTAAGACACAGTGCAGGTCTTTTGTCTATATCACACTGTAGGAGCAAGAGAGAGCAGTGCGCGCGCACATTTTCTTTCTCTTTTCATATCATATAGATGGTGCTAAAGAAGTTTTACTTCAGTCGTGTGGTCTAAAGCACATTCGTTTTTTTTTTAATTACAAATACGAAATTACACAATTTGGCCAAAGAAACGTCGCTATCCCAAGTACAATTATTATTGAAGTGAAACTTTTTTAGAATCGTTGTGAATTGCAACGTTAAAAAAGGACAGACGTATACCTACATCTATACGATTTAGCCTACGAGAGAATGAGATAGACTAATCGGTGTCTTCTTTGTGCGATACTTCGTAGCCTACCGGCCTCCTGTTTACGCGGAGCTTCGTAGAAAAAATGTAAAATATTTTTTAAACTTGGTAACAATATTATAATAAATAGACCCTACAATTATCCTACTCCTGGTACTCAGCATTCGTCTCAACTCTCGAATTTTAGTTTTCTGAAGGTTTCACTTCTAACGCGTGTGAACTGCACACTCTGATTTTTTTCTATCAACTTTCTTCAGGCTTGTAAGTACGACAATAAAAAAAGCGAATAAGAAAGTCCAAATAGGTACATACGACAATTTCACATTTAAAAATGGAATCTTTACTGAAACAAATGGCCACCGGAACGTACACACAAATTTACAGACAGACGAAATGCAAAACAGTAGGGTTAAAGCAGGACAGCTAAAAAAAAAAACAGGGGATGGCATATTAATTTCGAAAGGGAACGTGAACCTGAAAAAATATAATTCCATGAAGAACTTACTGAGGTATGTCGGCGACAGTACATATTATATAAGAGCTTTTGTGAAGTAAAAACTTATTTTGCACCTTTGTGATTTGAAACTCGATGAAACGAAAAAGCGAGACTGAAAAAAAAACAGAGCGTTCAATTCACACGCAGTAGAAGTGAAACCTTCAGAAAACTAGAGTAGACGAGAGTGGGGAGGCTACGAAGAACCGCACAAATAGGAGACCGATAGGCTACGAAGCACCACACAATGAGACCGATTATACTACCTCATTCGCAGGCTAAATCCTACAGGTGTATGTGTTTGTCTCTTTTTATTGCCTGGTATTTATGGTATCTGTCCAATACTTGTGCTTGTCGACATAGTTTTTTTTTCATATTTTGTGGGTCCGCGTGTTTTACTGGTACATTTATGTTAGTTTTTGTTTGTTTAGATTTGGTTTTTGATCAAAAATTACTTACCAATACTATTGATACGTCGTGAATCAATTGACAAGAATGTACTTTTCCCTCAAAATACATTCTGATACAATCATCCTACTTCCGTAAATACTTTCAAAGAGCCTCAATGTCAAGTCAATCAGCCCATCATCGCAACATCAACATCGGGCAAACGTCACAGAATGGCGATGTAAAAAATGTTTATTTCGCCGGCATCGGCTGCGGCTGTGGGCCTATTTAATAATCATAATATGTAGGACGATGTGTGGGAGACGTGCGGAATGGATCTAAATCTAACTGTACTGTACTGGAATACACAATTTAGGTTTAATAATGAAAACTGGAATTTGGTACTAACATTGAGCCTGAAATAAAAGCTGTTGATCAATACATACTTAAACTATCGCAGTACGGATGTGAAACACGCGATACCTATGGACGTATCGACTTACTTAAACCATTGATTTCTGGCATTATTTGGAGTAAAAAACGTTAATGAAATTTTGGTGTCAGGTGACTTGTTCCCGGACACATTTCATCACTCAGTCGAGTAACCGCCCGATCCTTACCCGACGTCCCCGACCCTACCTGTTCAATACCTACTGAATGTTTTTATGTTTTAAGTTTAAAAAAGGGTTATAGACATCAATCTTCTTTTTCGATACTAAAAAATATTTTATTAAAATTCTATATAATTTCTAACCACAAAGTGATTGCTTCCTATAAAAATTTATATGTAATTGTCTAAATCCGGAAGAAAGATTATAATACCAATAATATGAAGATTATAATATGAACTGGTCACTGGTCATTCCACATTGCCTCTCATTAAACTAAATACCGAACCGTTTTGATCATGGTACAAAACTAGGCGAAAAAGAGGCCCCTGGTGTTTGATGCCATCCAATCTTGCGACAGCTACCATAATGGCACGAACAATGCAAATTAAATAAAATTAGAGAAAACAATGAAATGATTGGTCAAATAATACTTCAAATCAAATTTCAACACATGGTCACCCTGCGTGTTTAAATCGCAATGTTTTAGTGTCCTTCAGATTAATTTGTATGACTTTATGTCCCGGTTAAATCTTCCCCACAGGAAAAACTAAACCCTTCCACAAACTTTTCCACAAATAATCATCTAGTCAATCCATGCTACGCAAGTGCACTATATAAGTATAATAAATCCAATCCACACTTGACAAACTTGTCAACCTACCAGAGAGCAAATGGGAAAATAATTCACCGACTCCAGATATTTTTAAATCAGAGGGTTCGGGCTCGGTAGAACTCCTAGCTGGACCGATAAATCCTACTGATCCCTCAATATAAATATTTAAAAAATCTTTCTTAATCCTACATGTATTTAAAATGACTGATTTTGGCAATTTTATATATAAATTCTTTGACAAATTTAATAAGCCTAAATTTTAAATGAGAGAGCTAGGTATAATGCCAGTAGCTGAAATAACAAATGGTAATATTTTTTAGTCCGAGAATGCCAAATTCTTTTTCTAAATCTGTATATTTTCTTATTTTTCAGAAATAGATTTTTGTTAAACGTAATATTATTATTATTTTGTGACGTTTCATTACTTTAATAATATCCTCAACGTAGGCTTCTACTAGTGAGGTTAAAAATTAAATTTGTGAACAATAATACCTACAATGTAGACATAATAAATAAAATAAATTAAATGTTGACGTTAATATTTTCTTTCGCGATATAGGTGTAGATATTTTTGAAATATCCTGATTGGACAAAATTATTTAAAAATCAATACAACAGTTTGACATCCTTCAGTATTTTTAAATCTGGTAACCCTTATGCGGTTACATCGTCTATACTCTAGCGAGATCTCGACGCTCCGTGACTCGCTACGTGGTGGCTCGATTACGTAAGCAAAACTAATTATTGAGGATGATAATTAAGTCCAGGATTCCGGCGCGGTGTCAATAATAATAATTGCAGTTGATATTTCGCCGTATGAATGAATACGACGCACGACGTAAGACGTAACACACTGGAGGAGGAGACGAGAAACGTTTATTTAAAACATAAACTATTCATTTACAAGTTTTACAACTCATGCACATGTTGAAAGATTTTGGTTTCCAGGTTCACAAAATTGAATTATAAACAAAAACCATCTTTTTATGCTCCTAAAAACTGAAACTTTGCGTACAGGCATTGAGCTGGAGTAACAACTTTCTGACAAAAATAAATACGTTGTCGTATACGTCATATACGAGCCGGGAACGGGAACCATTTATTGGATAACCAACACCCCTGCCATAGGTCACCCCAAATGGTTTGCAACGATTTATGTCTTAGCAGAAGTGCCCGGATTCACGGGGTGGGGTTTGTTTTGGCGGTCGATTGGCGATTGCCCACCTTCTGCGTGTCAGTTCGGATCGGGAGAGACTTGTTGCGGGAGACCTTTTGACCCCTCCAGCCGGATTCTCTCGACCCATCGCCTTGCACCACAGTGGAAGGGGTGAATTCATGCTTATTCATATGGACATTGACTCCCACTACCCACTGTGACAAATACAATTTCGTCACAAGCAAATTTGAATAAGACCATTGTCATGTACCCGTTGTGTTGACAGTGGTCAAAACGCCAGCTGTCACATGCTAGTTGGTAGGTATGTTGCGTGACTTGACGCATAACCTTGAACCTGTAAGGAATCTCACTAAACGTCTAATAAGTAAATTGTCTTTCTTTATTATCAATAAACCACAGACATACAAACTACTTCCCGATTGTGCAAAGACAAAGAAAGCATTGACTGATTGATATGAGTCGAAAGGACAGGAACGGAAGAAGGGAGAAGTGCGGGGTGGAGCCACGGTTCCTACGATTTCATAGGGCACGGACATTGAAGACCGAGATGGGAGGTCGATAAGTGGAGATCGAGACAGGAGTGGCGGTGGAACACCAAGCACGCTTCCCCGCCCGGAATACGCCACGGATGAAGAAGTTACAATTGAGTTCAAGAATGTGATTTGCGAGACACCTGTTCCTCTGTCCGGCGGCCTAAAGTTGAGCGTGAGCCGAAGAAAATGCAGTGACCAGACGCAGCGAGTAACCAAATTGCGAAGGCAATAGTGCAGATAGGAGACTTGGTAGGAGGCTCGGCTAGGACGAACTCAGCTGTTGAACTCCAGAAGCTGCCAACGGAGACCTCGGTCTTACTAAGGCCCCCGCAGAAAACTCAGTGACACGAAGGTAGTTACAGAAAATAATTAACATTGTCGATGTGAACAATGGTGAAGCAAACCCGCACCATATGACAACTAGTTAAGATGTAGATTTAAGTATAATTAGATTGTGTATTGACTTGGCCAAACCTCATTAAAATCCATATATTTAAAGAGATCTCTATAATTATATTCATCCCCCTTGTCCCAACTCAAGCGACCCAAATTGGTGAGAAGGCCGACATGGATAAAGTACAGAGGTATGTATAAAACATAATTTACCATACTTTACCAAACTTTACCATACTTCATCATTCTTTACTATACTTTACCATACTTTACCTTACTTTACCATACTTGACTATATTTACTATATGTTATACTTCACTATACTTTACTTTACACATAATGTATATTTTGTGTACATCTTCCATTGATTTGATATATTTTGCAAGTGAGTCTAAATATTCGTCAATAATAATTTCTGAGCTAGTTTCCGGAACAGTGCGGATTGTTACACCACCCTCATAACCTTTTCCTTCCCAGAAATTCCTTCTTTCCTCAAAAAGACCCTCCACACTCATCCCCAAAGATGATAGGCCCTGAAGGATTTTATTTTAAGAGAGAACTTTTTTAGCACTGTTGTGATTTGAAATTCGATGAAACGAAAGAGCGATACTAAAAAGAGACAAACACATACATCTATAGGATTTAGACTGCGAGAAAATGATAGAAGAAATGGCCTCCTCTTCGTGCGGTGCTTCGTAGCCTCCCCATTCTTGTCTACTAAATTTTTCGGAAGGTTTTACTTCTACCACGTGTGAATTGCACACTAATGTTTAAATTAACAGTTCTGGTTCCAGCGTGCCTTCCCGATTTACTTACAACAGCACCTTCAATTGGCAGACAGACATATTGAAGCACTTGCTTGATCTTCTGTTATATATCAATTAGTATAAGAACAGACAACCACACTACAAACGACAAACAGACATACAAACAGACATCTGTAATCATAAGTATGACCTTGTTTTAAATGTGTACTACTACCTGTGATTATTTTTTTATATAAATGTAGTACTGCGTCAGCTACCTACTTAATCTGTAATTAAGTGCGTGATTTCTGTACCGCACATGTATTCACATAGATATTATTTATAATCTTACGGACTTAGCATTCCGCGAAGTCATCGGAATATTTTTTATAATCGAAACTGTTTTATATCCAGAAAAAATATTTGATACAAAAACTAACACCATTAAAGTAGCCATGGCGAGAATGCATCGCAATCTCTCTTTTTTTATGTGGCGCCCTTTGTATTGGTTTACGTCTGGATACTGGATACTTGGTAATGGCTAATGGCTAATCTTAACCGACTATAAAAATACAGATAAGAAAATACGAAGAAAAACCTAGGCCTTTTGAATTTATTTACTAAAAGGTATAGAAATCAGTGAAAAATGGATCAATGGTTAACTAGATTGGACTTGGGGGATAGACTTGGAAGCCCTCAATATTTTTTTTGTTGAATCTTACTTTCAAAATGCAATACGGCAATATAATCATAGCGGCTTATGAGCGCAGACCTAGCGTCATTTCAGTTTTATATCTCAACCAATAGAAGCCTTGATAGGAGTTTGATGCTTCGCAGATGCTGTAATGCGTTATTTACGTTTCTTCCGAATTCCAAATCACAACGGGGCTATAGAAGTTTCATTTCAAAAACCTATATAAATATTAGGTAATTGAAATTGCATAATTTGGCAGTTGTATTTCCAAAACAACTTTCTTTTTTTTGATAAAAAAGAACACACAGGATTTCATTTTGATCGGCGGGTTTTCATTTCGACGGACCCGAAGAACAAAGTCGGATGTGCGATTTTGTAATTTTGCTGTAGAGCTATAGTTTCGTTTCATCATTTTTGTTGTTTTTGAGATCAAGAAATATAGCGTTGTCTTGATATTTTGCATTTCATTTCAGTTCATTAAAAAATCCTAAAATAAGACTTTGAAATCAACAAAATAAGCTAAAAAATATTTTTAGCAGACTAATCTTCAATTTGGGAGGCGGGAATGGGTACCGCCGCCCCGGGAACCTATATTGGATAACCAACACCTCTGCCATAGGTCACCCCAAGTGGTTCGCTACGTTTGGTGATTTAGCAGGGGTTCCCGGGTTCATGGGGTGAGGTTTGTCTAGGTCTTGAAGGCGGATGACCAGGACATACTGAACCCCAGATTCCTACCCACCCCTTAAACCCTTTTCCTTCCGAGAACTCTACTCTCCTTCCTTTCTTTAAAAAAAACCCTTCACACAGCATCCCCAAAGATGACAAAGGCCCTGAGGGAAATTATTTTCCCCAGGGCCTCCTGTGTGGAGCTCATGTAAAAAAAAAAAGAAATGTCTAAATATTGTTCTTCGGGACCGTCGTCGCGTCGATTTAATTATGTGCACTAACTAAGTAGGTATCTGTTACAGTTTTCTATAAAAGGCATCGATGACAAAGATCAGCATTAAAAATTCACATTTTGTAGTCGGCCAAGAAATGCTATAAATGTTTCATATTATTTTTCTTTCGTATTTTTGAAGTGAAAACTTCTTTAGCACCGTTGTGATTTGAAATTCGATGAAACGAAAAATAGCGACACTAAAAAGAGACAAACAACTGCAAACATCTATAGGATTTAGCCTGCGAGAGAATGAGATAGTAAAATCGGTCCCCTCTTTGTGTGGTGCTTCGTAGCCTATCGGTCTCCACTTTGTGCGGTCCTCCCCAGTCTTGTCTACTTTAGTTTAGTGAAGGTTTCACTTCTACCGCGTGAACTGCACTCTATTTTTTTTTAAATAAATCGGTAAATTCTAAACGGATACCTTGTTAGGAAAATGTATAATATTTCCAATTAAAAAAAGTTCATAGACCGTAAGGTTTTGCGAGTTCGATTATTACAATAATAAAATATATGAAATACCTAGTAAATAGGATAGAATTTTAGATAAAATGTTCAAAAATGCATTTGCGGTTTTTCTAAATATTTCATAGAATTTAAAAGATTATTGAGGATTTTCGTCATGGGAAATCTTTCCTAAATACCTGTTCAGAATTTACAGTTATAATTTTAATTTACATTTATTTATTGTTTCTTTACTCTGCAGGTAAAAATGTTTACAATACAATTTGTCACCTCACTGGGACAAGCCTGTGTTGAGGTTAACAATTATACAAATTAAAAATAACCCAAAATTATACAGATATTGAAAGAACAATATTGTTATAATTCTTACAGGTTGAGATTATGGGTACCTACTAAACTGATGGCGCTAGGTAGTACATTTATTTAATATTATAATTGGTAGTAAATTACAAGTTATGAATTGAGTCATTTTTTTGCTGAACCGTAAAGTTTCATCACGATGTTATTTTTCATCACGATTTTGTTCAAATGTTTTGTTTCACCTAAACTCAGCTTTTTTGTCTTTGTTTATAGTATGTAAGTAGCTGCATCTGTGATTATTATTTATATAAACCAAGTAATTTTTTTTAAATACATCTATTTGAATTTCACTTCCGTCTTCTTGATTGAACAAATACAGAAACAAGTGAGAAAATTTCGATGACAATGCATTCTATCCAATTTTGGTGGCACGCACACACAGGCGTGTATGTCTATACGCATTTATTTGAAATTCGATGATATTACAGCACTTACTAGTAATACACGAAATAAATGTCTAACCGGGATTTGGATCAGTGGTTGACTCCGGTAGGTTCAATCCTCAGTTAATAAAAGAAAAAATAGCTAAATAAATAAAACTCTAGATTATAAAACATCTCTGAAGCAGAGTGTTCGTTTATTTTATAAATTAATGTAAAATCATCATTATTTTACAGAAAAATGTAAATGCACATAATACCTACCTACCAATTATTATTATTTATTTAATAAGGCACACATATGTAGATATATTTTATTTACTTATTTATATAATTAAGTTTTTATTTCAACAGTAATGGGAGGATAGTGCAATCCCGGTCTGCCATAATACATAAACAACCAAAATATTATAATATAACACAGAGTAAATTAAAAATCTAAAAGAAAAATGTTATTACATATTAGGTAGGTACCTAATTAAAACATAAAATGAAAATAAAATTTGTATGTAAATTAAGCATATAATTAAAATTAAATTAAACAGAATTAAGCGTAAAATAATACATCTATATGTGGTATTAAACAACAGTCAGGATAAGTAATTCAAGTAATATTTTCTTAGATATTTAATGATGCATCTTGTTATTCAAGTTATCTGCTAAACACGCCATTCTAATGAGCCTCATCGAATCCTTCACCTGTCAATTATTTACTTCAGCCGTAAACATTAGGTTTGGCACCATGTCATATCGCCAGCCTGACCACTTCGGTGTAATGAGCAGCTTGCACGATGTTTATTTTTAGTTTATTTTTCGGTTCAAGATTTTGTATGAACTTCAATACTGTTTATGGCATAGGTTCTCAAAGTGGGCGACAACGCCCCCTTATGGGCGTTTGAGAATTTCAGGGGGCAGTAAAAGACCAAGAGATAATTAGAGGGCTTTGAGATGGCATAGGGGGCGTTGAGATGGGCGTTGAGGGCGTGGGCAGGTAAAAAATATATGGTCAAAAAAAGACAAAAAAAACAGGCCAATCATGTAGGTACTAATAAAGCAAAGTAAACTTTAATAATGGTTAATGTTTGTCATTGTATGTATTGTAATCATTTTTATCTTGTGTGCGAAAATTCACATTTGTCGGAAGTTCGGGAAGTGTATAGAAATTGAACTCAAAGATTCCATTACATTCAGATGTAGATACATTAAATTGGATGATTTGAATTTTATTATAAAATATTAAGTACCATCTTACTTTGTTATTATTGAGAATTAACACCATACAATCAAAATTTGGTAGGCGGGAATGGGTACCGCCGCCCCGGGAACCTGTATTGGATAACCAACACCTCTGTCATAGGTCACCCCAAGTGGTTCGCTACGTTTGGTGATTTAGCAGAGGTGCCCGGGTTATGGGGTGAGGTTTGTCTAGTTTGTTTGAGGTTTGTTTGGCCGATGACCAGGACACACTGAACCCCAGATTCCTACCCACCCCTTAAACCCCTTTCCTTCCCAGAACTCTCATCTCTTTCTTTTCTTAAAAAACCCTACTCACAGCATCCCCAAAGATGACATAGGCCCTAAGGGAAATTATTTTTTCCTCAGGGCCTCATGTGTGGAGCTCATGTAAAAAAAAATACAAGAAGGAAGGAGGTAGCAACCCGGTACTTTAAAATACAAAATAATTGCTTACCAAAACGAAATTCCAAAAGTGGGCAGTTGGCAAAATAAGGTTGAGAACCTATGATTTACGGTGACACTTAAAATAATTCATAATCTTCTCTTTCGTAGATGACGCTGGGTTAATTACTTTAGGGAAAAACGCATTGTACAAGTCATGCTTTAAAATATTAAGGTGAATTACATAGTTTTGTACATAAACCATAAATCTTTAAAGAAAGGCCAACAAATGCAATATTGCATCGGTGATTTAATCCACGTTCTAATGGACAAAACTTGTATTCATTTTCGTATTGCGAGTGTACACTGTGCGGGTGCAAATAACTTTTTTTTTTAAATCCCCAAAATAATTGAGCTGCTCCTTTTTTTTACATGAGCTCCACACAGGAGGCCCTGAGGAAAATAATTTCCCTCAGGGCCTATGTCACCTTTGGGGATGCTGTGTGGAGGGGTTTTGGGGGAAAGGGAGGAGAGGAGAGTTCTGGGAAGGAAAAGGGTTTAAGGGGTGGATATGAATCTGGAGTTCAGTGTGTCCTGGTCATCCGCCTCCAATACCTAGACAAGCCTCACCCCATGAACCCGGGCACCCCTGCTAAATCACCAAACGTAGTGAACGACTTGGGGTGACCTTTGGCAGAGGTGTTGGTTATCCAATAAAGGTTCCCGGGGCGGCGGTACCCAATCCCGCCTCCCAAATTGCCTCCCGCCTGCCATCCATGAAAGAGTAGATTATAAATTCTTTTGAGTATCACCTTAACTCTTCTATTTTTTATTTAAATGTTAGGTACATTTTTAATATATCCGATAAGGTCGTAGGTACGATTTATTAGATTTGACTCAAACCACAAACTTAATTATAGTGTGTATTGGCGCGATTGCACAGACTTTCGACAGTAACGTCCTTGCAAAACGTCACTGAGAAACAGTATTTTGTCTTGCTTATGCTTATTGTTATCAGAGAGAAAAGGACAAAAAGTAGGAATTACACGATCATGGCATTTGAATATTTAGGATGGGTTGTTGAAATTTTTTTAACAATTCATAAAATTTTTAAGTTATTTTAACGTTCTGTGAAGGTTTTATTCAAGTTCTATGATTATTTCAGTTTTATGAATCAACTGGCCTATGATCAATATCAATATAAATTATAAAATAAAGTGTACAATGTGTGTGCCGCTAAAACTCAGAAACGAGTCCCGGTACGGTCAAGGGAATAATATGGTGTGGTAGCCCTCTCTCCCCATCCAAGAAGAAGGTTCCCGTTTTTACCTGAATGACTTGCTTTTGAAGATATAGGAGCTGGAAGTTTCGCTCTCTAGAAATTTCTAGAACATTCCAGAAAATTCGAGAGCATTGTACAACATTCCAGAACATCCAGGAACATTCTGGAATGTTCGGGAACATCCCAGATCATTGTTGAACATTCCAGAACACTCTCAAATGTTGCGAATGTTCTGGAACATTGTGGACCATTCGAAACCTTTTTTGTATGGGTGGGGTTACCCTTACCCATTGGTAAGGGTATAATAATAATATTTGGATGATATTATATAGCGCCGTTTTTGTGAAAAATCACCTCAAGGGCGCTGTACAAACTTATAATACATTTCTAAAATCTAAAAAACTACAAGCTAGGCAAACAATTATAAACAACTTATGGCTAAAAATTGCATACATCGGTTCATTGATCACCGATACGAAAATATGTGTACAATATTTTGACCAATGAACGCGATGCTGCCTAAAATTTAATGAAAACAGGACCATACTTACCTGGGAGGTCGCTTGAAATTAACACTGTATATTGTCAATTTAAAGAAATTTAGATAGAGTTCGCACGCAGAGGACATTATTGTGAACACATGTTATTTAATCCTGAAAAATATTTTAATATTAAAATGCAATGTATTCTTTGACGAGTGTATTTTGGAAAGTAAAAGCAACATATAAAGGTGGGAGGATTTGATCTTTCTAAATGTGATTCGTCAAGAGACAGATTGATGTGTAAGGAATCGAGTAATTTTAATTCAGTAAGAAAAGTGTGATTAAGACATATCATAGACAATACAAGTATGATACTCTCAAATAGGTATATTTAAATTACGGGTATGAGAGCCCAAAAAGGAAGGTTTTTAGTTTGGACCTAAACTCTGTTGGGCTTGTTATGCATCTTAATTCCGGAGGGAGTCTATTCCAAGCCTTAGGCCCAGATACTTCGAAAGCACGATCTCCAAACATAGTGTATATATAGGGTATATAAAGAAAGATCCGTTAGTTCAATCTCATGTGAAGTCCCTGAGCGAAGCCGAGTACCCCAGTTAGTGATATAATAACAGAACTTGAGTAGAGCTTACACAGAACGTGAAAATTAACTTTTAAAAATTGTTAAAAAAAAACTTTCATAACACTCCGTTCTTATTCGAAAAGTTGTTATAGTTGTCCGTATAATTTAATGTGTTCTTTTATAATATTTAATTTATTAATTGAAACTTTTTTTCTTCTTCACTAGAATTTTCTTTTGCTGACAAAAACCGAAAGTCGAAAAACGAATTTAAATCATACCGTATGTATGCAATGCATCTTTGTGGGTACTGGGTTCGACTAACGTTCGACTCAAATATTACGTAAATGAAATCGTTTTATAAATTCTTTAAATACGGATGTAGGTAAACTTCTGTAAGATCGTATAATTAGATTAGTTAGAGATTTCGTTAAAACTAAACCAAAATCGTCAAATTAACTGACAAATTAAAAAGTTAAATCATCAATCAATCTTTAAAAAAATATCCATATGGAATAATATAAGAAAAAGACGCATTTTCATAACATTTAAGCATTTTATTCAGTTAAAAATGCATGCAAGATGCCCACAGCGATAATTTATTAAAAGCACCATCTTAATTATTCACGTATTATTAATCTCAACTTATTGACCGCCATAACGTGACGTCTGCCATTGTCCGGCCGCGGAGAGCCCTGTTGTAACGTCTCTTTCCAGCACATGCGTCGTTTACCAGAAAGAGGGAGAAGTTATAACGGATCTATCAGTGGTGTCACTATACATACTCTTGGACTAATAGAAATATTTGCATCACTGTCATTATTAATCAATTATTTTTGGGCAGAGGCCAAATATATTTTTTTTTAAATTATATAAGACAATTTGGTGAAGTTTTCTGGGTTGATTAAAATTTTATTATCAACATTAATATCCAGCTTTAGGAAATTTGTGGAATTTTGCCTCAAGGACGCTCTGTTTTCTTCCATATTAGGAAGGTCGTTGAGAGAGCTGTGTTGTTTCGAAACGGACGGAGAGGTTCAAACGGAGCTATCAGCAATAAGCCTTTGCATACCGAGGCCAAATAAACAAAACTGTGGAATTGGTTTTATTTATTTTTAATTATGTTTTTTTTTTTAATATATGCATGCAGGCACTATTTTTGCATTTAAAATTTACAGTTAAAATACCAGAAGGTATTCAAACTCGAAATTATAAGGTAATCATTAATTTTATAGTAAATTATTTTATTTAAATTTAAAAAAATTATAAAGTTCAGCTTTTATGTCCGGGTTATGTAACTAGATAGAAGTTACAAAACTAGGTTTTCAGCTGAAACCGTTGCCTACAAAATAATGTCATTTTTTTAAATATACGTAATATGTAGGTATGTATACATTGAATATGTATATCGCAAGTATATATATGAGTTCGGTAATCAGACCTTCCATAATCGGATGGTTTATAACTACAAGCTAAGTCGTAAAAATAATTATAAAATTACTAAAGGCGCCGTATCCCCACTCAAAAAGAAGAAGATGGAGAGATTTGGAATTACCAATGTTGAAAACGGTAAAATTAAAGCGAAAATTGTGAAAATGATTAAAAATAAAACACGATTCGTTTAAAATAGAGCTAAAAAATCATGGGGGCTGTCTAAAACAGCATTTAAAGAAACACTGTGAATTTTTTCATCCATATAACTTGTAAAATGTGAGATGTAACAAACAAACTGAAACAAATGTGTTTATAATAATTTTCAGAGCATACTTTGCGATTTTTTCCATCGAGGAAATTTCATATAATTTGCGTTTCGGCGTGGGGAATGTATGGAATTTAACTTCAAAAATAACATATATTTAAGAGCTTAAAAACTTCAACAGCCTTACTAAAAACCCAGTGAAAATTTTATTCAATTGACAAACGGCCGCGGATGTGAAAACATTACTAATTAAAAAATTGTTCATGGAAAATAATACACTTGGTTTACACTAGACATGGGCAGATTTATTCCCAGAAGTGAATCGATTCAGTCTGATTCTCCTGGCCTTTTGAATTGATTCCTTCTATTCCTTCCTTATTCAATTAAATTTTCCAAATTAAAAAAAAAAAAAAAAGAAAAAATAAAATAAAATAAAATAAAAATTATGTACTCTCCAATTCAGAAAACAAAGAAGACATGGAGAGGTTACGAAGCACCGCACTAAGAGGAGACCGATAGGCTACGAAGCACCGCACAAAGAGGAGACCGATTAGACTAAATCCTATAAATGTAGGTGTTTGCCTTTTTTTTACATGAGCTCCACACAGGAGGCCCTACGGAAAATAAATTCCCTCAGGACCTATGTCATCTTTGGGGGTGCTGTGTGGAGGGTTTTTTTAAGGAAAGGAAGGAGAGGAGAGTTATGGGAAGGAAAAGGGTTTAAGGGGTGGGTAGGTATCTGGGGTTTAGTGTGTCCTGGTTATCCACCTCCAAGACCTAGACAAACCACACCCCATGAACCCGGGCACCCCTGCTAAATCACCAAACGTGGCGAACCACTTGGAGTGACCTATGGCAGAGGTGTTGGTTATCCAATAAAGGTTCCCGGGGCGGCGGTACCCATTCCCGCCTCCCAAATTGCCTCTTTTTAATGTCGTTATTTTTCGTTTCACGGAGTTTCAAAACACAACGGTGCTAAAGAAGTTTTCACTACGCAAAGCACTGTTCCTAGGGTGAATATGCCTATTTCAGATACGTTGGCTAAATAAGGAGGTAGCGCAACACGGCATGACACCCTAAAAACAAATAACGAAAATTGCCTATTTCACTTCAAATTAATATTACGAATTATGTCGTTCTGAAAAATTGTGCTACGGGGTTAATGCAATATTAAAATACTACATTTGTTAAAACAAAAAAAAAATTGACAAGAAAAATGTATTTACATTAGAATATCAATAAAATATTAAAATTAAACAGTGTTTTGTTTCACCCCTAAAGTTTTACCAATTTTATTTTATTTATTAAATTAAAATTATTCCATTTCACGTGATCTAATATAAACAAACATTTTATCATTATTATTAAGCATTATTTTATGACAGCTGACCACAGCCGATTGCCGAAGTTCGGCGTCTCAAAGTAGGTAGGTATTTGTATTCCAATAGCTTTGTCGGTAGTTTTCAATCAACTATGTAATGAAATTGACGGCTTGGCCAACGGAGAGGAATGAGTGAACCCGCACGGTCAGTTTCGCGGCGAGCATTGAGGAATGAATTAGTTACTTTTGACTAGTGTCTTGCCTCTTGCCTGGCAGTGAGTTGATTACTCGCGAGCTGCGGACCTAGCAGAACCTGGGTTTGGTCCTGTTGGGTGTTGGGATCTGAGATTGACGCGATCACAGAGACGATGACGTCACAACTGAATTGAGATTTAATTCCTGAACTAGTGAAAAAGACTTCGCGCCCCGGACAAACTTGTTAGCGACAGACTATAAACCAGAGACTATTTACGCGGGACGGGTTCGATCGGCGCGGCGGGACTATGACTGGATCATATACTGAATAGAAGCAATGTACCTATTAATTCCTGCGTTGTGAAAGAGACAGATTCGAAACTAGTGACTCGGCCGATTCGCTTTCGTATTTCGCTTGGGCTGACCACGATGAAGTTGATACCTACGGGTATTTTACGATTGGCGCGCGGGAAAGGGATACTTTACGTGTTTTGCACTATTATTTAAATATTATTCTATGGGCGCGCCGCCCATAGATTAATATTTAAATATTTACGAATCATTATAATATTTAAATCGTTTACGGTAGGTACACATCATTCATTGAAATAATTTAACATTAAAATAAATGGAAAAAAATTAATGGTGCCGTTAAAAATCGTAGGATGCAAGGCCAAAGATGAGGAATGAAGACTCAATTCCTTTTGAAATTGAGAATCAGATCGAGTGTGTCACAAGATTGAATTTATTCATTCAATTCAGTCATTCAATTTTGCCCACGTCTAGTTTACACGGCCTGAGAGGGTAGTTTATCTCTGTTTTAGTAATGATATCCTAACGAAATTTGAAATTTTTCCAAAGTATTTTGAATGTTCTATATATTTCTTATTTTTGAAGGTGTTGTAAAAACAAATACCATTTTTGAAAACTAGATAAAATTACCTTTTAGATTTGTCTATTTAAAATACACTTTAGTTTTCAAAAACTGTCCAAAAAATCTGATCCAAACTCGGAAAAAATGTAAAAAAATTTCTTACCCAAACATTTTTGACCAAAATGTAGAGAAATTAAAAAAAAAAATAAAAATTTCAAAAATACAGTCCTTTAACGTAATAAATTTGGAAGGAAACTATCACCTCACCTTTTCCTCGTGCATACAACAAAAAAATAATAAAAAATTTCAAAGTTTTTTTTATTGCCAAAAAAATAACTTAGAAATAATAACGGCATTTCAAACAGATTTCTTGCATCTCTAAAGACGTTACTTTCTTTGATAGGTTTTCGAACACATGTATTAGATATTAATATTATAAAAAAATATCACTTTTAAGAAATTCTCTTAAAATAAAGATCTTAAAATGTAAATTTTATCATTTGTAACCTATAAAACAGTTTCGTGACAGTTCGACTTTCAAAGTACGATTACTTTGCTAATTTGATTGTAAAACTGATATAAAACCACTCAAATAACACCAAATATATTAATAATATGAATATAAAAGTGAATTGGTTATTATAATATAAATTACAAACACATATAAGTAAAATTAAAACACATATCCGCGGAGCCAGACTTTTTTCGCGGCGTTAATTTTTTCAGCGCGAACGACAAATGCGCATGTGCACTAACCGTCGCCACCTACCGGCTGTGAATGAAAACAAACAATTTAATAAGTAAATTCTAAGAAATTACAACGTTGTCAAATCTAAAAATACATTGAATGTATTTTTACAACGTGATCACGCAAGGGTGTTATTAGTAATATATCTTGTTTTAGTGTATACGGGGTTTATTTATGTTATTGTAATAACACAGGTTATCGGTCGCGCTGTGGTTTTTTTTTAGTAAGGCTGCAAGTGTTTAAGAAAGATATGTAAGAAATCGGTAGAAATTCGGGTAGCGGCGGCTTAAAGATTACATGCATTACGTACGAAGAGTACATCTAATTTATTTACAAAATCTATATAAATAAAAGACAATGTTCGTACTACGTGTGTGCCCTGTAGATTTAAAATTACCGATTCGACCGATGTTGCTGAAAATTTCAAAGATTGTTCTAATTAGCGTCAGGAGTTATACGGTGGTTCAAATGATGGAAGAAGTCGTGGACGCCCGGGGAAGACTTACGCACTACTTCTATTGGAATGAGATACATAGTCGAATTAAAGTGTATATAATGTGTTTTAATAATAAAAACGTAGTACTTCATGATACTACGCGAGGTGAATGGTAGAAAAAGTCGGGTAGGCCCGAGGAAGACATGCATACAAAAATTATTTGCAGTAAAAATCAGGCTTCTTAATTTGGTAGGCGGGTATGGGTACCGCCGCCCTGGGAATCATTTATTGGATGACCAACACTTTGCCACAGGTTACCCCAAATGGTTCGCTACGTTTAGTGACTTAGCAGGGGTGCCCGGGTTCTTGGGGTAATGTTTATCCAGGTCTTGATGGCGGGTGCGTCGGCCCACCTTCTGAGTGGCGGGCCGGATTGGGAGAAGCTGGTTGAGGGAGACCCTTTACAACCGGTTACCGCTGTCCAGGCCACTCGGTAGTACAGGGGCCCGACCCTCAGGCTCACGACTGAGGGTGGGCTGCCCCATCAACGAGTGTAAAAACCCCGCCGCTGTTGTTATGCCGGTTCGTGACCGGAGGGGACCCAGCAGTAGCGTTTGGGGCGCATCGGGTGACCTCTCCAGCCGGACTCTCCC
Organism: Limnephilus rhombicus; assembly: GCA_929108145.2. Lineage (NCBI taxonomy): Eukaryota > Metazoa > Arthropoda > Insecta > Trichoptera > Limnephilidae > Limnephilus > Limnephilus rhombicus. The sequence goes on along the minus strand of OV815275.1, from coordinate 38,241,770 downwards.
TATCCATCGCCTTGCACCGCAGTGGGTGGATTGGATTCATTCGTTCGTCACTCTTGGACACTCTGATCCCCAGCTTCCTACCCACCCCTCATATCTTTTCCTTCCCAGACCTCCCTCCCCCCACACCCCATCATAAAAATATTTAATTAAAATCATGACAACACAAACAACAAAAATTAACATCATTACAGCGGCGAGGAGCAGGCGTCCCCGGTGCAGGCCAAAACTGTTGGTGAATTACACCAACATTCGCGGCCTGCACACCAATTTAAACTCTGTCCACCACCATCTTTTTTCTCAACGCCCCAACCTACTTTTCCTGTCTCAAACGCAGATAGCTGAGCCTGTAGACGCCTCCTATCTGCACTGCCGGGGCATCACCCTCGCAGGCAAGTCCAGACCTAAAAGAGGTGTCTGTCTCTATAGTCGAGCTGACGTCAACTGTGTGCGACTGTTGAAACTGGAAAATTCCAGATTGGACATAATGTGGGTACGCGTCAATCTTGCCAGTACGGCAAGATTCTACGCGTGTTTATACCCCTCACCGAACCTTAGCGAATCAGACACGTACGAGCTCTTCAATCACTTAAGCGACACTATTGATGACCTCTTGCCCCGCTACCCTACGGCAGAGTTTGTGGTCCTGGGGGACTTCAATGTTCATAACGAACCTTGTTTGAAGTTCTCAGGATCAACAGACTCGGCTGGACGCCAAGCGGAATCCTTTGCCCTTTGCTACGGATTGGAGCAAATGGTGCAGGAGCCCACAAGGGTTCCTGATGTCCAGACTCACCGTTCCAATCTGTTAGACCTATTTTTAACTACTGTGCCACACGGTTACAAGATTGAAGTCACAGCGCCTTTAGGATCGTCCGACCACTGCCTGGTGACGACATCAATCCCTGTAAACTTCAGACCACCAAACGAGAGGCTGAATAGAAAAGTGTGGCACTATAGGTCAGCAGATTGGTTCGGTCTGCGGACACATTTTAATGCTTTCCCGTAGTCATCACAACCGCGATGGATGGCTTCATCCAATCTACTGTTAAGGACACTGGTGTAGGCTCAAAGCCGTGGTTCAGTCGACAATGCGCTGAAGCAGTGCGACGAAAAAACGCGGCTTACCGAGCCTACAACACATCTAGAACATCCGAAGACAGAACAGCTTACAACAAAATGATAAAGGAAACCAAGAGAATCATAAATAGGTAAAAATTCGAGCACGACCAGCAGATCAGCAGAAAGCTGGCTGCATGCCCGCATGGAAGCAGGCAATTCTGGTCGCTTAGGCTCAATAGGTCGCGATTTCTGCAAATCCAGTCTGCCACCTATTACCAGACCTGACGGCTCACTAGCAAACACCGCCACCGAAAAGGCTAACTTATTAGGTAAAATGTTTGCGGATAACTCAACCCTCGATGACCAAGGTGCTGTCCCGACGTCAGTTCCTCACTGTGATTTTCGTATGAAAAAGCTGAGGATCCGGCATCGGGAAGTACTCCATGTTTTACGAGGGCTTGATGTTAATAAAGCTAGTGGGCCTGACGGAATACCTGCCCTGGTACTGCAGAGGTGCGCTGCAGAAATAGCTCCAATTTTGACGAAGCTTTTTAAAATGTCCCTGAAGACTGGCTCTGTGCCCTCTGGTTGGAAAAAAGCGGTTATCCATCCTATTCCAAAGAAGGGTGACCGCTCCAACCCGGCCAACTACCGCCCCATAGCGTTCTGTCTAAGGTGATGGATCAACGACAAACTGCTCATATACCTCGAGAAGAACAAAATTATTAACGACCGTCAATACGGATTCCGGCGGAACCGCTCGTGCGGTGATCTTCTCGCGTATGTGACGCATGTTTGGGGGCGATGCCTGGAACGTTTCGGTGAGACTCAAACGGTTGCACTGGACATTTCCAAGGCCTTTGGCCGGTTTTGGCACCGATGACTTGTCAACAAACTGCCTTCTTACGGACTTCCCGCATCCTTGTGTACGTGGATTGCCGACTTCTTGAGGGAGAGGTCGATTCAGACGGTAGCCGATGGTTTCACCTCTTCCTCACACTCGATAAATGCTGGCGTCCCACAGGGATCGGTTTTGTCTCCGACTTTGTTTTTGTTGCACATCAACGACCTTTTGTCATGTGCACCAATTCATTGTTACGCGGATGACAGTACAGTTCATGATAGCTTTTGGTTTGACAAGCCCCCAAAGGGCTCACAAGCTCCGACAGCTCTGATGGCTTTCAAGCAAAGAATGGACGGTTACCTCGAGAGTGTTTTCTCTTGGGGTAAAAAAAATCTCGTTGAATTTAATGTTTCAAAGACCCAATCTTGTCTGATTAAGTCTAAAAGGGATCGAAATGAAAATCTAGTCTCTTCCAACGGAAGCAATCTTCCGAACAGGCCCTCCATTGATATGCTTGGTGTAACCCGAAGTGACCAGCTCAGGTACGGGGGCTCCATCGAAGCCAGAGTAAAGTTAGCCTCCCAGAAACTGAGCGTACTGTATAGGGCCCGCAGATACTTTAATAGTGCACAACTGCTAACCCTGTACAAATCGCAAGTGCGCCCCACGGTTGAATTCGACTATATGTAGAAACGGGCGGTCCGTTTGATAGATTCTCCCATCTTAACAGACGGATTGCAATCTTTAGATCACAGGCGTCGAGTGGGAATGCTGTAATATGGTAGAACAAGGGTTCTACCGGTATTACAATGGAAGATGCTCCGAGTAACTAGCATCATTGATCCCTTCGGCACCGGTGCATAGTCGGAAAACACGCCTAACGCGTGCCCAACATTTGTACACGGTTGACATTTGTCACTTGAGAACGGGTCGTTTCTTCGACTCGTTCTTATATTCAACAGCTCGACTGTGGAATGATTTGCCGGCCTCTGTGTTTCCTCCTTCCTACAACATGGGTCTCTTCAAGACCAATGTTCATTCCTTCCTCTCCCCAAAAAGACCCTCCACACAGCATCCCAGATGACATAGGCCCTGAGGGAAATTATTTTCCTCAAGTGTGTGTGGAGATAATGTAAAAAAAAAGGTTTACGTGATGAACGAAGAAAATAGTGAATGGGGAATGTATTACGTGGAACAGAATGGTTGAAAAACTCGGGGACGCCCGAGAAGACGTGACGCATGAAGTAATTCAAATATTTATGTGTGGTAAAATGTGGCGCCTGGGTTGAATGAAGAAAGGGGTGTAAGGAGAATAAATGACGTGGAAGTCAATGGTAGAATAAGTGAAGAATGTTCGAGGAAGCATGGCACGACCAGGTGAAACAAATTTTTAATAATAATGTTATTTTCACTTTAAAACTACATCCAGATTTCAGGTACACTAGTATTCATAAATTCAAAACTTTGCCAAACCATTCATAACCACAGAGCAACGCCAGGTATACATAGTTGAGAAATTCCATACCAAAACTTTTTTTTTAATTGAAGCTTCTATGGCCCCGTTGTGATTTGGAATTCGGATGAAACGGAAATGACTTTTACAGCACCTGCGAGGCATCAAACTCCTTTCAAGGCTCCTATTGGTTGAGATATAAAACGGAAGTGACGCTAGGTCTGCGCTCATTGGCCGCTTTGATTATGACCTCACTTTTCAAGGCTCCTTGGTTCTTCATTGGTTGATATTGTTTTGGCAGAGTTTCGCTTCTACCGCGTGTTAACTGCACTGCATTTATGTTTTTGTTTTGTATTGGAACACATTCATTTTTACATTACGTCAGATATAAGAACAAATTGCATTTATTTTAATAATTCCAGACATAGCTCAGTGGTCAGAGCACCTGACCGGCAATCAGAAGGACACGGGTTCAAGTCCCGTTGGCGGCAAGTATCTTTTCTCGGAAGATTTTTTCAATGTAGGTGAGTGTTTCAGGCTGATAATTATTGCTTTTAATAATTCCAGTTACATTTTTATTACAGGTCAAGACTGCCCTGGTGAAAGACAGCACAATAGGCCACTTGCATGGATTTCATAACGACTTGGATGTAAAAATCTGATATGCCTCGTTATTCTCCTGTGCCATTCGTGTGGAAAAAAATTTTTTTTAAATGATTTTCGGCCATGTAATTATCGTTTTTTCGCACCCATTAAATTATGTCCCGTCTTTCCGGTTTATAAAAAATGGTCTGATTTTTCGGATTGAAATTTTCAAAAAATCGCCAGGGGTTCAAAATTACGATTAAAAAAAAATACAGAATGTCTTTGAATATTTGCCTAAACCAAAATTTTTTTTTTAAATGTGATGCAAGTGGCCTATTCAGAATGAAAACGTTTGCTTGAAATGGCACTAGCCATGTTCAGTGACCAGCTCTAAATAACTACGTACTTCCCAACCTTCACCATTCTCATCTCCTCTTCCTATATGCTTCATTCAGCCTCACTACATATTGCTATCTATTCACACTGGTAGTTAAAACTTATGTGCGGTATTCAAACAAAAACTAAGCCAGTTATCGAACTTGAAATAAACAAAATGAATTACAACGCATTTTCTCTAACGATCATTTACATGCTGTTTTAGATGGTGTGTACTTTTAATAATCACACAGTTTCTCCTAGCTGTTAGGCAGATGGTTCCATTTATTATTTCTGACACAACGTACAAACAATGCTTCTTTCATATCCATCGCCTCCTGACACACTTTCGGTTATTTCGGTATTTTACGAACGTGCCCTCGTTCAGTCCATTACCTACAGTAGGCCGAAAACTCAACATCTCTCTCAACAATCTCAACATCTACCATTTATGCACAACCACATTATTACAAACTCATCACACTCATTTTCATTATCATTCATTCCCTACTAGTGAATAGGTACATAATATTAACAAATCATTGCTATTTTTTTAAACATTATCTCCACACGGGAGGCCCTGAGGAAAATAATTCCCATCAGGGCCTATGTCATCTTTGGAGATGCTGTGTGGAGGGTATTTTTAAGAAAGGAAGGATAGGAAGTTCTGGGCAGGAAAAGGGTATTAATTAAAGGGGTAGGTATGAGTTTGAGGGTTAGTGTGTCCAGGAGTGACGGACATATGAATCCATCTCTCCCACTGCGGTGCAAGGCGATGTTCCGAAAGAGTACGTCTGGTTAAGTCAAAGGGACTCCCTCAACCATTCTCTCTCGATACGGTCTGCTATGCAGCCGGACAAACCTCACCGCATGAACCCGGGCACCCCTGCTAAGTCGCCATACGTAGCGAACCACTTGGGGTGACCTATGATAGAGGTGTTGGTTATCCAATAAATGGTTCCCGGGACGGCGGTTTTTAATAGTGTATAGATATAAATCTTCTAATATATAAATGGTAATGTCCGTTAGTGGCGGGCAGGCAAATGGCGTGGATTTGATTCGTGTACAAATTTACAGTTTTATTCCGAATAATCACATTGCACACTCGACAAAACAAATGGAATGAGATTTCAAAAAAACCACCTTCATCTCCATATTTCAAATCAATCAAATCAGTGGTTGGATTCTTCTTGGTGAAATTTCCAACACAACGCCGGGGACCTCAGCTAGTCTTACTATAAAAGAACCTAACTAATCTAATTATTATTTTTTTTAGTGTAATTTATAAGTAATCAATTAACATTCAAATCAAATGTAATTATTAACTAATTAATTTAGTACGTGCAATTATTATTAATTTCCACAAACACAGACAGCAAATCAAAATTAATCAACCCTTAGTTTTAACCACTTTTATTATATAAAAAACGAACAGGTTTCGTAAGCAATGCTTACTTCTTCAGGGTTTACTAAAAATTAAATTTCAAAAATTGACTTAGAGATATACTGGTATATGGATGGGCGGGAGTGTGAAGGGAGGGGGGTGATTGGGCATAAATTACAACGGGAACCAATTTAACGGGAAGGGTTATTTAAAAAGATTCTTTATCTTCTTCATCTCATTTCTAATTTTTAATATTTCAAGTTTATCTAAAATGTAAATAGACACCATTAATATTACAGTAAAAAACTTTATTCCATTATTATAATTAAAAGTATGGTTCATCTCCAAAAAATTATTAGCAAAATCCGAAAAACTATTAATGTTTAAACCTCATATGCCTCTTTATCCTATTTTCAAGGATCCTCGAAGTTTTACCTATATGAAAACATCCACAATCTCTACAATTTAGTTCATAGACTTCAGATTTTTTTTTTAAATTTTAAGTGCTTATCTAAGCCCTCATGCTGATAGAATTACATTTGGTTATAGAATTATTCAATAACATTATTTTCCTCATTTTTTTCTCCTCGTGATCTTTTTGTATGACTTAAGAAATTGTATGCTTATATTTTTTGTTAAGATTGTTTTCAGTTAATTTAGGGTTGTACCAATTATTAATTGTAATTGTTATTTTTTATTTTATTAATTCTTAATTTAAGGCCTGATAGTACCCTCTCAAAACGATAGATACGAGTATGTAATTACGATTTTTAGAGGGAGCTTGCTAATAATAAAAACGTTAATATTTAAGCGAAAATTGTGAAAATGTTTAATAGAACACAACTCATTTAAAATAGAGCAAAAATCTAGTTTAAAACAGCATTTACAGAAACACTGTGAATTTTTTAATTGTTTATGATAATTTTTGAGTATATTTAGCGATTTTTTTATCAAGGGAATTTCATATATATAGTTTCGGCGTGGGGAATGTATAGTTATTGTCTTCAAGAATAACATATATTTTTCAAGAGCTCTAAAACGTTTTTAAAGAAAATATGTAATAAATGAGTAGAAATGCGGGAAGAATGGGTCTGAGTTTCTCTGTCAGTTACGCGCCTTACTCTCTTCTTCCTTGCGCTGTCCCAACTCATTGTCTAGGTAGGCTGTTGGGGTCAGCTCTTCTCGTTCTCACTGTGTGGTCTGATGGTCTCCGTCTTATCAAGGGCGGATCCAGCTTTGGCGCCAGGGGGGGTCACATAGCGCCAGGGGGGGGGGGTCACATAGTCGTGGTCAAGTCACAAGAAGTTATAATTTAATTTTTATAATAATAGATACAAGTAAAAAGTAGGTCCACCTAGGTCCTGGACCCAGCCCAGGGGGGTCATGACCTCCATGACCCCCCCCCCCCCCCCCCTGGATCCGCCCTTGCGTCTTATGTGCCCATACCATCACAACTGTCGTTCCTCCAGCTTACTGTTTATGTCTGTGACACCCAGGCTACCACGAATGCGTGATCTTTTTATCTTATATTTTAGTGATACTCCTGCCGACCATCTAATCATTCTCATTTCTGTGCACGCGCATGCGCCTTACTCACTGTTATTTATATTTATTAATCACAATGAGAATCAAAATTTCATTATGTACTGATAGTAAATAAGTAATGAATCATAACAACAAGAAAAAACTCCGTACATAAAGTCCTTATTGCGGTAACTGGATTGTGTATTTAGTCTATAGTCTATAGCATTTCAGTGAAAATGTATTAGATTTGATAGATTATGTTTTGTATGGTGTATAAATTGTATGTTGTATTTGTATGTATTCTTGTATATTTCATAGAAGACTAGAGTAACTTTTGTTTTTCAATCATTTTCAAAGCATATACCATTTCCAACCAACTATCAATCACACTCACTTACCAATAGGATGCATGATTTAGGCAACAAATTTGGTGGTATTGTAGATATATTCGCTGATTCCCTTTATATTCTAAAATGCAATTTAAACCAACACTTTGTGGAATCCTACAAATTATTGTTACGTGGGTATAATATATTTTACGATTTGATGTGTTATTGTAATGTTTAATATTATATTTTGTTCTATGTTATTGTCAAATATCTCTATGTTATTGTCATTGTTTAAAATATTTCACGGTTTTACGCAAGAATATACAAGTGGTTTTTTCTTCAATAACTACTTGTATATTCTTAAAATTTTTTCACTTTTATAACTTTTGGTATAAATTCTATGTATGTGTAATCCTCGATAACTTAAATATTATTTTATAATCTATGTAAAAGCCCCTACGGGCGTATAACAACAATAAATAAATAAATTCCAAAGACTTTATTTTATTAATCTAGGACTGAAATGGTATAGGCTTTTTAGATGATTTTGCACATACAAAAGTTAGGTAGATACTCTAGTATAATATAATCGTCACTATATACGAATATGAACTGGGAACTGGTCCAGGCAACCCTTTCACAAATCAAATTGATTATTGTATTACAACAACAATGATAAAATATAACGGTTGTTTACTGAAATAATTTATGTATTTGTAGACAAAGTAAAACACATTTATAAAAAATGTTCATTTTGACGGCCGGCGTGGTCCAGCGGTAAGGCTTTTGACTCGCACACCGAAGGTAACGGGATCGAATCCTGGCGAGGCAAATAAATTTAATTTGATGAATTTGTGTTATTTCACAATTTATTCATTTAAATAATATACAGTATATTTGCTGCACGTTCCAGAGTGGAAAATAATCTCAGTATCGCCCTGGTGTAAGACCACCATTCAGATTGAAACGATGGTTGAAATGGCATTAGCCGTGTTTGGTGACCAGATCTGAATAGCCAGGTACTTCCCCACCTTCCTCTTCCCTATCTCTTTCCCCTCCCACTACCTTCAGCCTCACAACATACGCCAGTTGGGGATGCCATAGTCTCACTGGCTTCAGACGGGAGCAGTTGAGACTCAGAGAAAAAAAATTTAACAATTACTAATTTTCAGAGACACATTTAAATTTGTGAGTACCCAGAATGGAAGACACTCATCTCCCTGGTGAAAGACAAATGGAAAAGTTGAAATTGTTTTAACCGTAATTTGGTGACAAGATATGAACAGCCAGGTACTTCCCAACCTTCCTCTTCTCTCCATCTCCTTTCCTTCCCCACTCTCTTCAAACACAGAAAGTAAGAAATTTAATGATGCCTTCGGACAGTAGGTATTCATATTTAATATATAAGTTCCAATTTTTAAAATAACTTCAATTTGAATTTTTTTACAATAGCTCTACACAGGAGGCCCTGGGGAAAATAATTTCCAACAGGGCCTACTGTCATCTTAGGGGATGCTGTGTGTAGTGTCTTTTTAAGGAAAGGAAGGATAGGAAGTTCTGGAAAAGAAAAGGGTATTAATTAAAGGGGTGGGTATGAATTTGAGGGTTAGTGTGTCCAGGACAAATAAATCCATCCCTCAAACTGTGGTGCAAGGCAGTTGTTTCAAGGAAATTCTAGGAAGGAAAGAGATACGAGAGGTGGGTAGGAATCTGGGGGTCATTGTGTTCAGGAGTGACGAACGTATGAATGAATTCCTCCCCCTGCGGTGCAAGGCGATGTGTTGAGAGATTCCGGCTGAAAAAATCAAAAGGTCTCAACCAATCTCACCCGATCCGGCCCACCACGCAGAAGGTGGGCAAACGCATCCGCCGCCAAGAACTAGACAAACCTCACCCCATGAACCAAGGCACCAAACTTGTTGCGAACCACTGGGGGTGACCTATGGCAGAATCCAGTAAATGGTAAATAATTCGATTGAAACTTTTGAAACGTTTAGCCAGTTTAGTGCGATATTGAATCGGTAGATTTGGATTTGTATGTTCGATGTTCTATTCAGTTATGCTAAAAGTGATTAAGTACTATGTAGGTGTGATAAGTACCTATATATTTATTATTTATTAGAAGAATGCGGGCAGAAGCATAATGTTGTAAGTACAAGCAAGTAAAACAGATCGTAATAAAACCCTGTAATAAAGTAATCTGAATCAGCTGTATGCTGTACATATTTATGATTGTAAGCGCGTAGTAGCTAATACATAGTTGTACTGGTCCGAGCGCAGTTAGGTAGGTACATTACATCGCTTTGGCGTACGTTTGGAAAGCGCGGAGAAAGTTGAGACAATAAAATAAATAATTAACGTAGAATATCGTAAAACAGTAAATACAGTAGAGATATTTTCTGTTTTACATTATACTTTCAAATTTTTCAGATATTCAATGTTTTCGTTTGTTTTCTTGTTCATTTTAGGAACTTGATTTTTAAAAACAATCAATTCAATATTTATGTTTTGTGCAAAAATTATTGCAAATTTATACAGTGCAACTGAATTATTCTTAAGGTGTTTTTCTTACCTGAATCGCAAAAGTCAGTTTGTTTATAAATAATAGGTAGGTTGCTGTCTCCGTTCCGCACGCAAAGTTCTCATACTTTAATTTATAAACAATATAACACATCACAGATCAACAATTTAAATACACAAGGCTGTTAAAGTCACCACTGGCCGTATAAAACATTATTTCTTGGTTAACTTCAGTGTTCAGTCCCACCTGGAAAGGTGTTTGGCGAAGAAGGTAATACTGCTTGCACAAAATGCTAAGTTATTCGGCGCGTACTTATAGATTTATATATGAAATATGTTCCGAAATGTATCACTTAACACTGGTATTGTTCACTCGTTTCATGTGGAACATTTTAACACTTGGAAACAGTTATTTGTTGAACATTTTAGTCGATTTTGTGGTAATCTGACACTTCTTATAAATATTACGGCCCGCGCGAGTCCCATCTCCTACCTGCGAACCAATTGTGCTCGAGAAAACATAGTGATTATACCTACCGATTTGTATACATCACGAACATTCCATAGATGTATGCGTTCGTAGAATGGTAATCTATAGAAGAGACATGTTATATTTTGCGTTAGCGCCTGCAAATTGCACATATTATATATCTCGCATTATTGTTTAGGTACACACTGTTTGTGCATTTTTAATTATTGTTTAATAATGTAAAATAATATAGAAATGATTGCAGTATTATCGAAGTAAAGGGTTTTTACCTATAAATTACGAGAGACAAACTACATAAGTTCTCACTATCGTAGTAAAATAGGCTGAAAATCAATATCAATACATCTTAATACTTACATAAAACAAAGTCGGGTTAGTTAGAACCATTTAGAACTCGAGAACCGATGTTTATGATCTTTGATTTGTTGGATTTGTCTCCGCCCTGAATAGCAGAATAGCTATTATTGTAAAAAACAAGTAAACATTGAACATTGTAAAAAATCGAGATAAAAGAAATTTCTTTTCCTCATCCATTTTGTTTGGAACGAATTATCACCTTTTGTAAGAGCTGCAGGAATATTGTGATAAATATAATGTTGAGTAGTGAGTGAATTCCAAAAATTCAAAAACATCAAATGTCAATGCGCTGGTTGTTTTGCTTTTGTTCTTAAACAAACAAGCCCCTCTTTCTTACACACAATAATGGTGGGTTTCTTCATTTACCGAGAATGCTAAATGCAATGCTTTTTAAATTTCGATCGTTTACTTTTACAATTAGCATTGCATTTAGCATTCTCGGTAAATGAAGAAACCCACCTTAAAACGTTGCGTTAAAACTCGGCGTTGGCGCTTTTATAACTTTCTCGATATGATTGTTCATACGAACGCTTAAAAATCACTCTTGTTTCGTTTCTCGCTTCAGTAAGACGTGGAAATTGTTTCTGCATAATTAATAGCAATAGCGATTTGTGTTGCTAGAAGACGAAAACAAAACAAAAGGCTTTCTGGGTTCATCCTCTGAATGAACTGGGATACTTAAAAGGGCAGTTTATGACACTATACGAAGAATTAAGGCAATACCCCGATAATTTTTTTAGTTATTTTTGATTGTCTATTACAATATTTGACGAACTGTTGACGATAGTGGGGCCTCGAATAACACTTCAAGATACCAACATGCGTTTGGCGATACCACCTGTACAACGTCTAGTTTTATTTACCTCAGTGTAACACACGAAGGTAAATAAAACAATAATTACAAAACAATTTTTATTTATTAAAAACTTAGTTATCAAATTTAACTATCATCGGGACATAAATAAAATTCTTCTGGTGAACTTATATAAGTCATCACGTTTTGAACTTGATTCGTCAGTGTTGGATGGATATGGGCAAATATTTGGGTTGAAAGTGGTAAAAAGCTTTGTGCGGAGTGGAACAGAACTTAGTGCAATTAATTTAGCGGGGCGATATCGACGATTATCTAGAATTCTAATTATTTTAGATGGATGTATAGGATTAACGGATAAAGATTGATGCACCGGCGCTGTTTTACCGCTCGTGTGAATAATAATACGAAGTTTCATATGATCTATTCCCTTTAACGCCCAACGCCCAGCGCTCAAAATGTGACACTGCTCGATAAAAAAGCGCCGCGTTTTAAAAGCGCCAACGTATGAACATATGCTTGGAAATGCATTTGTTCTATTTGAACGCTTTTTTAACGAACGTTACAAAAGCTCCCGTGAGAATGAGGCCTAAATGTCAACACTTGAAAATGGGACAAACGGTGAAAGAATGTCTGCACCCCTCCAAAGGAAAAATACAATATATCTACCTATCTATCGATATCTATATCTTTGATTAAGATCTATGGAAATAAAAATGAATCGCCTAAATGTATGTACGCGCATAACTTCCGAACGACTTACTTATTTCTTTTATTTTATTTTATTATTTCATACAATTTTTGAAAGTACACTTTTATGTTGTTTTTTTACTACCTTACTAGGCTAATGCCCATGTTAAGGTAATCATACATGATATAAGTTATACAGTGTGAGAACTATAACAAAATATAGGTTTGAAATAGAAATTATAAGATATTAGAAAGAAGATAAAGAAAAAGATAAAAATATTTAAGGTAAAATATAACAAGATATATGTATACGTAAGTACATACACACATACATATGCATATACAAACACATAAATACATATACATACATACAAACACATATATATATACATACATATTATATGAAATTGAAAATAACAAATTTCATTCAAACTTTGGGGATTTGATTTGTGCATGCCCGCGAAGGTTTCTGTATATATTGGTAAGCTCTGGCTTTATGAAATTTGTATAAAAAAATGAGATTGGTGGCACGCGAGCTGTTTGAAAACTGAATGTACCGGGACTGAATGAATGGAATGCGGGAAGGGGGAGGGGAACCCGTGTGGGGAGACGGGAACTTGGGAGGGGGGTTCGCGGGACGGGGAAAGTGGGCGAGGGGAGTGGGAACGCGAGTGGGGAAGAGGACGTGGGAGAGTAAGGGGAGGCGGAAGGGGAGCGGACGAATGGGAAAGGACACGCAGGGAGAAACAATTTATTTATTAAGTGGCGTAGCAACGCATACCGGGAACTCTCTGTAATAATACAAATGGAGCGACCGATCGATTTGATTTGTGTGCAAATAAACAGATGGCCGTGTGAGTTAAAAGGTTGGGTAACCATACAGTAGACGTTTCGTTGTGTTTCGTTAGCTACAGCAACGCGTGGCCGGATCAGCTAGTGTATATTATAAAAGAAAGTCCAAAAAAACGTTCGGCTCGCAAAACCTCAGAAACTGGTCCCGGTAGGATCAATGGAATTACATGGTGTGGTGGATCTCTATCCACCCTATAGGATGACAGTTTCCGTTTTTACCTAAAGGGCGTGCTTTTGAAGATATAAGGGCTGAAAGTTTCGCCCTCTTGAAGTTTCTAGAACAGTCTTCCGAAAAGTTCTAGAAGGTTCGACAGAGCTGTGGAATATTCGGGAATAGGGAATCGGGAGTATCATTGTGGGGCATTCCAGAACACACTCGAATGTTGTCCTGAGCGAAGCCGGGTAACCCAGTTAGAAATAAAATAATTCATTCAGTTCATGATTTTGTGTTCTGGATCGGAAAACATTATCTACAACCTGATTTTTTTTACTAACGTATATTATGAACAAATAATTACATGTAGATATCTATTTGTGTGCGTTTGTTTTCTATATACTGTGTGTCCTCAACGTTAGGAGTTTAGCTGTGTTGTGGAGTACTTTGTGCAAGATTTAGTCGATTTATTTTATGTGAAGAATTAAATTCGTAATATCGTAGGTATAAAACAAATATATAAATTGAAAAAGATTATCACATTTTTCAGTGTAATTCATCTAAAACACAATTGGAATTCCTTGAATTCATTTTTAAAACATAATGTATTGATATGATGAGTCTAACAGTGATACTTAAAATAATTCAAAATCTACTCTTTCGTAATGGCGATAGTTTAATTATTTTACAAACATACACTTTTTGCAAGTAACTCTTTAAAATACTAAAGATGAATTAATTGTTTGCGCCCGTATGGACTTAAAATGAAAATGAATAAGTTATTTTGTCCATCAAACTAATGTCTTTCAAAAAAGTCAATATTCTATACGTGAATCAATCCAATTAAATAATCTATTAAAAGCGTAACTTGCAAAAAACGTTTTAAACTAAAATAATTAAATTAGTGTGGAGGTCGAACAAAGGTCACCGATCTTCAATAAAATACTCACATTTTATGCTAGCGAAACTTTTTTTTTTTTTTTAATTTAAGTTTTTATTCCAGCAGGACTGGGAGGGTAGTGCAATCCCAGTCTGCCATATTACATAGACAACTATTAACTATAATGCTACGTCCAGACTGAAGCCAACCTTCCAATTCCGAACTTAGTTCGGAGTTGGAAGGTTGGCCGATCGTGTGGTCGCTGCGGCCAACCCTCCAACCCCGAATTCCGTACTCCAAAATGGCGGACATGAAACAGCTGTAGCTACGCTGTATCCTTTTCAGTTGCCTATAATTATTACGTACGTATAATTTATTTTATTTATTTATTTATTTATTATTAGTTTCAATAGCAAGGTTTGTACATGTATGTATAATGTATAGTATAAGTATAGATTCTTTTTTTTTTTTCACAGACCTCCTCACTAGGATTTCCTGTTCTGAGGTGGCCTGTAGTTTTTTTTAAATATTTGTATTTGGTTATGGATTGTCTTTATATCATCTTCACGATGTTTGTAATTTTATTATCACTTTGATCTCTCAGCCATGTTTTTACTTTTCTTTTAAATATATTCATTTCCTTTATATTTTTGATTTGATCTGGTAGAGCATTGTATAATTTCATAGCATGGAATTTATTATTTCTCTGTCCAAAAGATGTGTTCAAACTGGGAGTAACCAGGATGTTATTGCTTACTGCCCTGGTTGAGTATTTATGTTGGGCAGTGGAGTATACATATATGTTTTTTTTCAGTTTAAATAAAATATTTTTTGAATAAAGTTTCTGTACATTGAAGACTTGAAAGTTATTAAATATTTCTTCCGTCGGAGTTCTAAGCGGAACTTTCAGTATTGTCTTTAGTACTCCTTTTTGGGCTATATTGAGTCGCTCTGTGTGAGTGCTCAAGGCAGACCCCCATCCAGTTATACCGTACTCTATTTGTGATTGACACAAAGCATAGTATACTTTTTTAATATCGTTTATGTTGAGGATATTACGAATGTTTCTAAAGAAGTATATGTACCTGGTTAGTTTTTTTGTAATTACGTCAATTTGTGAGTTCCATCGGAGATTATCATCAATCTCAATTCCAATCATATACTTATATACACGACATGTTTTCAAACAATTGTTATACCACTCTCCGTAATAATATAGTCATTTTAATAGTACGCGGCACGGTGTGGACAGCTGCGGCAGACTGGTTCGTGTGAGTTGGCCGTCGGGATCGCCTCGAAGGCGATCCCGGGCCAACGCGAACTCCAACCTTCCAACTCGAACTTCCAACGCACGAACACCCCTCCACACGATCGTCCAAACGTTTGAAGTTGGAACGTTGGCCGCAGTGTAGGCTTACCATAAAAGAAAAAAAAATGTTTACATATTAGGTAGGTACCTAATTAAAACATAAAATGAAAACAAAATTCATCACACAAATGAAAAAAAATAAGCATAAAATTAAAATAAATAATAATTGAACAGAATTAAAAACAAAAAAGATATTTTAGGATTATCCGTCAGGGAGAAAAAGCATGAAAGAGCATATTTTGAATTCTTGTTTCAACCAATAATATTCTGAACTTTTCTATTAGCTTAACGTAACATGGATATGAGAATAATACGCTATATAAAACTTTAGAATAAATTTATATGAGTAGCTCGCTAGATCTTAAGATTTTAATGTGATCTCTGTGAAACCACTGAACTTAAAAAAAAGAGTTAAGTACTAAATAACGCCTAACGTAATTTTTACTCCTTGTAACATTTCAAGTTTCTCTCACATCTTTATCTATGGCAATGCTTTACGATATGTCAAATTGGAGATTTGACAAATCGATTTTTTTTATCTTTGACTGGTTTATTAAGTTTATTTATGCTTTCTACGAAATACTACGATGATACGTAACAAAACATATCATTGATTGGTTTATTTATGCATATCGGGATTAATACATTTATGTGCGTATCATTACCGAAGGTGTAGATGTATTGCAATGTATTGTTAGGATATTTAGATATTTCATTGAGGATAAATGGCCAGAATTACTGGACACAGTTAAAATGCTCAAATTATGTTAAAAACAGTTTGTATCAATGAGAAACAACTATTACATATGCTTAAGTTATAATGCATTGTACAATTTCTCACAACATACTTTTTAAGAAACTTATTAAACTCGGCATAACTGGAAATGAACTTAACTTACTGAAAAGTTTTATGTCAGAGAGAACTCAACAAGTCATTATCAACAAAGTGAACCCCCTCCGATCAGTTAGGGAGTGCCCCAGGGTAGTGTTCTACGTCCCATAATGTTTATTATCTACATCAATGATATCTGTGAACTAATTACAGAAGGCAACATTGTGACATTCGCTGATGACACCGTAATACTTTGTCAAGCTGACTCATGGATCAAGGCATTCCTCAAAGCTGAGAAAAGTCTTGCTGTCATCAAACAATGGCTCAATGAAAACAAACTTACTCTAAATACAAAAAAAAACTAAATTCATAACACATAGTACAACTCAAAGACGTCAACCTCCTCCAACCTTCGCTCTGAAAATACACGACTGCTCCCAACCCTTCTCAACATGCAATTGCGAAATCATAGAAAATGTCAAACAAATAAAATATCTAGGCATCATAATTGACGAAAACCTACACTGGAATGACCACATTAACTTATTTACATCCAAGCTTAAAAAAATCATGTATATAAAAGACATCTTCCCTCGCACAATACTAAGATCTATTTACTTTGCTCTTTCCCAATCTTTAATCTTGTATGGTCTTCTGTCTTGGGGAAGTGCAAGAAATATTTCTCTAGATCCACTAGAAAAAGCACAAAAGGCAACAATCAAACTAATTCTTCAAGTAGCTTATGATACAGACTCTGAAAAAATTTACAAGATGCTTGACGTCTCTTGCTTGCTCTCAACTGCTCTCTAGTTCACTTCATGTATATTTTTTATTCTTTATTTTATATTTTTTCTTTTTACTGTAATGTATTATCCTTTGCGACTTTAGTATATTATGATGCTCAACTTACATCAACTTACTACTTTATGTCTTTATAATATTATGATGACTATCTCAACACAGCTACCTACATCTACTATATGTGCAATACTGCCACAATGGGTGGTACTACGGTGTCCTCCTTGAGAGTCTCAAGGGGGATACTGTGCTATCACCTATGATGGCATAATAATGCATGCGTACACCTTAGCACAGGTTCTCCCAGTGAGGTGTTCTCAATCCATAACTACATTCGTTTTAACCAATTACATACAGTTGCCGATCATATTTCACTCTACTCCCTACTACGTTTCATATTAAGAATATTTTTTGTTTTACTTCCATCTTATGTCATTGTCATTACATTTATTAACTGTATGTCATTGTATTTATTAACTGTATGTAAGAGCATAGAAATGAATAAATAAATAAATAAAATAAAAATTGTAAAAACGGTGATCCTCGTTAAATTACGAGAGTGCGCAGAATGGGCACAGAAGCATTTTAACCACCAACTACTTACTTTCTAAAGTACGAATAATTAATAGGAAAAATTAAAGCTTGTAAAGTAACACGCTGAAACATTTCGGGACTTTTTAGGTTCATGGAATAAAACCATTCCCATCTGACCGTTGGGAAAGTTCTGACCCAAAACCGTTCTAATATTAATACTCCTGAAATTCATGCTGGGACTTGCATTACGACGCACTCCCAAACCAAATTCGTGTTCCGAAAGAAATTTCATAATCGTTTGGAAAACATGAATGGTTTTAACTAGGTAATGCAATCCCGGTATACGGGGATCCCGAAATACCGGGATCCCGCAGAGATTTTGCGGGACTAATCTCGGTCGAAAATTTTGCGGGATCCCGCTGGACTGGCGGGATTACAGAGAAGCATAGTATGAAGAGTTCAAGATCAACAGCCCAACAACTTAGATCTGGCAATATGAGCAACCTTGAGGTTTTGATAAAGAAGGAAATGAATACTTCCGGTGGATTAAAAGGCACATACCTTCAATTCACTTACAATACGCTAATGACTATTGTGCCCATTAGCGTGGAAGCCGAACGAGCTGTTTCAGCCGCTGGCTACCTACCTTGTGTCCAATATCAGAAGCCGTTTATCAGACGACACAATTAATACTTTAACTTTTTTACTAAGCTTTTTCCAAAATAATGTTTAAACTTATGATGCTTATTGTAGAAGAATATTGTTTATCGTGTGAACGTTATTATTTAAATTTAAGCTGTTGTGTAAATTTACGTCTTATCTTATTCTTTGCTAATTTATGACTTAAAATTTACCTATGTCCAACTAAAGGTATATTAATAAAACATTTAAAATGTCCCAAAGAACTTGTTTGATTAGGTATAAATTTAAAACTCTAAAAAAAAAGTTGGTAGATCGAGGCATTAGGTCTTTATTATACGATTGATTAGATATCTAAGTCCACCCTGCTGGATCCCGCAAATACCTGGATCCAGCGGGACTAAGATTGTTCAGTCCCGAAAATACCTGGATTGACATGGTCTTGCGGGATTGCATTCCCTAGTTTTAACTAAACGAGATTGAATACTTTCACACCATGACATGTCATCTAAAATGGTTATCCCACAAATTGCGAGAAAGAAAAAACACATTATCGATATTTGCTATTATTTTGCAAGAGATAAAAGTGAAAAAAAAAACTGCAAGGAAATTAGGGTTAATTTGTTCAAAAATCACATAATTAATATTTGGTACAAGTATTAAAATTCATAATTAAATCTTACCCTGGCTTCCTCGCCCTACTGAACCCGTGATGATTTTTTGTTTAATCCGCAACTCCCGAACTATTTGCCACAGCGACCTCCCCCCTCAGAACCCTAAGTTGAGGTTCAAACTTGTCAGCTAGAGTACATCTCAACCCTTGGGTGGGTCCAACGGAGCCATAATGCCACTTTTTTTACTGGACTTGAGCGAATGAATGCATCACCCAAAGTCATTAATA
Source organism: Limnephilus rhombicus (assembly GCA_929108145.2). Classification (NCBI taxonomy): domain Eukaryota; kingdom Metazoa; phylum Arthropoda; class Insecta; order Trichoptera; family Limnephilidae; genus Limnephilus; species Limnephilus rhombicus. The sequence goes on along the minus strand of OV815275.1, from coordinate 38,222,390 downwards.
CGAAGCAAAGCGTGCATCTAGAAAGAACTTCTTCAATGGATTGAATTTCTGAGTGAACCATACATGAAAGAAAGGATGAAACACGGGAGGATACCTAATGAACCGCAGTTGAAAATCTCTGATATCTTTAAAGCACCACTTGTACATCATCCTCATCCCGAAGAAGTCCTAAATGGCAATAAAAGGAAAATTTGTTTTGTATGCGGTCCTGGCAAGAGTGCCCATCCAGATTGTCCATTTTATATCAAGTCTGCATCACATAGATGCACACAGAGTATGCAGAATCTGCTTCAATAATTGAAAAAAATATCAAATTTACCCGTTGTAATTTTTGTCATTTATATTATTGAAGTGGAACTTCGTAAGCACCGTTGTGATTTGAAACTCGATGAAACGGAAATGAGCGACACAAAAAAGAGACAAATAGATACATCTATACGATTTAGCCTGCAAGAGAATGAGATAGCAATAAAATATTTGCGCGGGTACTCGGTTCCAATATAAAACAATAAATCCACAATTCCACGCAAGTCTATTTTTTTTGTTGTTGTTTAAGACAATTCACCCTAAAAAGAGCGCTATGTCAAGTCTATTTTAGTGTAGTAATCTTAATACACTTACATCAGCCGTGCGTTCTTTACGGATCTCCACATTGTTGGAATATTTGATGGCCCTGTGATGGCAACACCGACTGTTCCGTTTCCATTTTTTTTTTGCTTTTTCTTCTGTTTGAATTAGAGTCAACTAGAGTATTGTTTAGCTTACAATAAATACATCTGTACCATGCAATTGCGTTTAATTAATTACTAACCAAAACACGATCATACATGTTTTTTAACACACATACTCCTCAGGGATCTCATTTCTACAGCATTCAGTCTACTTCCTCTGCCATTTCCAAACTTTAGGTTAGGTACCACTGCTAGCGTTGTTTCTTTGGGCAGTGAATTTTATGTAAGCGCCAACCGCGTTCAGTCCTCCATTGTAGAGTTACCTACGTATTTACCCATCTTTCAATATATCTATAACAATAATTACAAATGCAAATAATTATTCTCAAAGCAAAGGTTGTAAGAAGTGATGTAGATCCTAAATAAACTTTTTTGTAATCGACTTAAAACTAAAAATTCAATAATAAAGCAAGTAAAAATTGTGATGAAAAAGAATTTATATCAATTTTATTATTATACCTACTGGCACAGACCCATGAAAAATAACGGGACAGTCATAGTCATATAAATAATTTATATTGTTCTGAAATAAAACCAACAAAATGCTTTTACAGCATTTTCTGCAAACCTTGGGTCAAGGGTTTGATTCGATTTGATTGTTTCAACCATCGGCTTGTTGCCATCCCAACTAGTCCTGGGTCGGTCGTGAATAACCCGCTCATTGAAACCCGCTCACGGACCACAAAAAAGCGAGCGGGTCATTTTTTTCGTCAGCACCCGGGTCTCGCGACCCACTTCTCGCAACCGCTCTACTACTGCTACCTGGGTTTCGGGTGCGGAAGTGGCGGGGCGAGCGACGATAGATAGATGTAATATGAGAGAGCGAGCGGGTTGTCAACACCCGGGTTTCGCCACCTTCTCTCTCGACTCGAAAGTAGCTGGGTGAAGCGTAATCGAGTTTCATATTTTGTGTCGCGAAAAGAGCGGGTCTTCGCGACCCGCTCATGATGCCAATGTGTCGTGAGCGACCCGGGTCATGTAAAACGATCGATTGACCCAGGACTAATCCCAACACAATATAATATTATGGAAAATGTCAGCAGCTGGACGTATTTTGCTCACACCAATGTAAATTCATATGTTGCTATAAAATTTAGTTTTCCATATTAAATTATTTCAGATCATTTCAAAATTCATAGTCCAATACCAAAATTCATAGTAGAACCAGCATGGCTTTAGAAAGAACAGAAGTACACAACACGCTTTAACCTCAGTAACAGACTTTATTAACTCTAACCTTGACTCAAAGAAAAAAGTAATTTCAATATATCTAGACTTATGTAAAGCCTTCGATACAATATCTCACAATATACTTTTTAAGAAACTTAATAAACTCGGCATAACTGGAAATGAACTTAACTTACTGAAAAGTTTTATGTCAGAGAGAACTCAACAAGCATTATCAACAAAGTGAAAAGTGAACCCCTTCCGATCAGTTACGGAGTGCCCCAGGGTAGTGTTCTAGGTCCCATAATGTTTCTTATCTACATCAATGATATCTGTGAACTAATTACAGAAGGCAACATTGTGACATTCGCTGATGACACCGTAATACTTTGTCAAGCTGACTCATGGATCAAGGCATTCCTTAAAGCTGAGAAAAGTCTTGCTGTCATCAAACAATGGCTCAATGAAAACAAACTTACTCTAAATACAAAAAAAACTAAATTCATTACACAAAGTATAACTCAAAGAGGTCAACCTCCTCCAACCTTCACTCTGAAAATACACGACTGCTCCCAACCCTTCTCATCGTGCAATTGCGAAATCATACAAAATGTCAAACAAATAAAATATCTAGGCGTGATAATTGACGAAAACCTACGCTGGAATGACCACATTAACTTAATTACATCCAAGCTTAAAAAAATCATGTATCTTTTAAATAATATAAAAAATATCTTCCCACGCACAATACTAAGATCTATCTACTTTGCTCTTTCCCAATCTTTAATCATGTATGGTCTTCTGTCTTGGGGAAGTGCAAGTAATATTTCTCTAGATCCACTAGAAAAGGCACAAAAGGCAACAATCAAACTAATACTTCAAGTAGCATATGATACAGACTCTGAAAAAATTTTCAAGATGCTCGACGTTTTGTCAATCAGACAACTCTACGCTAAATCGTCTATTCTTCACCTCTTCAAATTCAAACTTCATATCCCTTTACTTTCTCAGTCCTCAATAACAAGCCGGTCCTCAACAAACCTAACACTCAACATTCCGCTAAAGCACACGACCCACGGACAAAGATCCTTTAACTACTATTCTATCAAACTATATAACAGCATGCCACCTTCTTTGAAACAATCTGCTGATTTTTCACCAACAAATAAACTAAAAAAACAAATCACAGTCTGGATAAAAGCTAAAGGAACACTATTTTTCCAAAACCTATTTACTCCAAACCAAACATAAAAATTAACTTATTAATAACCAATGTGCAATAACCATTAAATAAAATAAATATAAAACTTTCTTCTACAACACATTAATACTTGTCACACATAATCATAAATAAACACGTAAACACCTCAGCACAGGTTCTCCTAGTGAGGTGTTCACGAAACATACAATACCTATCCACAGTTTCACCTTCGCAAACCTACCATACACCCTACATAATAAAATTGTAAAATATATTATGTAAAAATGTTTTGAAAATTTATCTATTATGTAAAAATGTTAATTAATAGGTAAATACTGTAATACATAGAAATAAATAAATAAATAAATACATTTCAAAACAAGATAACAATTCATACATTGACAGAACAAGATGAATAAAAAATGTAAATATTTATTTAGAAATACAAAATCGACGAAAGCAAATCATATTCAGGACATTAAATTAGTAAAAAATCTTCCAAAACAAACGCCAAAATGTGCATCGTAAAGGTAATATTTTGAATAATCTAAAAATTTGAATTAACGCCTCCGCCTCCTCAACTTGACGCGCTTGGAGCCTGGACTCCTGCAGGGACAGGGGCAGAGACACTTGGATTTCCGTCGTCTCCTTTTTTTGCAGGATCTTTTCCTTCTGGGCCTTCTGCAGGATCTCTTCCTTATGGACCTTCTGGAAGATTTCTTCCTGCGTCTTCTGCAGGATCTCTTCCTTCTGGGCCTACTGCACGATCTCTTCCTGCGTCTTCTGCGCAATCTCTTCCTGCGCCTTCTACAGCAATCATCAAGCGCAGACGTCGATGGGAATACCTCTCCTCTTCCATCTCCTTTCTCAATCACCTCCACCTCACACCACATGTCGGAAAATAATTAAGTGCTAATCACAGTAATGGGTTTTCCTGGAATTGGTTATTATGGAAACAAGAAAAAAAATACTTTTAGCATAAAAAAAATCGAAAATCACAACAAATTTGGAAGTGCTTCTTTCTTGAATTGAATCTATTGAATGTTCTAAGAACCTAAATATTTTGTTTTTTGTTATTGTTTGGAAAGCTTTATTAATTTTTTTTTTTCACTTTAGAATCTTTTCAGAGGATATGTACCTTACCCAACCAGGCAAATGTAATCAATAAAGACCGGATTATATGCAACAAAAACAGCCCAAAATATGCATGCAAATATGCAATAAAAATAGTTAAAATATGCACGAAAATCAATAAAAAGGGCCAAAATATGCAACATGAAATATACAGGAGGTCTTATTTTTAAATATTTTTTTTATTTTAGTAAGCTATTAGTTCTCAATGAAAACAATCATATTTTTGAAAATATCAATTACAAAATGTATTTAACAATGAAATTCACAATTTATCTTTAAAAACGTATATGACTAAGTACTGTTCTAAATGTTCTGTAGACACATTGTGTCTACGATCGCTTAATATATTTTTGTAAGCGGAAAAGGAGCGTTCTATGTCTACTGATGTGACTGGACAGAATTTAAATTTGGGTGCGATTTTTGAACTTATTGTGAAAATTTCACCTGCCCCGTTGATGAAACTATCAATTTGGCACAAGGGGGTTATTGTTCAGTAAGTTTTCAAACTTTTCTTTAAGTTTACTCGGGAATAGCTTTGGCAACTAGGAATTCATAAGGCTAATTTTCTTTATAACCTGAGTAAATTCATTCAACGCCAATCCATGAGTTTCAAGAGTTTTCGAATCAGTTCACTAGCCGCTACCTGACTTTTATAATGTCACTATGTGAACGATGAACGAGATCGAGCTTAATATGCAAGATTTAAAATTTTTCGTTAAAATATGCAACTACCGCTGAAAAGGGTCTAAATATGCATTTGCATATAATCCGGTCTTTAGTAATCACATTCTCTAAATTGTAGAAAACCACTACATTACATTGTATTTGGCAGTGGCGGTCGGTGACTTTTGTATAAGGGATGCTGAAGTATATAGGTACCTAATATCTAATATAAAAATCTGTAGACTATCAAGATCAAGATGCGACTGCTAAAAAAATAATAAAAAGTATAAAAGCTTTATGTTTTACAATTAATTATTTTAGTTCTAATGTCAAATTAATTAAATAAATATTCGAAAGATATTCATGGCTTCAATCGGTTTCAGTAATTCAAAATTCAAGCCAAACTACCAAAATGGGCAAGCGGACAAATCTCTAATACATACTGAATTAATGTATGTGTTTTGGTTGTGCTATTCTATGCCTTTGCTTAATAAAGTCATTTAGCTCATTGAGCTCCTATGGATGCTCCTATCGAATGTGTATCCGGCTTCAAATGAAACTAGGCGCGCAGAACTAAAGCGCATGCGCGAATATCTCACTTATTCTAACATCGTGGTTACGGAATGAATCGGAAAATCCAATTTGTTCCTGAATCCTGTTGCTAGTGTTGGTGCGTTTACGTGACATTGGACACACGAGCATCGAGAATGGTATTATATATGTATTTCGGCACGGCCCGTGCATTGTGTTTTGTTGTTTTTAGCCTCTGAGGTTGGGTCGGTGTCGTTAAATTGCAGTATTTATTGCTGTTTATGGATAGAAAAAATAAGCCCTAAGTTTTTTTTTAAATTCAATATAAATAAATAGTACTTATTATTATATTTATTATACGCCTAGAAAGGAAGGGAAGCGCAGCAACCACAGTATACGTGGAGGGACCGCGCCTGGTATTTAGGTACCTATTTATACAATTATACTTATTACTATTTCAAAATCATGTCACGCCAGAGGAAACCGGGAAGCTTTTTGTCCATACGAACCTGATCCCCCAATTTGTATTCCCCAATATCCTCTCTGGATTTTGACAATAGTGCAATTATATTTAAATACAACAAAGATACCTCTAGCGCAGGGGTGCTCAAACGGTAGATCGCGATCGACCGGTCGATCGCAAGTGCTTTTTGAGTGGATCTCGAGAAAAATTTGCCGATGTAAATAGATCTATTCACAGTTATTGTTTTAGTTGATCCTCAATTAGGCGTCAATAACAGTAATAACATTGCCCATTTTTCATGCCTTTTTTGTTTATTATTTATTTGTAGCTTATATTGTCAATGGTGCACCTTTTTATTGTTTACTCAATCCTCATCTATGGTGTGTGACGTCATAAAAACACACTAAAAAAATCTTCAAATTATTGCATATTCATGGTGAAATATTGTCGAAAATTGCCCCCTTAAAAAGCCCGAAGTTGGGGATCTAGTTTCTAGTGTGCGGTTTGGTTTATTTATGAATCGGTCAGTCCGAGTTGTAACTTGAAGGCGATACGAAGTTTATTAATAAATAATACAAAATGAGTGCGGTGAAGAGAAGTAAAACGTATCATTTTAATAACGATTAGGGGGACGAATTCTTATATTGTTTGGCGGCAAAATTTCACAATAAATGATAATAATTCATAAAGAGGAATTTTGTTTTGTGTTTCGATTGCTTATAACAAGTTAGAATGATTGAGGAAGGTCCGTGGGCGATGCTTTGACAATTCTAAGAAAGTTTCATAGATCATCATGTGCTCCGATGGATCATCAAACCGGCAATGTGTTCCAAGTAGATTAAAAAATTGCAGGAAAACCATTTTCGTGTTTTAAGTGTAGTATCACAATTTACAATTTGGGAGGCGGGATCGGGTAACGCCGTAATAACCGCCGCCCCGGGAACCTTTATTGGATAACCAACACCTCTGCCATGGGTCACCCCAAGTGGTTCGCTACGTTTGGTGATTTAGCAGGGGTGCCCGGGTTCATGGGGTGAGGTTTGTCTAGGTATTGGAGGCGGATGACCAGGACACACTGAACCCCAGATTCCTACCCACCCCTTAAACCCTTTTCCTTCTCAGAACTCTCCTCTCCTTCCTTTCCCCCAAAACCCCTCCACACAGCATCCCCAAAGATGACATAGGCCCTGAGGGAAATTATTTTCCTCAGGGCTTCCTGTATGGAGCTCATGTAAAAAAAAAGTATCATTTAAATATCAATTTAATTGGGTGTAGTATAAATTGAAGCTGAGGACTCGCGTGCCTATTTAGTCTTAAGTTAAAACCAGTTTCATGTTCCGAATGATCTGTAAAAATTCCAGTAGCGGATAATTCTGCTGACGCATTTCGAAGTAAATCGTTATAATAATTTCGAGTAGAGTTAAAGTTTATTTCAAACCATTCTTCGTAGGAAAACCATACGCATATCATGAGAGTAATAGTTTAAAGCTGGAGACTCGCAAGAAGATTCACTTTGAATTTAAAACCAGTTTTGTAATCGGAATGCAAAATTCCAGTTGCGGATTCATCTGTGACACATTTCGAAAAAAAAAAACATTTTCCCTTTGGACGTGCAGTCATAAAATTCAAGTTGCTGACCAAGTATATGTTGCCAGAATCAAAGAGAAAACATTTTCACGTCATGAGTGCAGTTTTAATTCGCCGCACACAGTTTTAATTTAAATCAGTTTTGTGTTCAGAATATAAAATTCCAGATGTGGATTCATATGCTGACACATTTTGAAGGAAAACAGTATCTTATTCGAAGTGCAGTTATAAAACATTTCATGTTCTGAGTGTAGTTTTAGTTTTTTTTTCATCGCATACAGATTTAATTAAAACCAGTTTTGTGTTCATAATGTAAAATTCGAGCTGTGGATTCATCTCCTGACATAGTTTGAAAGAAAGCGTTCAAAGGACACTGGAAGTTTCCACCGCATTCCCGCCCCAGTATAAGTAACTTATTGTTACTCCTTCAGGGCTCTCACAAGGAAGCAATTTTTTTTTTTATCTGAACGTCTCTACATTTAATTAAAGAAAGCTAGACCCCCAATGTCCCCGCATACGGTGTTAACGAGCTGTATGCAAGTGCTTTATATGTACAGGTTAGTATTAAATAATTAAATAAATATATACATTACCTCTTTCTTTGGAGAAAAGCAGAGGGGAAAAATAAAATTTTCAAGTGTAGGCGGTATGCCTATCCTGCCAGTTTATTGTACATAATAGACATCACTCAATTTTTATGTGGTTGCTGGTAGAGAGGGGGGTGTCACAGATACATCCGGCAGTCCTGTTGAGAGGTGCATGTTTTCAGGAAAGCCATGCTTGAGGGTCGGTTTCCGCACCCCTAAGCCGACTCCCCGGTGATGCATTGACAACACGACTATTTTGAAGTGGGTGGCAGAACTCCCAAAGACTCTAGGAAGGACAGCGTCGGGTTGTCGGAGGCAGGGCGAAGGGTCCCCTTACTCGCGCGAGACACCCTTATGACCCACACCTCTCCCCAGGGGAGGCGCGGGCGTATTCAAAGAACAGTAATAAAATTTAAGTTGCACACTGTATATGCGCAGCCAAAATCAAAGAGAAACAATTTTCATGTCCTAAGTGTAGTTTTAATTCGCCGCACACAGATTTAATTAAAACCAGTTTTCTGTTCAGAATGTAAAGTTCCAGTTGTGGATTCATCCTGACTGACATATTTCGAAAGAAAACATTCTCTTATTCGAAGTGCAGTGGCTTACCGAAGCTACAACACATCTAGAATATCTGAAGACAGAACAGGTTACAAAAAATGGCAAAGGAAACCAAGAGAATCATAAATAGGTCAAAATTCGAGCAAGACCAGCAGATCAGCAGAAAGCTGGCTGCATGCCCGCATGGCAGCAGACAATTCTGGTCGCTTGCGGGCTCAATAGGTCGCAATTTCTGCAAATCCAGTCTGCCACCTCTTACCAGACCTGACGGCTCACTAGCAAACACCGCCACCGAAAAGGCTAACTTACTAGGTAAAATGTTTGGGATAACTCAACCCTCGATGACCAAGGTGCTGTCTCGACGTCGGTTCCTCACTGCGGTTTTCGTATGAAAAAACTGAGGATCCGGTATCGGGACGTACTCCATATTTTACGAGGGCTTGATGTTAATAAAGCTAGTGGGCCTGACGGAATACTTTCCCTGGTACTGCAGAGCTGCGCTGCAGAAATAGCTCCAATTTTGACGAAGCTTTTTAAAATGTCCCTTAAGACTGGCTCTGTGCCCTCTGGTTGGAAAAAAGCGGTTATCCATCCTATTCCAAAGAAGAGTGACCGCTCCAATCCGGCCAACAACCGCCCTATAGCGATCATATCAGTTCTGTCTAAGGTGATGGAACGTGGGATACGACAAACTGCTCACATTCCTCGAGAAGAACAAAATTATTAACGACCCTCAATACGGATTTCGGCGGAAACGCTCGTGCGGTGATCTTCTCGCGTATGTGACGCATGTTTGGGGCGATGCCTGGAACGTTTTGGTGAGACCCAAACGGTTGCACTGGACATTTACGAGGTCTTTGACCGGGTTTGGCACCGAGGACTTGTCAACAAACTGCCTTCTTACGGACTTCCTGCATCCTTGTGTACGTGGATTGCCGACTTTTTGAGGGAGAGGTCGATTCAGACGGTAGCCGATGGTTTCACCTCTCCATCACACTCGATAAATGCTGACATCCCACAGGGATCGGTTCTGTCTCCGACTTTGTTTTTGTTGCACATCAACGACCTTTTGTCATGTGCACCAATTCATTGTTACGCGGATGACAGTACAGTTCATGATAGCTTTTTGTTTGACAAGCTCACAAAGGGCTCACAAACTCCAACAGAGTGTTTTCTCTTGGGGTAAAAATAATCTCTTTGAATGAATGTTTCAATGACCCAATCTTTTCTGATTACGTCTAAAAGGCATCGAAATGAAAATCTAGTTTCTCTTAACGGAAGCAATCTTCCGAACAGGACCTTCTTTGATATGCTTGGTGTAACCCTAAGTGACCAGCTCAGGTATTTTTTTTTTACATTAACTCCACGCAGGAGGCCTGTGTCATCTGGGATGCTGTGTGGAGGTTCTTCTTGAGGAGAGGAAGGAATGAACATTGGTCTTGAAGAGACCCATGTTGTAGGAAGGAGGAAACACAGAGGCCGGCAAATCATTCCACAGCCGAGCTGTTGAACACAGGAATCATGTGTTCCACAAGAATCAACCCGTTCTCATGTGACAAATGTTAACCGTGTAAAAATGTTGGGCATGCGTTTGGCGTGTTTCTCGACTATGCACCGGTGCCAAAGGGATCAATGATGCTGGTTCCTCGAAGCATCTTCCGTTGTAATACCGGTAGAACAAGGATAGCATTCCCACCCAACGCCTGTGCTCTAAAGATTGCAATCCGTCGGTTAAGATGGGAGAATCTATCAAACGGACCGCCCGTTTCTGCACTGTGGCTGTGAAATGATTTGCCGGCCTCTGTGTTTCCTCCTTCCTACAACATGGGTCTCTTCAAGACTAATGTTCATTCCTTCCTCTCCTCAAGAAGACCCTCCACACAGCATCCCAGATGGCATAGGCCCTGAGGGAAATTATTTTCCTAAGGGCCTCCTGTGTGGAGTTAATATAAAAAAAGTTATAAAATTCAAGTTGCAGACTATTTATATAATGCCAGAATCAAATAAAAATCTTTTTCATGTTCGGAGTGTAGTTTTAATTCACGGCATACAGATTTAATTAAAACCAGTTTCGTGGTTGCAAATAAATCAAATAATAAGTTGCCGATTTATCGTATGGCATATGCTGCAAAATTCTGAGAAATTGACTGTTCGGTGTGCAACTGTTATTTCGGGACTCTTACGCAGAAACAATCTTAAGTTAAAAGCTGCCTTGTGTGATGAAGATGCGAAATCCTATGTGGATACCATTATCGATTTCCGAGAGCAGTTACAAATTTGTAGTTGAATCCCCCGGCGCTTGAAAATCTGCGGTTGAGTCGATCGATCGCAGTCTAATAATATTGAGGTAGATCGCCAGCAGTTCAAGTTTGAGCACCCCTGCTTTAGCGTATCGATTTTGATAAGTTACTTTTTGCTATTTTTAGCATTTTAGCATAAAATATATAATTAGGAATTAAAATCCTGCAAAAATTGTTAAAATTACCTGGTTTCAACGCCATCAATAGATTTTCAATATATAAAGTAGACAATGCATTTTTTTTAAGCAAACTGAACGAACATATTATGTTTTCTTCTAATATAATTGGTAAAAAAATCTTAAAAATCGGTCCAGTTTTGGAAAACAGTGACTGCAACAGTTTGGTAAAATATATATTATTAAAATGTCTTTGCGACCGTATTTCCTCGCCAGTAGCGTCGCCATGCGCATCTCTACTTATAGCAATGGATTTTGAAATAGTTACTCAACTGTCGCTGTGACAAAATTCATTTGTGTGTTCCTGGCCTTATTCTTAATGAGTAGGTCTTCAATTTGGCTATACCTACTCATTTATAAAAATTGTCAAGGAAAGCAAAAAAAAAGAAAGTGTAGTGTTGTGAACTTCTTTTATTTATGTTTATTAGAATACCACACAAGAGTTTCAACTGCCCGGAGTCAATGGAACTATAGCATCCGCAATTGGGATATTTTGGGAGACTGTGAAGGAGAGAGGAGGAGGTGGGGTAGAGGAATGTTCTTCTGTTTTTCCTTCGTGTAGCGTAATCGAGTTTCATATTTTGTGTCGCGAAAAGAGCGGGTCGCGAAGACCCGCTCATGACGCCAGTGTGTCGTGAGCGACCCGGGTCGTGTAAAACGATCGATCGACCCAGGACTAGTGTGAATGCCATCTTGAGATCGAGTCCACACGCCAGCCGGCTCGCCTTCCAACGAGTTCGCAATAAGATATTCAGCAACTCAAGTACATACACCAGCCGGTCAGCCTACCAACGAATTTGCTGCGACCATTCCAACCTCAAAGTTTCACTATTAAGTTTTGGGCAGTTCCACTATATTGTGACATACGTCACAACCAGAGGCGGCTCTAGGGCTCCAGGTATGGAAGGTCATTTGAAAAACAAAGATTAATCTTTATTTGATATTGTGAAAAATGCCGATATATTATTATCTATATCAATTTATAGATAGGTAGGGTCATGAAACCGCGACCCAAATTACGTGGGTATTATTTGTGAATTGCAAAATCGCTACACAATTCATGTACTTGCAGGCACATAATTTTAAAGAGGGCACTTTTCAATGTAGTTGTGCACACCGATAGTATCTACCTAAGTATCCAAAATTTAAAAACAAAATTAGATTAGAAAAAATAGACACCGGTAATATCAAAAGTTTTAAAAGCAAAAATTGAGTTTGAAACACCCGTCCGCAGTCCCTTTTTACTCCTAAAATGCCCAAAGATATTGGGTGAGAAACGACGTTTTTCAATTTTATTTAAATTTAGACTTGCGTTTCAATTTGATGATATTTTTTGTTTTTTTTTTGTATTTTTCAGCTACCTAACAAAACAGATTTATTGTTGTATTATATTAGATATTTTTTATCTATTTTAAACACCACTACACAAGCAAGGGTCCATTTAAAAGGATTTACCTGTAACTAGATAATTAAATGTATAGAATCTGCTGGCACTTAGGCTAGGAACCTAAAAAACAATCATTGTTTTAAATCGAGCCGTTTCCTATGTCCGTTGAAAAGTGATCATAATATAATAATCAATAAACTTTGAAAAGATCTACTTCTCAATGTGCCATCAAACCAAATTTGAAACGTCGCAAATTACATATAATACATATGTATATATGTAATTTAACATATGTATATATGTAACATATGTTATCATATGTAATTTGTATAATACATATAATACATATGTATAATACAAATTACATATGATAACAATGTAAATAATCATTCCAATAATAATTAGTCCTGAACTGTCCAATACATAAGTCTTCTTCTTCTTGTGCCCTGTCCGTTCAACAGACGTTGGCTATCATGTTGGCTATGCGGACTTTGTTTACTGCAGCCCGGAACAGCTCCACGGTAGACTGGCCATACCACTGTCTCAGGTTTTTCAACCATGAGGTTCTCCTTCTTCCAGGGCCCCGTCTTCCGGCAATCTTTCCCTGCATTATGAGATGCAGGATCTCATACTTCTCTGGATGTCTCATTACATGTCCGAGATATTGAAGTTTTCGGATTTTTATAGTTTTAATTACTTCCTTTTCTTTATTCATCCGAACCATAACATCTTCGTTTGTAACCCTGTCCATCCAGCTTATTTTAAGTATTAAGTATTCTTCTGTAGATCCACATCTCGAATGCCTCAAGTCGCCTAATAAGTTCTTCAGTAAGCGTCCATGCTTCCATTCCGTAAAATAATATCGAAAACACGTAGCGTCTGACCATTCGCATTCGTAATCCAAGGTTGAGATCATGACTGCAGAACATTTTTTTCATGCGGATAAAGGTTGCACGAGCTTGCTCAATGCGGCATTTGATTTCAACTGAAGGATCCCATCTATCATTTACATTGCAGCCCAAGTATACAATACTCTGTACCTTCTCTAGTTTTGTTCCAGCAATATAAAGATTTTCATCCAATGCGTTATTTTTGCTTATGAGCATGTATTTTGTCTTATTTATATTCAGTTCCAGCCCAAAATTCTCCCAAGTCTTCACTACTTGATTCAGCAAAAGTTGTAAATCCTCAATGTTACTTGATAGAAGTACTGTATCATCTGCATAACGCAGGTTGTTCAGAATCTTCCCATTTATAACAAGTCCTTGAGTAGCCTCTTGCAGAGCTTCATTGAATATTTCTTCTGAATATAAGTTGAAGAGCATAGGTGAAAGAATACAACCCTGTCGCACGCCTCTCTTTATTTCTACTTCGTCTGTTAGACATTGCTCTACTCTTACTGCTCCTTTCTGGTTCCAATAAAGATTACCAATTATCCTTATATCTTTATCGTCTATCCCGGAGGTTTTCAGAATTTGAATCATTTTGCCATGTCTAACTCTATCAAATGCTTTAAGGAAGTCAATGAAGCATGCATGTACATTTGTATTCACATCTCTACATCTTTGGATTAGTACTTGAATACTAAATAACGCTTCCCGAGTACCCAACCCATTTCGAAAGCCAAATTGTGTGACACCTATCTTTTCTTCCACTTTGTGATATACGCGTCCATGTATAATTCGCAAAAATATCTTTAATAAGTGGCTCATTAAACTAATTGTGCGGTGGTCACTACATTTTCTTGCTTTTGCTTTCTTAGGGAGAGTAACAAAAGTGGATCGAAGCCAAGCCAACCCAGTGGAATAATTCCTGTATTATATATTGAGTTAAAGAGACTCATCAATACTAGGATCCCTTTATTTCCTATAAGTTTAAGGATTTCAGCCTGTATTCCATCTGGGCCCGTTGCTTTCCCAGTTTTAGAGAGACGAATTGCGTGTTCAACCTCATTTGTTGTGATTGGTGGGCCTGTTGTTATATTTCCCATATCATATTCTGCGCTTCTATTATCATTGAAGAGTTCTGAGATGTAGTCTTTCCATCTTTTTAGTTTTTCGTTTATCGGTTAGAAGTTTTCCATCTCGGTCCTCCAGTTGCCCTATGTCGGTTTTACGATTTATTCCAGTCACAATTAAGTTGCGCAACGTACTGAAATGTCACTTAAATACCCTTTTTCTTGTGTTAATCGCGTTTGCGTAAGCAAATAAATAAAACACGCGATACATGCGTATTGCATATATCGTTCATTTTATTTATTCAAATTGTTATTTATAAAAAAAATCCTTCCGGATTTTCACAATTTAACACTGACCTATTATGTACATACCTAAATGGTTTTACAACACGTACTTTTTTTTACATTAGCTGCACTGAGAAGGCCCTAAGAAAGTAATTTTCCTATTGATTCCCTGTGGAGCAACATTTTACTCCACTATGATTCACAAGCTGACTAATAGTGGAATAAAACCTTTTTCATGTTCTGAATGAAGTTATACAAGTTCTCAAAGGGGAAGATTTAAAAATCCACAGTATGATTCACAGAAGAGAAAAACCTTTTTCATGTCCTGACTGCAACTGTTCGTGTCCTCAAAATGGATATCTAAGAAGTCACTTGCTGACTCATAGTGGAGAAAAACCTTTTTCGTGTTCCGATTGTAACTATTCATGTACTACGAAGAGAAATCTAAAAATCACATATTTACCCACAGTGGAGAAAGACCCTTTTCATGTCCTGACTGCAACTATTCCCCATCTTGAAAAAAGTAACTAAAACGGCACTTGCTAACTCACAGTCCCAAAAACCTTTTTCTTTTCCCGACTGCGACTATTCCTGTGCTACACAACGGTATCCAAAAATTTACATGCATACCCACACCGGACAAAAACCTTTTTCATGTCCCGACTACAACTATTCATGTTGTACAAAGGAACTTCTTAGAAATCATTTGCTTACTCCAAGTTATATAAAACCTTTTGCATGTTTCCACTGTGACTATTCATGTTCTACAAAGAGGCGCCAAAAAATCACATGTTTACGCACAGCACACAAAAACCATTTTCCTGTCTGGAATGAAGTTATACAAGTTCTCAAAAGGACAATTTAAAAATCCACCGTATAATTCACAGAAGAGAAAAACCTTTTTCATGTCCTTACTGCAACTATTCGTGTTCTGAAAAGGGATATTTGAGAAGTCACTTGCTAACTCAACTCATAGTAGAGAAAAACCTTTTTCATGTTCCGACTGCAACTATTCAAGTACTACGAAGAGAAATCTAATAATCACATGTTTACCCACAGCGGAGAAAAACCCATTTCATGTCCTGACTGCAACTATTCTTCTTCTCGAAAAAAAAAAACTTAAACAGCACATGCTAACTCACACTGATGAAAAACCTTTTTATAAAAAACAAAACCAACACTTTGCATTGAACCACGAATTTATTATTTTATATATCGACCGGTTAAATACATACAGCCTTACTAAAAAACCCAGTGAAAATTTTATTCAATTGACAAACTGCCGCGGATGTGAAAACATTACTAATTAAAAATTTGTTCTTTGAAAGAAATACACATGGTTTCCACGGCCTGAGAGGGTAGTTTATCTCTGTTTTAACCATTGATGTCCGAACGATATTTGTAATTTTTCCATAGTATTTTGAATGTTCTATATATTTCTTATTTTTGAAGGTGTCGTAAAAACAAATACCATTTATGAAAACTAGATAAAATTACCTTTTAGATTTGAGTATTTGAAATACATTTTAGCTTTCAAAAACTGCCATATTTTATGATTCAAACTCGGAAAAACATGGAAAAAAATTTCCTCCCACAACATTTTTGACCAAAATGTAGAGAAATTTAAATAAAATCAAAATTTAAAAAACACAGTCCTTTTATGTAATAAATTTGGAACGAAACTATCACCTCACTTTTTTATCGTGTATACAATAAAAAAATAATAAAAAATTTCAAAGTTTTTTTTATTGCCAAAAAAATAACTTAGAAATAATACCGAAATTTAAAACAGATTTCTTGCATCTCTAAAGACGTTAATTTTTTTGATACGTTTACGAACACATGTATTAGATTTTAATATTATAAAAAATTATCACTTTTAACAAATTCTCTTAAAATAAAGATCTAAAATGAAAATTTTATCTTAAGTAACCTATAAAAAACAATATTCTGACAGTTCATCTTTGAATGTACGGCGTTTGTACAATAACTTGATTAAACTGATGTAAACCACACAAATAATATGGTAAATATATCAATTATGTGAACAGAAGAGTAAATTCGTCACTACAATAGAAATTATTTAGTAAAATCACAACATTTAGGCACTAACAAAATTTTCCATATCCCGCCATAAACACACCGAACTGTTTTGTCATCGCGGGCCGATATGCACAGGTGCACCAATAATGCCCCTAGCGGAGAAGAATTAAAACAACATTGTTTCCTTGTAAATTAAAACCATATACAACGTTGTCACATCTTCAATGCGTTTTAACAGCGTGACCACGAAAGAAACGTTATTGGTAATAAAACGTCTTTTAGTGTATACGAGCTCTATTTATGTTATTGCAATAACACAGTTAATCGGTCGCGCTGTGGTTTTTTTTTAGTAAGGCTGAATGTGTTTGTTTTATTTTTATAATATAATGTCTAACCACAAAGTAATTGCTTCTTATGAAAAAAAAATCTTTTCATGTCCCGACTGCAATTATTTATGTTCTACAAAGGAACTTCTTAGAAATCATTTGCTGACTTACAGTGATATAAAACCTGTTACATGTTTCTACTGCGACTATTCATGTTCTAAAAAGAGGCACCAAAAAATCACATGTTTAACTACAGCAGAAAAACCATCTTCTTCTCCCGAATGCAATTATTCAAGTTCTTGAAAGGAGATTTAAAAATGCACAGCGCGATTCACAGTGGAGAAAAACCTTTTTCATGTTCTGAGTGTGACGAGGCATGTACTACGAAAAATATCTATATGTAATATTACATTTAAGCAGTAAACTAACCTGTGTGTAATAACTAAAAAGCATTGTTCTAATTAAAAACTCTCGTATAACATCATTCATATGTTATGTTCCATAAATTTTTAATTATTTTTTTATTTTTTCTTTTGCTATGTTACAAATTTCATTGTCATTTTTTTGGTTGCGCTGCGCTTGCAAGTCAGCATGAAAACCTGTATAGGCTAATAACAGCTGATGATGTAAATATCCCGCTTTTCAGGACATTATAGTACCTTCAAACTCACTTTAACAACACTGACTATAGAAATTTTGAGTTTATGCGTATTTCGTGTTTAGAACACCAACGACTACTGAAAACGAAAATAAAATAAAAATTACGCACAATACAGTCGAGGAATTTATTCCCGTACAACATAAACGAAAAGGGTTGCCAACTTGGAAGATTTAAATTCCCTAGTTTTGTATTTAAATAAAGAAAAACATGTTACGTAACGCGTTGTTTGAACCCCCCCCCACCAGTAACTCTCCGTAACGTTTCACAAGACCCCCCCTCTCCCCCCAAGTACGTTACCCCTTACCGCTGCACTACGCCGGCCGTCAAAACAACTGTTTATTACTCACACCTTAACCAGTTTAATAACAACAATCATTAATCAGTCTTAGGTATTCTTGTCATCATTTGACATTTATATAGAATATGTCCGGTGGTTGAAGTTGGTCACGTAGTATTTATGGGTACGTTCCCTAAGGTTAAACGTCACGTTCATTATAATCTACGCATTCACAGATGGCGCCAATTAAATTATGGTAATTTCTTGGGATTGGTGTCCATGGCTATTACGAATAATTTTTAGAAAAAAAACTTTAGATTCGCCTTAATCACTATAAAAGGAAACTTTTTGCATCACGGCCGGCGGAAAATAACGCATTTTAATTTTCAATTACGTTAAATAAAATTTCACTTCGTGAACCGATACTACGACAGCCCGCCCGCCATTTTGTCACTGTTATGTGGTATCCCTGATCTGATACAAACAAGAGCTAGATACGATTGTAGCCAACTTCGTGGGATACATGATGAGGCGCGTAATTATGAAAAACAGAATTAATAATATATTGTAAACGAACCTCTAATCAGGCACTGGAATGGAGACAAACCATTCAAATCCTATGATTTCTTTTAAAATAAAGATAATATACACAAACCCGCTACACAAACCCTGCTTTACCAGACAAACCATTCAAAAACGTAGGCTGTTTTTTAAAGTAAAGATAACATACACAATCCCGCTAGACAAACCCTGCTTTGCAAGACAAACCATTCAAAAACGTAGGCTGTTTTTTTAAAGTAAAGATAACATACACAATCCCGCTAGACAAACCCTGCTTTGCCAGACAAACCATTCAAAAACGTAGGCTGTTTTTTAAAGTAAAGATAACATTCACAAGCCCGCTAGACAAACCCTGCTTTGCCAGACAAACCATTTAAAAACGTAGGCTGTTTTTTAAAGTAAATATAACATACACAATTACGCGCCTCATCATGTATCCCACGAAGTCGGCTACAATCGTATCTAGCTATTGTTTGTATCAGGTCAGGGATACCAATATAACAGTGACAAAATGGCGGGCGGGCTGTCGTAGTATCGGTTCGCGAAGTGAAATTTTATTTAACGAAATTGAAAATTAAAATGCATTATTTTCCGCCGGCCGTGATGCAAAAAGTTTCCTTTTATAGTGGTTAAGGCGAATCTAAAGTTTTTTTCTAAAAATTATTCGTAATAGCCATGGACACCAATCCCAAAAATTTACCTAAATATAAATAAATAGTTTTGTCCATAAACAAACCCAAATCTTTCAAGAAAGGCTGAAAAATTCAATTTTGTATCGGTGACTCAATTCAATATTGTATTTTTCAGCCTTTCTTGGAAGATTGGGGTTTGTTTATGGACAAAACTATTTATTTATATTCATATTAAATATGTACGGGCGCAAACAATTAATTCACCTCAATATTTTAAAGCATAACGTGCAAAAAGTAATAAAAACCTAAAATAATTTAATTAGCGCCATCTTTTACTACTAACTTCTATCCGTCGTCAGGAGAAAATATTGACCTGGTCAATATTTTCTTAACATCCGGAAGGAACCATCTGTTGGGCATAAGCTAAAACATTTCGCCGAAAGGTGAGGATCCGCGGTTAGCAAAAAGCTTCGTATTAAATCAATTAGATGTCGCCGGTATTAAAATACCGACTCGGTTTTATGTGCTAGTAGCGCAAAAGAAATTGTCTGGGTCGTCGGGGCGGTGTGCTTCAATTTAAATAATGCTCATTTTAAGGGAGTCAAACCATTTGTATTGGCCAGCTTACTTTTCGATGGAAATGATTTATTTTTAATGTTGTAATACTACACAGCATGCTTTTTCTCCCATGGAATATGGAACGTAAGCACCCCGCACATGTAGAGTTCGGAGCCACCGTGCCCCGCGCCACTTCAGGCCGGCGCGCCGTGCCCCACAGCCCCACACTCTATGTGTGTTGGTGTGAAAAATGGTTCCATGCCAACTCAGAATGAAACCAACTCAGAAAGGTCATTAAAAGCTATGAAAAAATAATTTTATAATAGCCGGTAACCCTAACCTAACTTAACCTACTTAACCAATTATTTTAATATTTTTTTACCATCCCCCTTAATGACCTTTCTCAGGTGCTTCTGAGTTGGTTTCATTCTGAGTTTTCCGGTCACCGTGAAAAATATTCTCAGGAAACAAATCGACGGAATTTAAAGGAACAGTTTTACAGTATGGCCATTGAAAAATGCTTGGAAGTAGTTTGGTATTTTGTTTGTTTACCAACCAACTGTTTCCAATGCTCGTGGTTTATCTCTTTTATTTATTTCAGGCCGCAAATTATTTGATTTGAATGTTCGCGTCATGAACATTTGGTTCGCAAAAACATCGTCGTGCGCAGCGTTTTGCTCGCGATCAATCACATTCAAATTGAGGTGTGTTCTCGGGGGTTCCATGACAGTTGATCCACCAGAAGTTGCCCCCCCCCTCATACTTATATACAATATGCAGTTGGTTTAGAGAAAATACGGTATACCTACTTACACAAAATATAACTTTTTTTTTTCACTTTCTAGATTCTTATAGGTATGCCTTGAAGAGATGAATCATTTAAATTTACTGAATTTAAAACTACTGTTCATTATTCAAATAGAACGGTGTCATTTGCACCTCGCAATTTTTGCCGCATGAGGGTACCTATTCAAAATATTACCTGGCTATTGTAGACGAGGTCTTGTGTTTAGAAAAATTGTTATCTAAAAACCCTACTAAAATTGCATGTTTTGCCCAGCATCAACATCAGCAACCATCAGCACCAGCAGCCGGGGCCATATATACCTACATACGTGTCTGTTTGTGTTATGTTCAGAGAGGGAGGGAGACGATCATGTCCGTTTTATTTGGAGTTCGTCCGCATTTGTCTTCGGGATTAAAGAAACCATGGAAAACATTATCCGGGAAGAAACTGAACGGATTTCTGTGACACCACACCGGTATACAAAACTCCTGCATTGTGTGGTGTGGGGTGTATAAGACTGTTTTAATGTGAGATACCTACATACTTTATGGGAATTTAGAATAAACATACATACGAATTGTACAATATTATATAAATAAATATATAAACATAAGTTTATTTATTAATCAGTTATATGTGGTGGAATTATATTGTATTAAAATTGAAATTAAAACACTTTTTAAATTATTTCCACTTATTTATTTCACCAGTACCGGTTTCATCCTATTATGGACATCTTCAAAAACAAAAGAATGTCAATTGCCAGCCTGAAGATGTCCATAATAGGATGAAACCGGTACTGGTGAAATAAATAAGTGGAAATAAGTTAAAAAGTGTTTTAATTTCAATAAAACAATAACTTTGTAAACACCACTTTTATTTTTATACTTTATGCCGACCGGGTTTCGCTACAACCGTAGCTTCATCAGGGCAGTATAATACTCTACTAACATTAGGTTACATTTGTGTTATAATATATAATTTACCAAAAATGGGCTGGACTCGTCAAGTGGAGGAGGAAGAAGGAGGCATAGATGGAGAATTGGGAAGGGAACGGACGTGTTCTTTATCAATAGGGAACAATCTTAGTATGGGACTTTTTCATACGTGTATTTATATTAATTAGGTCTATGGACAAATCGCGGACGGTTCAATTTTATCGTTACGATGACGGAAAAAGTGAAAAAATGCGAAAAAATTGTTATTAATGAACTTTTAACGTTTCTGTTCAATAAAGTTGACGTGTTAGATGAAGTGTCAATCGTACAAATTTGTTCCACACACTTCAGTGAAGACGAAGTGGAACTTTCGAAAGATCTCTTGTACTCAGAGGTCGATGACAGGAGAATCACCAGAAAGGGCGATGGAAAAAAGGTAAAGAATCTTTACGACATGATCAAAGTAATTAAAGAGACCGAGACAACAGATATGCCAACTTTTGTAGCAAAAAATCTGCATAAACTACCGCCAGTTTGTTTTGATTCTGTTGACATAACCTCACTTCTAAAAGATATTTTGTCTTTAAAAACGGAACTCTTTACCATAAAGGCACAAATGTGCAAACAAAATGATGTAGATGAGCTAAGACAGCAGATGACCATTTTGATGAATGATCTAAAATCCGAGCCGAAACCAAGAAATGTAAACAATCAAACTGCTAATTCAAATTACACCGAAGAAATGCCTTTGGTTAATGTCAAGGTCACCGAACCGAACAGTAGTAATACGCACACTAAACAAAACACATATTCCAATGTACTAGCAAACAAATCAGGCGTAGACACCCAGAAACCGTTAGACAACGGCCCGCGGTCCGAGCCTAAGACAATTCGGAACTACCAAAATAATGAAAATATCGGATTTACCGTCGTGAAAAAACGTAAATTAAATAAAAATCACAAGGGTACAGGACCCACATCAAGTATAAAGGCGGCTCCCCTAAGAACGGCAATTTATGCCTCAAGATTTGACACAGAAACTAGTGCTGATGACTTAAAACTATTTATTTCTTCCAAAAATCAACCGTATATAGATGTAGAATGGATCAAACCTTTCAAACCGACCCCTTTCAAAACATTCAAAGTAACAATTCTCACGCAAAAAATCAGCTCATTCATGGAAAAAGATTTTTGGCCCGAAGGAATAGTGTACAGAATTTTCAAAGAGAGAAATTACAGCTTGGACAAAAGCTTAAACAATGTAAATAATGGATCTTCTTAAAATTATTACCATCAACTGCAGATCAGTAAGAAGGACGGTGAAATTTATTCACGATATTTGTGAAGAATATGATGTAATTTTACTACAAGAAACATGGCTTTTACCTACTGACTTAAATTATCTTTCAGAAATACACCCCCAATTTTCAAGCTTAGGCACATCTGCAGTAGATACATCCACTAGCATACTAAGAGGGCGTCCACACGGCGGAACGGGCATATTGTGGCGCAGCACAATAAGGGCCAAGGCTGTCGACTGCAACGATAGTAGGGTAGCGGGAATAGAAATAACCCTGGATAAAGGATTGTTGTGCATTCTCACAGTTTACATGCCAACCTTCTGTAATGACAACATACCCGAATTCTCAAGATGCCTAGCAAACTTACATTCACTTATTGAAGACAAGCAATATACGAACTGCCTTGTAATGGGTGACTTTAATTCCGACCCAAGAACATTATTTGGGAAAGAATTATTATCGTTTTGCAAAGAAAATAAATATCACTGTGTCGATGTAGAAAAACTGCCAGAAAATTCTTACACTTACGTTAGCGATGCACATAATACAACGAGCTGGTTAGATCACTGCATAGGAACGGCCACAATTAAAAAGATGACTAAAAATATTTCGATAAAATACGATGTTGACTGGACAGATCACCGGCCCATGTCTATTTGGTTAGAAACAACAGGAATAACCACTACGGAGGGAATTGCCCCGATTGCGTTGGATCCAGTAAAATGGAGAGCACATAATATATCCCAGATCATGTCCTATTCTGTAACAGCATCATTTTTAATAAACCGCATTAACTACAGCAGCAGTGTCGAACTCTGTAAAAAGTCAGGATGCAAAAATAACTTTCATAAAGATGCCATCAATGAACTGTATGCGAGAATTGTAGAGTCACTATGCACGGCCGCAAAAAACGTCTTCGAGAGTGGACGTAAACATAACAGCACCACAGCCAAACATATTCCTGGATGGAACGACAGTGTTTCGATTCATTATGAAGCATCACGAAATGCACTTATGAAATGGATTGAAAATGGAAAACCCCGGACGGGTCCTTTGGCAGAAAACCGAAAAATATTGAGAAGAAAATTCAAATCTGAGCTAAGAAAATGTCAAAAAACAGCGGAACAAATAAAACTGGACAAAATATCGGGTGCATTTGAGGATAGAGATTTTAAAGAATTTTGGCAAAAAACCAACAACATCTTAAAATCTAAAGCACAGATATCGACTCATATTGAAGGAGAATCAGACGCAGAAAAGATTGCTAATATTTTCATAACCTACTTTGCGAAAACATCGGAAAGAAAAGAACCCACCTTCTTAGAAAAACCATGCGAAGATGAGGACGAAAACATAATCGTTACGGAAGATATGGTTAAAACCGCTGTCAAACGAATGAAAGCTGGAAAATCTCCCGGTTATGATAGCCTGAGCATAGAACATGTAAGAAACGCTGGTGAAAAAATATACACGCTTCTAGCAACATTATTTACACAGATTCTTCAACACACGCACATGCCAAGAAACTTCTCACGTACAATTATAGTACCACTAGTTTAATCCAGACAAGAAGACTTATCCAATACTTCCAACTATAGGCCGATATCTCTTGCCACAATAATATCCAGAATATTTGAAAGAGTTATACAAATTCAAATAGAAGGCAAACTATTCACATCCGACAATCAATTTGGTTTTAAATCTAAATTGTCTACAGATATGGCAATATTCAGCTTAAAACAATGTATCGAATATTATAAGGGAAGAAAAACAACAGTGTATGCTTGTTTTCTTGATTTAAGTAAAGCCTTCGATCGGGTTTCTCACGCACTACTTTGGAAAAAACTTAAAGAAAGGAAGGTGCCAGGTTCAATAATTAACATTCTGGCAGTCTGGCATCATGAACAAGAGAACCAAATTATTTGGAAAAATAAAATGTCAACACCTGTGAATATGGAATGCGGCGTCAGACAAGGGGGAAGCTTATCACCGATTTTATTTAACGTCTACATGAACGATTTAAGCGATAAACTCACCTCGGCAAACGTAGGCTGTCACCTGGGAAATAACTGTGTAAATAACATTGCGTATGCAGATGATATGGTCATTTTGTCACCAAGTATAAAAGGACTGAGAAAGCTGTTAAAGATTTGTGAAGAATACGCTGCTGAACATAATATGGTCTATAACCCCACTAAGTCTGTGTTGCTCGTATTCAAGTCAGGTGCAGGCACCATGAAAGTATTACCCGTCAGTCTAAACGACACAAAAATAATAGAAAAAATCGAGGTCAAATACTTGGGACACATCGTAGCAGCGGACCTCAGTGATGACTCGGATATTGAGCGACAGAGAAGATCACTGTGCATTAGGGCAAATATGATTCTCGAAGATTTAACAAGTGCAGCCCAGCTGCAAAAAGGCAACTTTTTAACACGTACTGCACGAGCCTATATACTTCGGAGTTGTGGACCAACTTCAACAAAGCGTCACTAAAAAGAATGGAAATACAGTACAACAATTCATATCGAACGCTTTTTGGGTTGTCCTGGTACTGCAGTGCCACCGAGATGTTTGAAGAAGGGCGCGTTCCCGGATTCCGAACACTAATAAAAAAACGGATCACCAGCTACAGAACGCGATTGGCCTCGAGCGAAAACACTATTGTGATGGCAGCATTCCACTTCTGGCAGGGTCCCATTTATAAGCGATGGAGCCACTTCCTGATGAAATAGATAACAAAAAGTTAACTTTTTTTTTTTTCAAATTTTATTTTAATTTTTGTATTGTTATTATTTTCTTTTATTTATTTCCTTTCATTATGTAAAAAAAAAAAATCTTTCATCTTGAAATATTTTAATTTAATGTATTATATATGTATAATATGGAACTCGTGGGACTGCACCACCCTCCCCGAGATCTGGAATAAACGAATTAAAAAAAAATAAAAAATTTAAATTAACTTGGTTATTTACTACCTTACTATTAGTGTTTATGGCTTTTCTAAGTTCAAGTGCCTCTAAATTATCCAACCTTATACCGATGTCGTTTTTATGAATAAGTTTGGCGCCAGCGTTTTTGTCAAATTTATGATCGTTTTCCATCAAGTGGTTTGCAAATTCTGAAAATGCAGAGCTGTGTAAACATCGAAGATGTTCTTTGACACGGGTGTTTATGTTGCGCGCTGTTTTACCAATATAAAAAAAAAAAAAATGCGCAATCGCTGCATTGAAGTGAGTAAATTCCCGAGTGTGATAGACTGTCTTCCTTATCCTTACCGTTCATTAAAAGTTTGTCTATATTATTATTAGTGTAAAATGCTGGTTTGATTTCTGATGGGAGATTTTTAACACTTTTTTGAGAGAAATTATTGATGTACAGGATTCTACGCCAATGATGAGGTTGATTATTATTACTTGGTATATTATTATTATGAGGTGGACTGTTGTATAAAAATTTACTAGTGGATAATTTTTTAAATTTTTTATTTAGAATGTTGTCGACTATATTTGGGTTGTAACCGTTATTTATTGCGATTTGTTTGATCGTAGATAGTTCTATTGCAAAGTTGGTATTTGATAAAGGGACTGAAACTAATCTATGTGTCATGGAATGAAACGCTGAATGTTTATGGGAGTTGGGATGGTTAGAGGAATTGTGAATCGTTATGTCAGTGAACGTCGATTTGCGGTAGATTTTAAATTCGATTTTATTATTTATTATTGATAACGTAAGATCTAGAAAGTTTAAGGTAGAATTGGTTCCTATTTCTATGGTGAATTTAATTTGTTTATGGAAGGAGTTTATTATCAACAGGAAGGAGTTGAGTTGTCTCTTGGTTCCCAACCAAACACAGAATACATCGTCAACATATCTCTTCCATAACAATAAGTTTTGTAATAATGGTGATTTACTATTAAAAATATTATTTTCTAAATTGTCCATGAATATATCAGCGATGAGGGGTGATGTCGGTGCCCCCATGGCCAAGCCTTCTTTTTGTTGACAAAAACGCTGGCGCCAAACTTATTCATAAAAACGACATCGGTATAAGGTTGGATAATTTAGAGGCACTTGAACTTAGGAAAGCCATAAACACTAATAGTAAGGTAGTAAATAACCAACTTAATTTAAATAAAAGTCCCACACTAAGATTGTTCCCTATTGATAAAGAACACGTCCGTTCCCTTCCCAATTCTCCATCTATGCCTCCTTCTTCCTCCTCCACTTGACGAGTCCAGCCCATTTTTGGTAAATTATATATTATAACACAAATGTAACCTAATGTTAGTAGAGTATTATACTGCCCTGATGAAGCTACGGTTGTAGCGAAACCCGGTCGGCATAAAGTATAAAAATAAAAGTGGTGTTTACAAAGTTATTGTTTTATTTTAAATTAATAATGTCACATCACAAAGTATACGCTTCATATGAACAAATGTTTTAATTTCAATTTTAATATAAACATAAGTTATTGGGTGAGGGGTCTGGAAGTTAGGAATTCCTAATGCTCACTTAGTCATCCGCTTCTGAATCTAGTTCGTACCAAATGTGGTTTTGGTCCATCAGAATATGTTTTGGTAGTCTATGTACGTATCTGAAAGTAAAGTCACTAGGTTCATTGTATTGACCGATTTCTTGATTGGTGTTGATTTTTACTATTTATTTATTTAAACGCCCATAGGGCTTTTACATTGAATGCAGTACATGTTTTTTTTTAAATTACAATGAAAATAATGAGTTTACAATATAAAAGTAACATAATATATGTTAAACACAAAATATAGGTTACATTAAATATAAGTGTTAACAAAATATAGATTACATAAAATAAAAGCGTTAACAAAATACGGGTAACATAAAATAAAAGAAACAAAATATAGTCCATAAAATATAGGAGTTGACATAATGTAAGTAGTATTGTTTAAAATTGTTGTTCACGTTAGTTTAGGGGATAGATAGAAATACATAGTTGGCACATATAAGACAAAATACATTTAAGCAATAAACTATCTGTCTCCTGTGATGTACCCCAAGGTAGCATACTAGGACCAATTTTATTTCTTATATACATTAACTTACTATGTGCCATGAATATTGGTGGAAAAATATTGTCATTTGCTGATGACACGGTTTTAATATTCGAAGATGAAACATGGCAATTAGTTATTAACAAAACTAATAATGCTCTAATGAAAGTAAAGCATTGGCTTGACACAAACCTCCTCACACTTAACATCGACAAAACACAATATATGACATTTTCCATACGCAAATACAATATACCCAACAACTGCCCTAAACCAATCATCCACACGTGTCAACTCAATTTAGAAAATCCAGAAACCACATCTAATATTAATTGTACGTGTTCGACCCTCAAATCATCAAACATAGTTAAATATTTGGGAATAATCATAGACAACCAACTACGTTGGGAAGCTCACATCGGTGACACAGTAAAAAAACTTCGTAAACTCTACCATATTTTCTGCTCCCTTAGGTTTATCTTAAATTTACAGACTCTAAGAAGCGTTTACTTTGCCCTTTTCCAATCCATAGCAACAGACGGTATAGTGGGATGGGGTGGTTGTGCTGAATCCATTGTTAGGCCAATTATTTTAGTTCAAAAACTAATTCTGAGAATTATATTTAAATGTCAACCTACCCATCCCTCAAATGAACTCTTTGCAAAAATCAGGGTCTTAGATATTCGACATCTATTTACTAAAACAAGCATTTGTTATATACGAAAAAATAATCTACTAATCGCTCCACAACTTCAAGCACACACCCGCTTTTCATCAAACCTGGGTTGCCTGGTCCCAAAAACTAACACCTCATTCGCTCAACGACAATTCTGGTTCATCGCTCCTAAAATATATAATGCTCTGACATTTTTTTTAAATTTTTTTTTTAAATTTTTTTTTTTAATTTTTTTTTTTTTTATTAGGTTTGTTAACAGTGATTTACATCAAAGCTTTCACAGATAAAATTACACTAAACATGGTTGATGCTATCACTAATTAAAGACAAACACAGCATTGATAATATAATACTTACATATACATTACATTCATTCACACAAACACATACTATATGTACATTACAAAATAATAATTAACAAGTTTTACAAGGAACAAGTTTTTAGAACAATGAGTTTATAGGTTCACAAGTTTATAGAACAACGTAATAGGGAGCTTTAAAGCTTGTTAAGATTTGATTTGAAGTTGGCCAATGTTGACATTGTCAAATTAATCGAATGTTTTTTATAAGCCTCATTGAAATTACGGCACATTCTCGATAAGGCTGAGTCATACCAATTCGGTCGTGAACCAATTCTAGGAACATTAAACCTGATTTGATGAAGTAGAAAAGGACAGTTTATTAAACCATTTACAATTTTGAATAGAAAATTTAGATCTGTATTTAGTCTTCTCTGTTCAAGGGTGCGTATATTGTAGAATTTTAGTCTATCAGTGTAGTGAGGAAGTGATCGAGCTCGCCTATCGGAATATGCCAGGTGGTACATAAAATGTTTTTGAACCTGCTCTATTCGCTGAATATGAACTTTGTAGGTTGGACTCCATACAGCACTTGCGTACTCCAACACGTTGCGGGTGAAGGAATTGTACAGCGTTATTTTTGATGTGGGATTTTTAAAATGTTTACTGTTTCGTTTGATAAATCCTAGCATTTTCATAGATCTAGAAATGATATTGTCGATATGAGGTGTGAAAGTAAGTTTTTTATCAAATAATACGCCTAGGTCCCGAATGGTTGCGACTTCCTGGAGTTTAGTACCGTCGATAAAATATTGAGTTGGAATAGAATTGTGTTTACGCGTAAAGGTTATGTGAACACATTTTAAAGAATTCAGAAACATTCTATTGTGGTTGCACCACTTTAAAACTCTGTTAATATCGTTTTGGAGAAGTATTGAGTCTAGTAATGTATGGATAATTTTGAATATCTTACAATCATCAGCAAACAACAAAATTTCAGAATCCATAACATCGCACAAGTCATTTATAAAAACAAGAAACAAGATTGGGCCCAAATGGGACCCTTGCGGCACTCCAGATGGCACATCTAATCCTCTTGACTCATAGCCATCAAATACTACTCTTTGTATGCGGTCAGTTAGATAGGAGTAAAACCAATTTAGCAAGGTACCATGAACACCCATTTGTTTTAGTTTGTGAATTAGTAATCTATGATTTACTTTATCGAAGGCCTTGCTAAAATCTGTGTAGATTGTGTCTATCTGTTGACCTCTATCGACAGCTTCGGTTAAGGTATTGACATAGCAAAGTAAATTAGAGGATGTTGATTTCTGGGAGAGAAAACCATGCTGTTTTGGAGTTATAAGATTTTTGAGATGATAATTCAGATATGGACAAATTAATTTTTCAAAAATTTTCGCAAATGAACAGAGAATAGAGATGGGTCTATAGTTTGTGACTTCGTGAAGGTCTCCGCTTTTAGGTATTGGTACAATATTAGCCTGTTTCCATCTTGTTGGAAAAATGGATGAAGATAATGATTTCCTGTAAATGATAGTCAGAGGGAGTGCGAGACTGTGTGCACATTTTTTTATTAGGAGTGGTGGAATTTTGTCGGGGCCAGGGCCTTTGCTTTGGTCGAGGTTAAGCATTTCTATTTTTACATCGTGTACACTAATGTTTACTGTGTGCAGAGAGCTGTTCGAATAGTCTATTGATTCAGATTGAGGTTGAGTCTCTTCATTGCTTCTAATGTCATCTTTCTCATACACTGATGAAAAGTGCTGGGCAAATAGTTCGCTGCTCTCCTCGCCGTTTGATGATTTTTTTTCTCCAAACGTCATGTTTTGGGGGATAGTACTTATGTTTTGTTTCTTGTGTTTGACAAATCTCCAAAAAGCTTTAACGTTATTATGATTAACCAGACACGATTCTATTTGTTCAATGTGTTTAAAGTAGCAATTACTAATGAGTTTGGAACAACGGGTGCGTAAGAGTTCGTAAGAATTTTTATCACGTGGATTCTTATATTTTTTATAGAGAAGTCGAAATTTATTTTTTTCCTTTAGTAATTTAACTAAGTCTGGTGAGTACCAGAGGGGATGCTGCCTGTTGCGTTTTACAAATTTGGTTACGCATTTCTCAATTATACGATACAAATGAGTGTAAAATAAAGAAACCATATCGTCTACCGACATGAAATCAGGTTAAAGAAGTGCCCAAGTCAGTTCTTGTAATTCCTGATTGAATTGAACGTAATCATTCTTATTAAAATCATATTTAAGTAAGTTTTTATTTTTTAGCATTTTTGTTAATTTGAAATCAAAACTAAATTCAATCTCTAAAGGTGGATGATATATATCAATGCGACTTAAGATTTCGGTACTTTGCCTGACTTGTAATGTTTTTGAATTGGATAGAACGAGATCTAAGATTCTAGAGTTACTATTAGCAATGCCATTGAATTGATTGAGGTTATTTAGAGCAAGAAAATTTACAAGATGGTTACCGATGTCAGAATTATAATTATAATTTTCTGGGGATAGGGAATGATTCTGGTTTGGTTCGTTGTGGGTCCAACCGATATTTCCCAGGTTGAAATCTCCTAAAATTAACGTATTTGATTCACCAACGGCATCCATAACATTGCCAACTTTTTTAAAAAAATAATCAAAATTATCAACAAGCAACGGGGGAGGTATATAAACAGCACATATGTAGAGACATCTCGTTAGTTTATTCTGGCTGAATTTGATGGTCACCCATACGTCTTCCAAGGTACTTTCCCAATGCTTACAGCGGTTAGTTTGATATTCTTGTAAAACGGCTATCAATACACCGCCTCCGTCACTTTTGTGGTTAGAGGAACTGCCACGGTCCCTTCTAAAAACATTATAACGCAAGCCAAAAATTTCAGCATCAGAAATAGAGTCGTTCAACCATGTTTCCGTTAGAATAATAATATCAAAATTGTTATTAAGTATTTCTAAGTAAACTTCATTAAGTTTTGTTCTTAAACCCCTGACATTCTGGTAATAAATTCTTAGGTTATCCATGTTAGTATACATTATTCAAAGATAACGCACAAATTGAAATTTAGATAAAGATAAGGTAGGGAATCAGATGAGCGAAGCCAATGAGTCCTGGTTGCGGATCACCACCACGTGCGCCGAGTTTTCATCTTTACGAGCAAGGATTCTGCCATTTCGGATCCACACGAATTTGTAGTTTACTTCTTTCGCCTTAATCCTCGTGGCAGCATGCAAGGCCTTGTTTGCTGGTGTTAGATGTTCGCTGACGTATACCGGCGATTTGATGTCATCGATGCCTAAATGAGTCGAATTTAGCTTGGAGTTCTTGTTCTTCTTGTTGAAGCTGACGACTGCAGCCAGAACTTCATCCCTTGCCCTCACGCTCGGGAGCTTCACGATTATTGATTTTGGCCTTCTGGAATCTTGTTTAATCTTGGAGACTCGATGGATGTTAAGAATTTCCGATTCGGCAATGGGGCGGGAAATCACGGTCCCAAGTTGTTTTATTATTGATATTAGATTAGACATAAAGTCAAGTAATTCTAATTCTCTTTTTATAACACGTGTACAACATTGGATTTTTGAAAGGGGACGAACGTACTTTAAAGAATTCATGAGTTCTTAACACTACATTTTATTTATTAATTTTTGGATTTTAAAATTTTAATTTCCATTTTTATTTCTATTTTTCTTTACAATGTTGTTATTTTTTCTCTTAGTTTTTCACAAAATTTTATTTATGTTTTAATTTTGATTTATATACTTAGGTATATGTTTTAATTTATATAGAACACTTGAGTTCTTAACATTTAATCTTTATTATTAATTTTTGTATTTCAAAATGTGAATTTTCATTTTCGTTATTTGTTTTTGGGGTGTTATGCCGTGTTACGCTACCTCCTTCTTTAGCCAACGTTTCGGACATTGTTGCAGTGTCCATCATCAGGGCAGATCCGGCAGATCCGGTAGATGTGATCATCCGGTAGATGTGATGAATTTTAAATTTGTATAAAAAATTATAATAGGTGGCACGCGAGCAGTTTGAAAACTGAATGTATCGGGAATGAATGTGTGGAATGCGAGAGGTGAGAGGGGGGAGTGGGGAGGGGGTGTTGGGAGGGTGTTGGTGGAGGGGGAAAGGGGAAAGGGGAGGTGAAAGAGGGTGGGGGGAGGGGGTTAGGGGAGGGAGAGGGGGGAGGGGAGGAAGGGGAAAGGGGAAGGAGGGTGTGGGGAGGGGTAGGGGGTAGGGGGTAGGGGGAAGAGGGTTGATGGGAGGAGCGGTGTGGGGAGAGGGAAGGTGGAGGAGGTGAAGTGGGGTGGGAGAGGTGGGAGGGAAGTAAGGGGTATGGGGTGGGGGAGGGGTCGGTGGAGAAGGAGAGGGAGGGAGAGGGGGGGGGGTTGATGGATGAGTGGAGTGGGGAGAGGGAAAGTGGAGGGGGAAGGAGTGGGGGGAGGGGTGGGCGGAGGGGGGAGGGGGAGGGGGATTGATGGGGGAGGTGGAGTGGGGAGAGGGAAGGTGGAGGAGGCGGAGTGGGAAATCCCGAATACCATGCCAGCGAAGCTGCGGGAAAAAGCTAGTGTACTTATAATACTGTGCTTTTCCAAATAAAACACTTTTTGCTACGTGAAATAATAATTTAAAAGTACGAATACACTCACCACTGAATTCCAAATTAAAATTATCAAATATCATTTCATAATTGCTCATTATAACCGTGACCTCGCTTTTGCCGTGATTGTTATAACCAAGTTTGATGTAATTGTGAAGAAAAAGAATTTCTCACAATTTTATTATACCTACTGTGAAAAATAACGGGATAGTTGCAATGACGTTATATTAATAGACTCGCCATAGTCTTCCATGCTCGCAAAATAATGTGGCAAGTAAGCAACACTCTTTTGTTTTCAGCGGTTTTCAGCAATTTCTTAATTCAAAAGTTGTTAATATATTAAAAAGTTATGCTACATTCACACTGAAGCCAAACTTCCAACTCGAACTTCC
The DNA here is from genome assembly GCA_929108145.2 of Limnephilus rhombicus. Classification (NCBI taxonomy): domain Eukaryota; kingdom Metazoa; phylum Arthropoda; class Insecta; order Trichoptera; family Limnephilidae; genus Limnephilus; species Limnephilus rhombicus. Next base: position 38,188,537 of record OV815275.1, on the reverse strand, counting down.
AACGCATGAACTACCCTTCTACGCAATCGTCCGAAAGTTTGAAGTTGGAAATTGACCTCAGTGTGACCGTACCATAAGACAATTAAAGAATGTGTTTTTTCTCAAATGACGTACAAAATTGTCGGACGGGGAACATAAACATTAATTGTATTGCTTATAATAATCGATAATAAGTAATTTGTGTGTACATATAAATTAAATGTTATTTCTTCACTTTTACTAATGTTTGCCGTGTAATGGAAACATTTTCTCATCGTACAGGAGGGCATTTTGGCGCTTTTTAAATGCAATTTTCCTACTGGTAAGACATGACCTTACTTGACGAGTGACAGTTTATTAATAAAGTACTAGAAATCGAGAACAGTACAATAAGGAACTCCAGTGAAAAATATTATGGCTTTAAAAAAATATGTTCATATAGACCAAGAAACGCTGATTCTGAATATATAAGTTTTATTTCATAATATTAAATGCAGAGTTTTTAATAAATTATTAAAAAGTGCATTTTTAAACCTCTTCACAAAACACAGCGTTAAGTTGGCATTACTGAAATGGTTAACCGTGACGTCACAGTTAACCTGTCACCTGTGTATTGTATTGTATTGACATTTGAAATGACTTGAAGTGCACACGTACCTATGCAATTCAACATTTCGTGTTTTTGGTTTATTTTCATACTGTTTATAGAGATTTAGATAAATAATAGTTATTGTGTTTATTGAAACATAATTTAGGCCCTCAACAATTTATGAAAAGGGCTATATTTGCGGACAATCTGCAATAAATTTTGTCTATTTGAGGTTAAAGTCATGTCATGTTTTGACATTTAGTTATGTATTTTCAAATTGTTTTTAGTGTAGGGCTTTTTATACAAGTTGTTACACACTCGTCATGATCAGTGTGTTATAAATACCAGTGTTTCTGTATGTATTATACATAAAACAATGTACCTACAAAGTAACACCTGACACAAAACACGACGTCACATGTATTTGCAATGAAAGAGATGATTTATTGTTTTTATATTGCTCTTTGATTAAATACAATAACAGTAGCGGTGAAATGTGGACATTTTATCAATGTTTTTCTATATTAAAAGCAGTTAATCTTGAATAAAAAACACACCTCACACCTAAAAGTCATTGCGAAGCATTCCGCCATGATTATTCTGCGTTCTTCACAGTGTTGCCAACAGTTAGAAGTGAAATTTCCCTAGAATTTCACATTTACGCAATTACCTACGTAGCCACCTGATTGTGTAACACTAATCCTGTTATATGTTAATTAATATGATAATTAATTGGAAAGATATCGGAACTTGGTAAATATACTAATAATACCGTGATTTTCCAAATAAAACACTTTTTGCTACGTGAAGTAATAATTTAAAAGTACGAATACACTCACCACTGAATTAGAAACTGATTTCCAAATTAAAAAAAAACACTTTGCAAAATAAAAATCATAAGCAACCCGCCGCTCATTTGTACCAAGCGTGGTATTTTGAAGACCCCCCCCCCCCGAACGTGTCACGTAGTATGGGTACGTTCCCTAATATCATTTTGAGTTGTCAGTGTTAAAAATAACATGGCATGTAAGTACATGAAAAATAATTAAGATTCATAGGAATTCCAAAAAATATATATACGTATATATATAAATAATACCAGTAATACTGTCATATGTAATAAAAATTTTGCCAGAGTTCGAAATTTCCCTAGATTTTGTCCTGATTTCCCTTATCCCTAAAAAATATTTTTCTCCCCTAGATCTAGGGAAATTTCCCTCGACATAACATCACTGATTCAAAATGACAACTTAAAAAGTAAAAAAATTAGACCACCATAGATACGGTGCGTTTCTGGGAGTCTTTAAAAATTAAAACTTTGACAATTATTTTAACTATTAAAACTAACTATAAAAATAAAAATAAAAATGCAGTTATTTAAGTTTGAAGGTCTTTATTCATTAAAAAAAATAAAAAAATTGGACTGGAGTTCTCGTTTGGCTTCCCACTTTGAGATTTCTACCCCGCGTCTAAAGTATCTAACGTCTTTGGATAGTCGTATAAATAATGTATGTTGTTCTGAAATAAAACCAACAAAATGGATTTGGCTTTTACAGCATTTTATATGAACCTTGGGTCAAGGGTTTGATTTGATTCGATTGTTTCAACAATCGGCATGTTGCCATCCCAACACAATATAATATTATGGAAAATGTCAGAAGCTGGACGTATTTTGCTCATACCAATGAAAATTCATGTTTTGAGTTTTCCATATTGAATTATTTCAGATCATTTGAAAATTCATACGTCAATATATCATTTTAACAAAACAAGATGAATAAAAAATGTAAATATTTATTTAGAATTACAAAATCGACAAAAGCATATTATACGAGCAAATCATATTCAGGACATTAAAACTTGTAAAAAAACTTCCGGTAATTATCGGTTCGGACTGGCCACGCTTATTACGAATAATTTTTAGAAAAAAACTTTAGACTCGCCTTAATTACTATAAAAGGAAACTTTTTGGCTTTGGGGCGGCGGAAAATAATGCATTTTAATTTTCAATTGCATATAACTAAAATTCTCTTCGCGAACCGACACAGCGAAAATCCGCGGCCGTACCTGTCACTGTTATGTTGGTATCCCTGATAAATTAACAAGAGCTAATACGACTGTAGCCGACTTCGTAGCTTTCGTCTTGTGAGATTGTACGCCAGAATCACAAACCATGTTACACAAACCTAGCGTAGCCGCTAAACTACTTGAAAACTGGGATGTTTTTCTTGCCTTGACGCGAGTAGGCGTTATAAAGGGGCACTTTCTTTTGTATCACAAACCATGTTACACAAACAAGCCCGCTAGACAAATTTCATAATTACGCGCCTTATCCCACGAAGTCGGCTACAGTCGTATTAGCTCTTGTTAATTTATCAAGGATACCAACATAACAGTGACAGGTACGGCAGCGGATTTTCGCTGTCGGTTCGCGAAGAGGATTTTGGTTTTATGCAATTGAAAATTAAAATGCATTATTTTCCGCCGCCCCAAAGCCAAAAAGTTTCCTTTTATAGTAATTAAGGAGAATCTAAAGTTTTTTTCTAAAAATTATTCGTAATAAGCGTGGCCAGTCCGAACCGATATTTACCAAACTTCCAAAACAGACGCCAAAATGTGCATTGTAAAGGCAAAATTTTGAAGTGTTCAAAATTAGAATTAAGCAATCGGCCCCTTATCCGGTAAACAGTGTATTATCTTGACGCCCCCGATGCCGGAACCCGCGCAGGCGCAGGGGCAGAAACACTTGGATTTCCTTCGTTTCCTTTTTTTGCAGGTTCTCTTCCTTATGGACCTTCTGGAGGATCTCTTCCTGCGTCTTTTGCAAGATCGCTTCCTTCTGGGCCTTCTGGACGATCTCTTCCTACGTCTTTTGCACGATCTCTTTCTGCGTCTTTTGCACGACCTCTTCTTCCTGGGTCTTCTACAGCGATCTTCAGGCTCAGACGTGGATGGGAATACCTCTCCGCCTTCATTCTCCTGTACTTCATACCGCATCGCGGAAAATAGTAAGTGCTAATAACAGGAATGGGATTTCCTGGAATTGGTTATTATGTAAACAAGGAAAACAAATACTTTTAGCATAAAAAAATAAATCGAAAACCACAACAAATTTGGAAATGCTTATTCCTTGAATTGAATATTTATGATCTAAAATCCTAAATATTTTGTTTTTTGTTTTCGTTTGGAAATATTTAAAATTTTTTTTTGTTTTTCATTTTCGAATCTTTTCGGAGGGTATGTACCTTACTACGTTACATTGTATTTAGGTACTTAAATAAATTAGTTGACTGTTACAAAGTCATGTTTTTTTCCTTCGTGGGTAGATCGCATTTTTTTAACCATTTTAATTAAAGTGACGCTTTGTAATCTTTTGTCAACGGTTTTATAGTACCTACCGAGAATGTAAATAATATTTAATATAATCTGCCTATTCTATTCTTATCTATATAAATATTTATATGTAGGTATTATGTATAATTTTGTATATGAAGTGGAGGCCTCAGCACGGGTAAACCACCCAGTGAGGTCAACATCATTGAATTGTGTATAAAATGTAAATATATTGCATCAAATAAATAAATATATTGCATCAAATAAATAAATAAATTGTAAGTGTGTGGAGATGAGATCTATGACAGAAAGAGGAATGGAGCGCTGTAGACGGTGACCGCCGATAAAAGCAAAAAAACACCAACTAAAGTAAGACAATGAAATAAAGAAAATCAACATGAATTTCGAAGAGAAATTGAGTGTACGATATTTAACACAAATAAGCTCGATGGTTTGCCCACGCGAGAACATGATGCCGACTGAAATATCAAAATGACGCGACGCTTCTCATGAATGTCTTGCGCATGTATAAACGAATGTTTGATGAGGCGGACGCAGCGCCATCTGTTATTCAACACCATAAATAATTTCGTTCTGTTTGAAATACGAAAGACGGTTAAATTTGTTCATACAAAAATACTAAAATCGCGATTAAAAAATGGGAGGGTGGGGATAGGAGGGTTTAAATTTGGGGTTATAGGTATTTTTTGATGCAAAACAATAAAAAATACTAAAAAATTTTTTTTTGTCAAAAATATTATTTGTTTTTCTGGGTAGGGACACCCTAATCACCTAGCGGTATGAAATATACTTTAAAACCTATTCTCATACCTACCAAATATGCATAAAAAATTTCATAAAAATCGGTCAAGCCGTTTCGGAGGAGTGCGACCACAAACACCGTGACACGAGATTTTTATACTTAAGATTTTTTTTTTTTTTATACAAGAGAACAAAGGTAAATTTTATTATAACCCGAGCATCAAGGTGGACGAAGGATGGATATGGGCAGGCGGTGAAGGGGATTGTCATCGGGACTTGATTGCCCGAGACACAAGATGCTTGGGTTCGGATTTGAAGCAAGTTTGAAGAAAAATGTTTTGGCTAGGTCATTATGTGTTTTTTAAGTGGAGGGATTTTCGTGCCTAAATTAATAATGCTGTTTCGGATGAACTAAGGGCTTTTGGTGAATATTCTAAGCAAGACATTTTGGAAGGTTTCTAGAACCTTAGTATTGCTTGTGACCCAAATTGGGGTGGCGTAGGTCATGATGGGTCGCAATTTTGATTTGTAAATGAGAATTTTGTTCTGTAGCGACGTTTGACTATTATAATGTAAAAGCGGGTAAAGGGATGCAGCAGCGTTTTTGTTTTTTTTTTTAATTGTATGTTTGATATGTGTGTGCCATTTAGGTTTTTTTTAGGGTGAGTCCAAGGTATTAACGTTTTTTTGCCAGAGTATTGCTTATTGCTTGGCCGTACATGGATATATTATATATTGGTTTTTGGCAAGTTACAGGGAGAAATTAACCCCTTTGTCTTGCAAACTGTAGTAATGTCACCTGATGGATTTTTTTTTTGCCCGATGTTCGGGTTACCTTGGGCAAGATGAAGGAAGTTAATATATTTTTTTTATGGTTTGTTTATCTGTAAGTGGTATACATTTTGTATAGATAAACACACACATACATAATTTTTTTCATACATCCGTGCATGTATGTATTCATATACAACAATTATGTATACCATAATAAATATATATAAATATTTATTTATTTTTTTATATAAGAGAATAAAGGTAAGTTTTATTATAGCCCGCGCATCAAGGTGGAGCCGTACATGGAAACTTGACGCTTAGCAGTTATACCTAGGGGGGAAACATCCGTATGCGAGCTGTTGGCGGAAGTAGTGACATCTTGTGTCGATTTTTTTTTATTTGAAACCGAATTATAACAGTAGCTTTGTGTGAAATTCCACGTACACCAATGTTGTTTGAGGCGCGGCCGTTAAGCGTGGCACCGACAAGCACTCGTGGCTGGGTTCTGAAATTCAACCACGCAGACGCTAACGTTTTTTTTTATTTTAGTTTATTTAGGAAACAAACAGTTATACATATTTTAATAAGAAAGTAACATATTACATGGTTGCATTAACCAGCGAAGTTTCCGCTAAAATTAACCTTCAGAAAACTTATTATAAGTGAAACCTTCAGAAAACTAAAGTAGACAAGAGTGGGGTGAATGAAGCACCGCATTTTATATAAATACTATTAAAAGATTTTTTCCTTTGCTAGTTTTTCAGAAGATTAAGCAAATGGAAAAATGCTCGTATTCGCGTGATCCTACGGTACCAATTGCGCTGAAAAGAGTGAAAATTGAAGAAAATGTGTAACAATTTTGATATATTTTGTATTCATAATCTCATCAATTGGGTCATATTTTTCCTGTTGGTGAAGATGCTAAAACTTTTCGCCGAGAAGGTGAGGTTCTTCGGCCAGTTAGAAGTTATTTTAAAATAAGCTAGATGGCGATCACCTAGAAATTTTCTGCAGTAAGTCCGATTCGGGAGGCGGGTATGGGTACCGCCGCCCTGGGAACCATTCATTGAATGACCAACACCTCTGCCATAGGCCACCCTAAGTGGTTCGCTACGTTTGGTGATTTAGCAGGGTTGCCCGGGTTCATGGGGTCAGGCTTGTCGGGGTCTTAGCGGCGGATGCGTCTGCCCACCAGCTGCATGGCAGGCCGGATCGAGAGAGAATGGTTGAGGGAGTCCCTTTGACTTCTCCAGCCGTACTCTCTCGGAATATCGGCTTGCACCGCAATGGGAGGGATGGATTCATACATCCGTCACTCCTGGATACACTGACCCCCAGATTCCTACCACCATTCATACCCTTTTCCTTCTCAGAACTTCCTTTCCTTCCTTTCCTAAAAAAAACCCTCCACACAGTACCCCCAAAGATGACATAGGCCCTGAGGGGAATTATTTTTCTCAGGGCCTCCTGTAAGGAGATAATGTAAATGTAAAATATTTTCGAAATTTTTTTTGAACGGCAGACGTTATCAAGAAATTATAAATTTTCTTTCCAACTCGAAACATTTCATGGACCTGTTTAGAAGTCGGTGATATTGTTTCAAAATTTTTGGTGTATTAATATTGCATGTTTTTTCTTGCTCGAAATATTGATCCAAGGCCTCTTCGGAAAATTATTCTGACGAAAATTTTTTCACTCATTTCGGAGGAAGAGTTTAACAGTTTGGTGTGACAGAGTAATTTGATAATAAATACTCTTGTGCTTTTTTCGTGTACAGTCTTATCATTTCAAATACCGTTGTTAGCACAAATATATTATGTTTACCGATTCCAGATTTCGTGTTTGTTATCAGTCATAGTTATCAGTGTTATCACTATCAGGGGGTATTTCTCATCATCTTGATGGCTTATCCGTTAGATAACGTATATGATCGATTTACGACTTACGATTTATTCATTCATAAAGTCCGATTTTACTATCCGGTACTCGAACTTATGAAAAGTGGCTCTAACGGATAGGTTAGCTTTCTACATAATTGCGAGTATTTATTTGAATTATACGTTATCCTGTGGATAATCTATCAAGATGGTGGTGAAATACCCCTTCAGAGTTGTTATCATGATTATTTGTGTCTGTCATCAAAACGCTTTTGAAGTCACAATTGTAGTCACAAAAGAATCACAATTATTGTGTGGGTACTACTGAAAGTAGAACAAAAAACAAACTGCCCAGCTCTGCTTCGACTTATTTTATTTTTTAATGTACTATTCACAATCTACTATTTTTCGATTTTTTATGTTGTTTTTGTGGTGTTATTCTCATTTAGATATTCTTTGTGTTAAAAAATAATAAACATGTAAAATCCCAGTTGGGCTTGAAATTTAAAATAAATAAATTAATTGCGTACAATGTACGTGCAGTGTAAGTGTATATTTCCCTGGTACCTTTAGCTAAAGCAATTCGTAAAAAACGTCTAGATGTTCGGAGCGCATGCTTCGTTGGCGGTGATGAAATGTACATACTCTTACCTAGTTGTACGATAATCTGTCATCATAAGATCTGAATCAGTGTGATTGGTCTGCTTATCTTTAGCCTGTTATTCATCAAATGCCGCATTCATGGCACCCTTTCAGATGATTATATGACACAATGAACTATGCGTATTGCGTATCTACTTATACATTTATTCTGCAATGTATTTTCTATATACTTTCGATGGGGTCTCGGAGGAGATTTTGTGATAAGCAGGTCGTCGAATGATTTTGAAATCTACCTTAGAAGAAGAAAATTATAAAATACTTGGGTAATAATCATTCGCCATTGTGGGTGCAATATTCATTGCTGAGATGATTATATTTTTAAACGGCAATTGTTACATGATGGGGTTGACGCAGACGGTGGTATAAATAAAATAATGAATCATTTAAAAACATTTATTTGATAAAGTATTATCATAGATAATAGTCACAAATTATAAGACTTTAAAGTGTGATTTGTTTGCTTAATTATATATAATACATATATATTAATATATACCCATTCGTAACGATGGAAATGCGATAGACTGGCCAGTGGAAACATCTGCGGCCAACAGTGACACGGTGGGGAAGATTTCCCGGCTGAGACTTCTCGACTGGCCAGGGTCATTACACTCTTGCGGTCCGTATAGCGAACAGTTTATATAAAATTAGTATATTTCTCATCTATAAAATTAGTTAGTTTATCACCTCCAAAATTCTCGTACACGGGATATATAACTAAACATAATCGAATGGCATCGTTAAAAATATTATGCGTTCACTGAAACAAAACACGCAAATGAAAAGTGCACCTGATACTGAAATGACGTGTGGCGGCTATGCGCTCGGTGAGTGGCTATATAATGTAGGCATAATAAAAAAATTATATAAATATTACGAAGTAAGTATATCGCATTGCTTGCAAATAATGTCGCCGATGTTATTAAGTTTACGATGTAGTGTAAATGTAATGCCGTCCTTATTCGTTGGATACGGTTCTGGTCTCTTGCACGAGGTAGACCTGGGATCCGGGCACGTTGGAGGAGGTGACGAAGGTGCGGTGCTTGGCGCGGATGAGGGTCAGGTTGCTCTCGGCGTTGTCGGCGCGGTCCTCGGCGGCCTCCAGCTCGCGCTGGAAGCGACGCACGCGGGTCACGTTCTGCTGGGATGTTCCCTCCTAGGGCACACAAATACACATGTTACATTAGTACAGCCACATCATACCACATACATACCATATACAAATACCATATCCAAACGGCTAACGCACCTGTTCTTGCAGCTGTCGTTTGTAAATGTTCACTTTCTGTGTGGTCTTGTCCAGGGAGTCTTGCAGCAGAGAGATGTTCTTCTGGTCCTCTTCGCACTGGATGAGCACCTCCTTGACGGTGCGCTCCTTCTTGCGCAGGATCTTGATTGTCTCGGCGTGCCTCCTCTTCTCCTCGTCAAGTTCAAGCTCGAGATCACGCATGCGTGCCTCCAGTTTGCTGATGATGCGCTTTCCTCCAACGATGGCGTTGGCCTCGACTTCCTCCAGACGGACGGCGAGGTTCTACAAAACAGGTATCATTAGTTTTGCTGATTTTAATATCATTCATGTAGTACCTCTGAAATTACCGACTACATTAAATTATAAACACTACAAGAGTTTGTTTGTTATTAGTTATTACCTTGACTTCAATCTCTAGAGACTTCTTGATGGTTTCAATCTTGACAATCCTCTCCTGTTCCTCGTGCAGAATCTCGACGGTGTGCTTGAGTTCGACCTTTGGAACAAAACACATTTTGAGTAAATAAGTCCTCAAATCTCGCGCAATGCATTATAATATGTTACAAGAAATTATCGCATCAATGTCTTTACCTGGACGCGTTGGTATCTCTCGTCGCTGATTCTCAATTCCTTTGTGATCTCATCGTAATCTCCAGCGATGGTGGAAAGCTCTTGTTCAAGCTTGGACTTGATGCTGGCCAGATTTACGTTGACAACGGTAAGTTCATTGATGCGAGTTACAGACTCCTCGTACTGAATCTCAACTGCCTTTTTGGAGCGGAGTGCCTGTGAACAGAGCTCATTATTAGTGTTATGAAATCGAACGGAGTGAACTTATTTTGGTTTCTTAATTATCATGAATGTAATTATGTAATAAAAATAAGAGAGGTAACTTACTGATTCGTAGTTTCCGCGGACCTCCTCAATCTCTCCAGTGAGGGACTGAAGGCGACGCTGGGCAATTCCGTACTGGTCGAGGGTAACTTGCAACTGGCGCTGAACTTCATCGTAGTGGGCTTGAATCTCAGTGAGCTGAAAAAAGTAGCATTTTAAAAATGAAACGAAAATTTAAAAAATCCTAACACTTAATACCCACTATCTACTACAGTTCAACAAATTAGATTTATGCAATTTAACTTTCTCCATTCATGAATAAGAAGAAAACGATTAGAGTTAGCTCTTCAAAAATGTGAATGTGATCAAAGGGCGGATATTTTTCCATGAATTTGTGATTATTTTTTATATTACGATCGTTCTGTATTGATAATTATGTTTAAGAGAGACAAACAATCCAGGATTTCATATAACCTGACAATTATTGTGAAAATCTCCTACTACCATCACATTAAGAGAAAAGTGCCGAGGAATTGAATTCAGGATGCCTTGGTGGGACCTAGACGCCATGCCAACTCAACGACCGGGTGATTGTTTCCATATGAGGAATTTACACTTTTTGGTAAGAATATAAAATGAGCATTAAAAAATATTCAATGCTCAATTCATACTCGCACTTGAAAACTAAGGCTTACCTTTGATCATAGATCAATTCATGTTACTAATTTCATCGAATTGAAACCAAGCTTAATATCTATCTGTGTATATTTGTTTTGTACCTGCAGAGATTGCTTCTTGATGGTCTTTTGCAAGTCAATGTTGGTCTTGTTGGCGACATCCAGGGACATTTCTAATTCGGTGATGTGAATCTGCATCTTCTTCTTGATCCTGATGACTTCGGTCTTCAACCTTGTCTCGGCCTCGACGACGCGAGCGCTGAGCTGCTCGATCTCAATGCTGGTCTGTTTGCTGAGGAACGGAAATCAAATGGGTCAGTTTTGCATTGCTGAAGTTACTTAAATTCAGAATCCTCTAAAAAGACTTAGTTCCTTTAGCAATGCCCACCATAATGAGCAGCTTTGTGTTGAAACATGTGTAAAGATTTAAAAAAAGTTTAATGAAGTTCTTAAAAACTTTTCGTAGTTACTCAAAACTTACTGGATTTGTGTGGAACAGGTGGAAGAATTAAGAAAAGTTTAAGATTTTTTAAAACTATTCTTAGATATTCCCATTTTTTATCAGTTTATGCATTCAGGTGGATAAGATGTAAGCACGCAGAAGTAGTTAAACGGTAACATAAGAAGAAAAACTTTCTGGGATAAAAAATCATCATTCAATAAATCTTGGCATAATATTTAATTTTTTTATTTATTTTGTAGGAAGTACAAGTAACTATAGATTGTAAACCTTAAGTTTAAAAGTTAACACAGCAATCTTTACTATAATAATAGTTCATTAACCACACCAAGTTCAACAATTTATTGTGATGTAAATATATTTTATGTTGAGTTGTTAATTTCAATTTATTTCTATATACGTAAACAACATGATTGTTAACATAGGAAACTATGAAATTTGGAACTTAAAAAACAATATTAATAATGAAGCGTAAACCGTCAACCGAGATTAATAACGGAAATATGTGCGAGAGGGATATTGTAATGTGCGGTAGGGATATTTTAATAACCTTGTATCCATAAAATAATTTGTGCTTTTATTATCAAATGTCTGAAGATCGCATTTCAAACAAGAGAGGGGTTCCAAAAAGCTTTCATCCAAATTGGTAGTGGTTTTTGTTTCCAGCATCTTGGTATACATTCGGGCATTATGGGCAGCCATTTTTTGCTGACTTTCAAAACTCTTAATTTTCATCGCGTCCATTTCTGTGGCTTCAGAAATATTCTTCAAACTGCGCGTAACGAGCGTATCCGCGATGCTCTTAGCAGATTTTCCACGCAACATTTTTGCTGTGTTTCTAAATTCCGCATCCTCACTGAACGATGAAACGATAGGTTGCTGCATTCTTAGAAGATGCTCGTTTCTTCTGTCTTCGTCAAAAGCTTCTAGATTTCTCTTGTAGATCCTCCTTTTGGTTCGCGAAACAGCACTCTCGGTCGCGACGTGCTTGGTAACGTTCGCCGCGGACGCCGCCTTCGAGACTGAGAAGGCCGACCGCCTGAGAACTTGGTACTGGGTGTTGGACGCGCTGCTCTTGGCGTGCTCGGCGGCTTCCCGAGCCAGCCGCCCCAGGTCGTGCTCGCTGTAGCATCGCACGCGGTTCCCGGGCCTGTAGGCGGGCAGCGCGCGCTCGTTATTCCAAGGCAGGTGCGGCGGCTCAGCGCGATGTCCCCTTTCTCTGGCGTTCAAATAATCTATCATCGGTTGGTAATAGTTTATTCCATATCCGTAATTGTCCTCATATACTGCGGTTGCTGGCCTCTCCCACCTCTTGTACGGTCTAATGATGTGTGACATTTTGTTGTACTATTGTACAACTCATTCAGATGGCAATTCAATCGGCACCTCGAAGCAATCAAGGTTAACCCGCCAATCTCAACTACGGCTCTCACCCCCAAAACGTTTCTTTAGTAGTTTTTGGTCAATCTTGCCGTGCCAACTTTACGATAAATTTAATACATTAATCAATCCCTGTTGATTTGTTGGCTATATTCTATTTACGGCCCACTCTTTAGCTAGATATAAATAATATCTTGGACGTTGGAGCTGCAATGTGCTAATACATAACACATAATCGAATCGTAACCTCGATGGCTCATTTCACTGCTGCATACCAATGTTCAATTGCAGTTGCTCATGCAATTCAAGTTGTTCGTTACAATGTTGCAGTGTTACTTTAGTCTAGTCAGATGTTCCTTAATGACGAGTTCATGAGACGAAATCACTATCATAAGTACTATGAGTGTTTACATTGAGATGATGAGAAATTAACGATTATTTATCATTTTTTTCTATCCTGAGGAAGCTTGGTCGAAGCGAAACCGGTCGATATATAAAATAATAAATTCGTGGTTAAATACAAAGTGTTTGTTTCATTTTTTATGATTATTTATCAGTCTAAAAACATTTACAAAAAATGGTGATCGCGTGCGAGTTTGCTCATTATGGTTAATAAATTGGTCCAGACGAACCGTGTAAAATTAATACGTTTTTTTTATTGACCTGAGTGAAATATTTATATTTGTACAAAACATTTACTTCAAGCATAAGGTGTTTTGAAACCGAGCCAAGAAAGAAGACAATAGTTGTGTTGTGCATATATATTACAGATCGATTCTATTTATATTCAACGCTACGATTGATTTGTGAGGTGTACGCTCACTATTATTAACAGTGCCAGTGAAGTGCTTTGGTCGTCTGAATCTCCATTATTATTTTGTGATAGTTCCGAACAGTCCGTATTAGTGGGTGAGTACAACTTTTTTGCTATTTTAAAGATTTGATGCATTTTTGTCAATGTCAAAATATTAATGTGGTGATAGATTATCGTTAAGTCACATAATAAAATTGATGACCTTAAAAAAATCGAGCCGATGACATCACAGTCGATATCTTTCGACAAGTCACCTAGGCGAGTGGGTGATACTTGCGAAAAACATGTATTACGTAAGGAATTTCACGCGATGACCAATAATAGCTTTTCAATTAAATTGTTGTCTTGACTATCATTTGCCAAAGGCACTTTGAGAACATAGTATGACTACGAAAATAATATTATTTATGTTCGCCCTAATTAAAATATTGGTTCAACGACATCGTTGATAGTCGCTCCCAATTCACGAGACTCTCGTGAGACTACGTGGCCGGTGCACGTCATCCGAAAAGATATCTGTTCCTAAATTTTTGCGAAATAAAGCTAAGGCGTGGCTATGGCTTTAAAATCAAATGTTGTAAAATAGAGACTTACCGGATGGCTTCAATTTCCTCGTCCTTCTCTTGCAGACGACGCTCAGCCTCGTGGCGGAACTGGCCGAGCTCGGCAGCCAGCCTCTGGGCGCGCTGTTCCTCGGCCTTGCGACCCTGACAAAAGTAAACAACGAAGATTAATATTATTCCAACAATAAGATAGTTTTAAACAGATTGATTTACTGATAAAAAAAATCGTAGTAATGCCCAAGATCCATGCTTTTGATCTCGATCGCGCTGAAGTGTTTTTTGTAAATATTTGTCACAATAGTTATTGTTGTTTTTTGTTTTCATAATAAATATCCATGACAAATGAACTGGATCCACTAATGGATGGATGCACTAAAACGAACCATTAATAATCAACTCAAAAAGATAATTTTGAAAGATTTTAGTTTAACTTCAGTGGGTTGCTGAGCTTTGAGATAAACATTCAATTTCAGTGAAATTTCAAAATTTATGGCTCAGTACCAAGCTTATTACTCATTGGCAGAATCTAAAAAAAGAAATGTAATTACAGCAACGTGACTCACGGAGTGTTTCGGCAAGGAGTAAAGATTCGGTCCAATAAAAATAAGTGGTACGCATTCTCGAGTATGGATATTTGTTTGATTAATCTTTCTGCTTCCATTATAAAGTCAGTAAGTAGTTCTATAATAGAGGACTGAATTTGAAAAAATTTGACCCCCGCAATGGCACTCAGTCGCAAACATGTTTATGGTATAAATGAATGAACTCACGGCTTCAGCCTCCTTGTAAGCGGCAGTCAGCTCTTCGCGCTCGTTCTCCAGGCGACGGAGTTCCAACTCCAGCTCGTGCATGCGACGGGTGAGGTCGGTCAGCTGGTTGCGGGCATCATGAAGTTCATCTGAGATTATAAAAAAGGTATGATTGTTAGTTATCATATTAAATTCATCAGATTCTCGTAAGTAATGTTTACTGTTAACTGTTTCATTGTCAAGTTAAAATTGTTTGAATTTTGGTGTTCATATTGAAACTGCATTTGAAAAATAAAGTACCTATTCAACTATCTCCTGGTGATTGGCATTATGCAACATTTAGTCTCAAATTAGTAACCTTATTCTGAATAACAAAGAAATAATAAAAAAAAAAACATAAAGCTTTTCTTCGAACAGTAGACTTACTTATGAAAATGGCTTTGAATCCTAATTTAAACTTAAAATCTAATAAAATTATTCCTGTATTTTATGCAAACAATAGACTTAAAAATTACATAGTAAATAATAAAGATAGAGATTCAAAAATGAAAAAATCTGGAATTTATAAATTAAAATGTAATGATTGTGATTTCTTTTATATAGGTAAAACTTCGAGAAACTTTGAAATAAGGATTAAAGAGCATATGAAAGCTTTAAATAACAATAGTTTCTCGGAGTTTGCCAACCATTTAATAGAAACTAGTCATACCTTTAATTTTAACAGTGGAATAGAATTAATACATTGTAATGTCAATGGCTTTCAGTTGGATAAATTAGAAATTTTAGAGATTAGAAATAGTGTTAATGCAAATTCAAATATTATTAATAATCAAAAATTGTTTTTAAATGACCCAATATTAAATCTATTCCCCTTTTAAATTTTTGATTGTTCTATATTGCCGCTCGTCCCTTACACATTATTTTCTTTCAAATTTTATTATTGTTTATGTCTATTATTTTTCTCTATTACCTATGTATGTCTATTTTTAAAATTAGTTCTGTCAAAACCCTGAAGAAGTCAGCTTTGCTGACGAAACATGTCAGTTTTTGTAAATAATTAAGTAGTTAATACAAAGTTATCTACTAATTTGAATTTAAAATTTACTATCATGGAAATGTTGCAAGAGCTCATAATTTCCACTTACCACCAATTTTCTTGTTCTCCCTAGCAAGAGTATCCTTCTGCTCCCTGGTCTTGTCCAGCTCGTGGGTGATGCGCTGGATTTCAGTAATCTTGATGCGCAGATCCCTCTGGGACTGCTCATAGATCAGTACGGTCTCGTCCAGCCTGGTCTTGATCTCGATGTTGATGCGCTCGAGCTGTTCGGTGCGCTTCTGGAGCTCCCTAGCGGTGCTGTTTGCCTTCTCCAAGTCGATGATGAGGACCTCGACCTAAACACAGGGAAGTATATATTAGAAGAAAATTCTCTAAATCTGTATGATGGCGTTCAAACCAGGCCATATCAACGATTTTTTTAGGGTAGAACTAACTGAAGAATTAACTTATATATCAACACGCTAATGTTTGATGTCTATATTACATTAAAAAAATATTTGCAATAGTGTATAAATCCTGAAAGAAAACTGAGGAATACGTGTTTATGGACAAAACACCGCCCGGTTTCCTCTTAAGATTTAAGAATCATATTTTAATGGTACGGAATACTAAGTGATTTTATACTTTCTATACTATTCTGTTGTAAGTTTTTTCTTTTCCCTGTTTTTTCCTTGATCTGTGGAATCAAAAGTTTAGGTAAAGATTATGAACAAAAAGTCCTAAGTACATTAATATTATTTGATGTCTCACCTCGGACTGCAGGCGAGACTTTTGCTTCTCAATGTTGTTGATCTTGATGATCAGAGTCTCGATCTGCTCCTCCTGTTCCTGGATGCGGCAAGAGTACTTGCGGCGGATCTCCTCGATCTCCTCGGCTCTGGCGGCGGCTTCAGTCTCGTACTTGGACCTCCACTGCAGGGCCTCGCCGTTAGACTTGACCAGCTGCCTCTCGAGGTCCAGCCGAGCCTCAGACTCTTCCTCGAGCTGCACGCGCACGGACTCGAGTTCGATCTCAACCTGTGGAAATCACAATATTTTTAACACCATTGCAAAAAATATCACTGGTTAACAAGTTAACCACTGAAAAGACTGTGATTGAAGTAAGTTGCCTTACTTTTTTGGGCAATCAAGAGGAAACAAATATTCAGAAAAAATTTCAATGAAAAAGCTGTTACGAAAATTAATGGCATTGATTAGAGACTGAATGTGTCAATTATGACAACGTGCAAATCTAAAATGAAGTAATAATGCCACGAATGCTAAGACTATTCAATGCACTGCTGCAGGTATTCAATAGTCTATCTGTTGGACTCCATGAAAAAAAATTGTTATAGAGTCCAACAGTTACATAGTAGTAAATGTGTGTTTTTACCTGGTGGAGGGACGCCTCCAAGATGGAGCGGCGACGCTCGTCATCTTCAAGACGCCTACGGGCATCTTCCAGCTGGCCGGCGATCTGGCTCCTCAGGTAGATGACGTTCTCGATGTTGACCTGTGGAGTCAATTGTGATAGTCAGAGTGCTATTTAAAAATACATGGGGGTTGATCAGGAAGTTTGCATCTGACTAAATATGCAAAATTTTGCTTTCAAAGTTGAAAGTTAAAAATAATAAATTGCAGATAGGATTGACTATTTTCGTATTTTCAAATTGAGTAAAAGTATAACTAATAACAAACAATCTTTCGGAAATATTTGCAGATATATCGCGTCTGCTTTGAAAACAAATATTTAAAAAATGCATAACATGATATGTGAACTAAATAAGTGATAAGTCATAATTGTTCTATGAATTAAATAAGTGACAAGTCATCGATGAATTCCTACTAATAATATTTGAAAAAGGGTCAATGAATTACATTTTTTGGCTGCTGACCGTGTTTGATTTGCGCCAACGTACTATGTATACCCATAAATACCCAGAGGGTGAATCACCGACTATAAGAAAATGTTATTCTCTTAGCCAGGAACTAACGTCTCGTATATTTGAGGTAAGGCATGTAGACCAACTAGAAACTAGTAGTATCAGTAGTGTAATGAAAAGAGATGTGAAAAAAAAATTACCTTCAAGTCCTGGACTTCCTTGACCAGCTCGATGTTCTCCTGGGACAGGCGAGTCTTGTGGGAGGTGATGTCAACGATGGTGCGGTTGAGTTCCTCGATCTTGATGTGAAGTTCGTTGACGGTGATCTCCAGGCGTTCCACATGCTTGATGCTGATCAGGCGCTCCTTGGTCACGCTCTCCACCTGAGCCAACAGCTCGTACACCTCAGCCTGGAACTTGGCCTTCTCCTTGTCGCTCCTGGAAATACCTTGGATTTAGTGTCTTGCCGAGGATCGCAACCTGCCTGCTTACTATAATAGTGTTACTGAAAAGTTCTTTGTCGTAAATTAGTTTCTTCAATAAACACTTATTTTTGAAAAAAACATAGATTTTTATGCTTCATCTTTGATTGTTCTTTTTCGCGAGACTCGAAAAGTTACTACTTTATGTTGAAGATTAGGTGTACCGTACTAACTACAACTGTGATTTTTTTTTAACAAATGGATTCCGTATATTGTACATAAATTATCTTAAGTAGTGTGTTGTTTGAAAATCTACTGATACTAGAACTTTTCAGTATACAACATCATGGTCCTAATTGTAATAATATACGAATTTATAGTTGTTCCAGTCAAACTCTTAATATCCGCCAGTGGTGTTTTGGAAGTCCTACGGTGGAAATCAGGCGAGATTTCTAAGATTTCTTTGTCTCACACTTGTACTATTGGACTTACAATAATTCACGAAATCCGAAATTTAAAATGTTGAAATAAATTACTTTAAAACTAAACATTATTTTTAAGAAACTTTTTGGATGTCACCTAATAAACTATAGTTGCTTCTTCGTATATGCACTAACATTTTTAAAACATGCCTATTATTTTCTTGATATTCTAACCGTTTAACGTATGGTGTTCCATTTCAATTGTATTTATATTTTACTTGGAATATTATTATTTTTGATATGAAAACATAATATTATCTTAGGTACCACATAATAGCAAAATTATCGTATCATTCGCAATGCAAAGACATAGTATGTAACTTAGCAAATAATCATTTACAAATGCTGAAACCAAATAATTAAAAAAAAAAACATACCAACAAAATTATTTTCATAGCAATGTTATTAAGCCATTGTCGTGAGTCAATCGCTTATCAGAAAAAAAAAATATCGCACATAAATACAGGGAAAATATCATGTTACATAAATATTATAATTTTCGCATCGCATCATATTATAACATCGCATTAAAAAATATGTGCACGCATATAAAATTTAACAATCAATCGCTAGTCATATTCAAAATTTTGATTTTTAGGTCATATTTTATGTTTTTTAAGACTAAAAAATATTATTAATTGCTATTTTTTTGAGATAGTAAATTGCTTTTCATTTTTGAAATAAAATTAAAATTTTGACGTTGTATGTTCCAATCTACAATGAAACATTAATTTATCTTATGTGCGTTTTTGGAAAGCACTGCCGTGTAAAACTAACTTAAATTCGACGTCTTAATAATACTTTCTTACTTACTACACCAGTAACTAGCGGAGTCGAAAATTTAACAATTTTGTGTTACAGCAGAACGTGATTTGGGGAAACCAACTTATGTAACTATGGTTCCATTTGAAAAATTATAGCGATTTTACATGAATTCATTGTTCAAGTTTCAAGTTCACTAGTTCTTGGGGGTGTTTGGTTTGACTCCTGATGCTAACCTGGCCTTCGCCTTGGAGAGGACATCAATCTGTTCCTGGAAGTCGACGACGATCTCCTGGTGCTTCTTCTTCAGCAGATGGGCTGTCTCCTCGGACTCGAGGTGCACATCCTCAAGCAGCTTGCGAAGTTTTCCCAACTCGGTGTCGCGCTTCCTGTTAATCTCGAACTGCAAACATTCAAAGGACAACCACGTTAGCTGGAAAAGACTTTAAACACAATCTACTTTATGATCGCCTTTCACACTTCCTTACGCTAATTGAATATTATTATTATGATGGTTTGTTTATATAAATAATATTTTTTTATATGTTTTAGAAATATAAATGAAGTTTACTGGCGCCTATTCTGTAACGGATAAAATTTTATCTGGTTTTTATTGCAATCTCTTTCGTTGTTAGTTTTGAAAACTTGAAGATATTCAACATGTCCGTAAAGGGGAGTCTACATTCAGCACACATTGAATATTAAAATTATTTTTCTAGTTGCGCATCTAACATATTGCATATTCTTTTGTATTTGTCAGCGTTTATTTCTCTAAACGACTTTCTTCATTAAACTAAACGATTTTTTGAGTCTAAATAGTTTCAAGTAAGTGTAAAATTATATATATATATATATATATATATTAGATTTGAAGTAATTTCTACGTTGAAAACATTTACGGAAAGAGAAGGTCGCGTTAGATATCATAATAAATAAAAACAGCAATTATAATAAAATAGTAAATTAGTGTTGGTCTGCTCCAAAACTGCAACATCTGCATACCAAATCGTCAAAGCTGTGAAAAAATATGATTAGCGCAATTCCATCAGCAAATAACAATACATTTTCAGAAACAGTATATATTCGCATTACATCGCATGTTAGATGGTGAATATTCCAATTTGTTTAATAAATACTATTCATTTCCGGAATTAAAAAAAAAAACTACTATTATCAAAAAAATTATTAATTTTGGTTATTATCGTCCTGACGGAGAGTACCATTTATTTAAATTTTCCTACTTGGTTTGTAAAACATATTACTTTTAATTTTTAAAAATAAAAAATCGTATTGTCAGTCGCAATTAACTGACATATTGTGTTTGAGGAAGTAATAATTTTAATAAATAAAAATAATGGTCTTCTTATTTTAACTTAAACTAAACCATAAATATGTGTTTTACCTGTTTCCATATCCTTCAAAAATGAGAGCATGAATTTATGAATGAATACATATTAATTAATAAAAATGTTTTAAAATAAAAATAAAATATTGTCGATTAAAATTGTAATCTAACATTATGTATTTTCTATTTGAAATAATTTCGAAAATTTCTGTTTCAATTGAAAAAGCTTAAATCATTTTTGCATGAGGCATTTTAAAAAACATAATGATTGTAATAAAATTGTTGATTTTTCAATTTTCAAAATCAGAAACTACTTAAAAAAATCATCAGGATTTTACGTTTTATAATATAATGGAAGTATTTGATTGATTGATACAAGTGACAATGAATTGGGGATGATCGTGAATGATGGAAGGATAAGAGATGTTGAGTGGTGTTTACCTGGCTTTCGGCACCACCCTCAGCTTCTTCAAGGCGTTCCGACAACTGGATCACTTGGACGCTGAGGTCGGCTTTCTCCCTTTCGATCTAAAAGAACAACACAGATTTATGAGAAAGAATTCAGAAAAAATATTTTTCTCAAACAAAGCTCAATATATCAGAAGCTGCACTCTTCCCTTGTTAATTATTATGTTGTACATTTACAACATCCTTTAGCATTATTGAAGCGTTATATAAATTTGTATTGAACCATTCATCATCTGCAGAAATTAATACTGTTAATACGAAAACCTACCTATGAGTTCCTATATATATTTTTGCAGATGCAAAGTACTCTGTATTTTCTTAGTAATTATATCCGCCAGATGTCACTACTTGTAAAATGATTTTCGACCGGGATGGTCCAGTAAATAATATTGCATGATTATAATCGAGTTATAATTCCTCACCTTTTTTAACAAATACTTATTTTGATAGTTAAACTTTCTGGGATCAATATAAAGTCCTTAAAAAATCGTCAATAAAAATAGAAAGTTATGCATATTTTAAGATATCACATACAAATAATCAAAAAGCTACTAACTAATGGACACGCGTATATCCATTAAAGACAAATAAATTTACTATTTTTAAATTTCAAAGAAAGTGCAAACATTCACAAAATCCATATAATTACTTGAAACGCTAAGTTTGAAGCAACTAAATTATTACTCAGTTGAAATCACCGGCTCTGCGAAATCAATGTTGAAATTATTAAGAAAATTTTAACGGAGTAACGTCTTATAGATGGCGCTAGAAAGCAATTTTCCTCAGATTAAAAAAATAATGAAATAACTTAGAAATAACTTGTAATAAATTATTAAGAAAATTTTAACGGAATAACGTGTTATAGATGGCGCTAGTAAGCAATTTTCCTCAGATTAAAAAAATAATGAAATAACTCAAAATAACTTGGAAATCATATCAAGCTCGGTTGTCAAAGTACCTGTTAAAGTTAGCAAGTAAAAAAGGGGTTATAAAGCTTATCAGTTTTACAAAAAAACGTTTTTCATAGTATTAGCAGAACTGACCGGTCATCAAACTGATTTTTTCCGCTGAAGCTTTCTACAGAAATACGGTGATAGATATAATTTGTAGGTATATTATGACTAATTTTATATAGAACCAGATTTAATTCATTGTAATAAAATGGTGGAAAAGCACGGTGGGTAGGCACCACATTTCCAGTATAGAGTCATACTCATGTACATGAATATAGTGTACATCTTTATATTTATAACCCGCCAGGTATTATTAATGTCCCTTGTCATAACCGGGTCTGGCAGGCTTCCGGCCGCTGCAGGTCCGGAGAGGTAAGTCATTGGAACTCAAATAGACGGAATATTCTAGGCGGCCGGACTTAATTGTTTGTGTCGAATTTCCCCAGTTATTCAACACGCAAGGTCACTTGGCGCACATTCAACTAGCGGAGGCAGCTTTCCCGAAATGGAACAGCTGAATCAGTGGAACGGCTGAACCACTGAAACTGTGGATTTTGCTCACGCCTTCCCACGCACTCCACGCGCCGACTTGCGCAATCCTGACAATGGTACGACCCAGAAACTAAGTGAAATAGATGTGCATTTAAAATTAACAAAAAGAATTCTATCCGAAATATTTTTGAAAAAGAAAAGTGGATTGATTTGATACCTCTAAAGGCTTTATGATATAAAACGACGAAATTCCTTGTTACGTTTTCCAAATTCGCACGCTTGTGGTTATAATTTTGATGAATACTCAAAAATTTAACCAAGATTCTTCAAACCCCCGATTTATTTTTAAGTGAAGTAAATGTTATTGTTGGACGTCATTGAAGTAAAGTGAAGTTAAGGCCCACTTCTAGGATACAAAGATAGTCCTTAGTATTGTTTATCGACCTTGTAATCGATTTCAGAATATTTCCAAAAGTAGATCTTCACTGTTGTCCGTCAGTCATTGCGTAACTTGAAATCCTCAAAATAAATACTTAAAAGTCATGTGCCTTGAAAACCGCTCTCAAAAAATATGTTTTAAGTCCAATGATGATTCATAATATTTGGTTGTGATTATGTGATGATGTTTTATGGAAAACAATCAGGTTATATGTATAAATGGATTTATTAAGTGAAAAATACAAACATGCCAAGTAATTTCAACAAAACAATTAAAAACAGTTTTATTCTTGGTTTTAGTCACAGCATCAAAAACAAAAATAGCAAAAACATATGTTAACCCCTTCCTAATCATATTTCAATGGTGGAAAAGAATTGTTGAAAAGTTAAAAAAATATAAAAATATCGAAAAGCATAAAAATCTTTATAATCGTGAAAATTTGAACGGTGTAGCAAATCATTTTGATTATGCAAATGGTACATATATATAAATTAATATTAAACTAATATTAAATTTAATGGTACCTGAGAGGGTTGAGTGAAATTTCTTGAATTGGTGATTCATAAGCCCGATAAACATTTTATGAAAAACTATAAAATTAAATTTAAAGATATTCAAAACATGTTAAGGTTAAGAATGTTATCAAAAATGCATTGACAGCTGTCTGAACACATTTTCGCTTAAATGTCACCAAAACGTAAAAAAACCTATTTCCGCAAATATAGCGTGAATTGTAAAACTAATAAATTTTGAATTTTTTATTAGAAGAAATGTTGAGAATAGATCGGTTATTGCATTTATTTGCAATAATCGGTGAGAAGTTGTTGTTGGAGAAAAGGCAGAATTGGCTGGAAGTTATGTGATTTGATCAGGTTCGGCTGACGCGCGGCGACCAAGGATCGCCGAGCGGACTCGCTGTGACCAGCGGCCGCGGGCGGCCAGAAATAGCGCGCGGAAGATATACGGTTTCACCATCGCCACTTCCCGAATGAGGATTTGGTTGGCTATATTTATATCTATTTACATTTGCACATTCCACTCGCTACGAAATATAACCACCGAGAACTTTTTTTAGTTTTAGTATTGGCAAACTGCATTAATGTATGTTATTTATGAGGGAAAAACATATTTGGGTTATGGAAGGGACAGTAATAAGTTTGTAAATTATAAGGTTTTCAACTTAAGCAATTAAATAGTCTGCAAATATTTCGTTTTAAGCACAATTTAGAATGGTTTTCCTTAAGCATAATTTTTTTGTTGTTTTAATTGTTAGCCGACCTTTCGAAAGTGGGGCGAAGCGATATGTTTTAACTTAGAAGTAGAACTTATCATATAAGCACAATAATCCTTTGTTCTTCGTTGTTACAATTCACACTTCACAAGCAACTTAGGTAGAGCGATCCACGCTTAGGCAAAGTTCGAGTTTCGCGTTGACAGCTCGGACTTAGTTAGTAGCGAAAAGCTGAGTTCACACTCGTTAGACGCTGGCGAAGGTGTTCTTACCCTCTGGCGCAACTCCCTTTCGGATTCCAGATCGTCATGAAGCAGACGAATCTTGTCCTGAAAAAGAAAACATGGATATCTTATATTCGGGGTGCACCACACACAGGGTATTATATATGTATACGACACACTTCACAAAGCACTTGTCACGTTAGGGAATAAGGCGCACCTCCAATCTGGAGAGCGCGCTCAGGTCGGCGCTGTATTCGATGCTGACGTCGGCGCTCCCGCCTCCCGTCGAGCGGTACGAGTACTTGGAGGTCTTGGCTACTGCTGAGGACGACATGATGTGGACTGCGCCGCTCCGCTCACAACAGAATGCCGGTCTCGGCTCGACTGAGCGCCGCGACGGCCGCGCTGTCGGCGCCAGGCTTCTCTGCGTGCGCATGCGCGTCTATTCTAGGCGGCTATTCCAGCCGCGGCTATCGGGTTACCCGCCCGCCTTTTATAGGCAGGGTCCTCGCAGGTGCTCCAGCGCACCTGGCCTGGAGGCTAGCTCTTCCTACCACTCCCCTCCGCCCCCCATCCAACCTCAAGCAGCCTCCTCCATCACGACATCAGGAAGTTCTTCCTTTCTCAGCGGTCCACCCCTTTGCCAAATACTTTACTCCGCTAACTCATGAAAACATCCTTTACCAATAATTTTATGGCTTCTGTTTTACTTAAACCATCTTCATACCTTAATTTTAATTATTAGATTGGTCTATAAGGCTATTTGATCTAAATTGTCATTGCTCAACAGATGAGGAACCTGTTTGGTCTTACAATGTTATTATATTTTGTCTGCAGACACATCACTCTTTCGTTATATTTAATAATCAATTTTCGTCCATGGGATGAATGTACCGTTTTATTTTGACTACATTTCTTTGTTATAAACAATATTATCGAATCAAATAGGCTATATTACGATAAATTTCTAACATTGTAACACAACATGGGGCAAATGCGGAAGGAGCCAAGCTTGGCTTTGTAAACGTTGGATTGTTTATCGATAGTTGCTTAGGTACCATGGAAAACAAAGCAGTAGTTGCGTAAAACTACAATGATAGTTGCATACCACTAGCCCGATTAATGGAAGCACTGTTCACTACACAAAGTTGAAACTTTAAAACCATAATAGGAAAATATTCAGTCCATCGGATTTAGCCGTATTTTACAAGACAAATTTCCAATTATTTGAGGCTTCTTAAAAATGTCCCAATTTGACAGAGGCGAGAAAGGACACGTTGTATTGGTTGGTTATAAAGTGGTGTTGCAAGAGAGGTGGAAAAACAATGCATGGCTTGGAAACCCTGAGGAGGTGAACATCGAGAAGTGAAGATAAATAAGTAGGTATGTAAACAGCGCAAGCGGATAAGATGAGGTTGGAAGTCCCAGAAATACAAACCTATCAAGTGAATCAAATACTTGAATGGAGTGAAGCAACGAGTGAATGCCAGGTATTCGTTTGCGGCATGTACCGTTTCAAATTGTCTGCCCTGGGGAGAAATGCACGATGGTGGGGTGTATAACACTATTACAAAATAAAAATGTTTTTTTTTAAGGACGCTGTGTAGAGTTCTTTTTTGCAAATGAAGGAGATGACGTTCTATGAAGGAAAAGATGAGGGGTGGGTAGAAATCTGGGGTCAATGTGTCCAAAAGTAACGGACGTATAAATCCACCCCTCCAACTGCGGAGCAAGGCGATGGGTCCAGCTCTTTCGATCCATCCCGCAAAGCAGTAGATGGGCAGATGCATCCGCTGCCAAGACCCGGACTTATATCACGCCCTGCTAATTCACCAAAAGTATCGAACCACTAGGGCAAAGGTGTTATCCAATAAATGGTTCCAAATTAAAAGATCAAAAAGTTAAAAAAAATAGATTTAAAAAATAATAAAAGCAACAAAAGATAACAATTGCATTAGTAACTTTATCGTGGAAATTGTGAAAACTGTCAAAACTGGACCCCTTTCATTAAAACAGGAATCCTCATAATAATAAAAAATCTTCAATATTGTGACAGTAAATCATAAAACCGCCCCTTTGCTATCAAATGAAATTACCACAAACCTACATTTTGGCCACAAACAGTGGTCCTAGCTTAAACGTTCCTGCTTGAATTACGCATAATCATAGTTCCATGGATTGCACTCTTTGAAGTTCATTAGGTTAGAGGTTTGCCGTCACCAGCTTAATTACTAAAATTTAATCTCTTGTCAAATATTACGAGTCTTCCGAAGCGGCATCAGAAGGGAACACCATGTAGGTTCACAGGATCGACCTGCCAATGGTTCTGCCGGTGAGAAACGTGAATTTTGACGTTGTTACACTTTACGTCTTTGGGAAGGAAATCCTTTTGACTCTTGAAGGAATCCTTTATCAGTCATCTTTAATAGTAAAATAAATATTATTAGCTGGAATTTTTGTAATATGTAGATATTATAGTAGGTAATTTAATACCACTGTTTTACAAAAAAAAAAAATGTAACCCATATTTAAAAATAATTATAATTTGTATTAATTTATTTATGTAAGTAATTTATACATTTCCTTAGAGAATACTCACCAAAAAAATACAGAGTGTGCAATTCATACGCAGTAGAAGTGAAACATTCAGAAAACTAAAGTAGATAAGAGTGGGGAGGCTATGAAGCACTTTCAAATCACAACGGTGCTAAAAAAGCTTTCACTTTGAAATGACGATTACTGCACCTGCGACGCATCAACTGCGCTCATTGACCGCTTTGATTATGACCACACTTTCCAAGTATTGGTTGAGATTGTTTTGGGCGATTCCGCTATAGACGATTCTCGACAGTAATTTTTAAATCGCAGTATTTGTTACTTTTTTGATATCAGTGCAAAGAAGAAGGTCAATATTAAATAATAAAAAAAAATTGAATTTTACTTCATAATGAAATTTTTGGCGCACTTGGAAACATTATCATTCGAAGAATCGGTATATAAACTGCAAAATCACACCGTGCAACCGATAGTTTGAAGTTATATTTTTACTGCTAAACGTGTAGTGACAATATTAGTTTATTCTTATGTGCCGAAAGATGTAAGTACTTGTTGTTATTTTTAAGCATCATTGACTACAAGAAGTCACTGTTAGCTTGTTGCACCCGCGATACAAAAGATATAAATGTTTGTGTTTTTCACAGAAATAAAATGCTAACGTTTTGAAACTTTGTAAAAGTAAGAAGAAATCACAGGCAAACATGAATAAAACGTTTTTAAGAGTATAATGTTAGCTGAATTGAAATAAACGTTGACTCAAATTGGTTGCACCCGCGATTGTGTTTTAGAATCGCGGGTGCAACTCTTTGACAACTACCCTTATTGTGTGATTTATCATATATATTTTTTTTTATGTCTTCAATAATAATATATGCTGTGTATTACTAGTGATTTATATTTAATAGGTTTGTTTATATTATATTTAGCTTTTTTATAGAAATTCTATGATTTGGCACGCAGTCTCTCTTAAAAACATCTTCTTTTTATTAAAAAAGCAGTTAAAAAAAGATGGTCACGTTGGATGATAAATAGGAAGAACTGAAAAATAAATCAGGCATTCAATCAAAACATTTTTTAAATCTGAAAACGGCGATAGCATTTCCGCGGCGCGAACATCACTGTCTCGTCTCCAATGCATATTGGTTTTGAAATCTCCGAAAACCACCACTGAAACAGAAAGTGAACCGAAAATAAATAATTAAGATAAATGACAAAGAAGTGTACTGATTAGTAATACGCATTGTTGGATTTCTTATTTCGTTCCTCTATCAGTGTTTTTTGATGTTTATATACACTTAAACTAGACGAGTTGCACCCGCGATAATTTGATGTTGCACCCGCGATTGTTTGAAAAGCTAATAATTCATTGCTTGTTTTTGTTTTCTATATATTTGTTTATTTTTTTAGTTGATTAGTTTAACGCCTTACGAAATATCAAGGCATAACATAATAAATGTATCACAATTGACAGATTTTTTTGTTTTTGTCTTATGATCTGGAAAGGGTTGGCCAAATTGGTTGCACCCGCGATCGCACTTTGAACCTCCCTCCTGACTATTTAAATGTTTCAATAAAATTCTTATAAACTAATAAAAAGTAAACAAGTTAAAATGTAGCTCTTCCTATAATAATTTCATTAAAAAAGTTTTTCGTTTAATTATTAAGAAGCTCTATATGCGTCTAAATGTTGCACCCGCGATAATGGAATCACCCTTTTGGTAAAGTTTCGCTTCAATCGCGTATAAGCTGCATTCGATTTTTTTTGTGGATAAAACTATTTATTCGTAGATTAAATGAAACAATGTTACTTTGTTTGAACTACTTGTATGTTTTTTTAAAGCCGACTGGTTTCGGAACGACCTTTCCTTCCTCAGGGCAAACGTATACTGATTTGACAATTACAAAATAGTGGATGAATATAGGTGAATAGAATATATTTATTCGTATTCGTACTGCGTTTACAATTATTTCATCGTAATATTTTTTGAAACGCGTTTTTCCTTAAAATAATTAAACTCGCGCCATCTATGCAAGAGAAGATACTTATCACCTTAATATTTTAACTTGGCATATTTTTTTGGTTTTACGCTCCACTGAACGCACAACTTCCCGACAAGGAAATTAATAGTTAAGTCGTCAAAGTGGTAAAATAAAGTGTATGAAATCATATAGTGTATGTATCGCATGCTTCTGAGAGTCTGGACTACGATATTTGTATATTTTTCTACAATAAGGAACTCCAGTGAAAAATATTATGGCTTTAAAAAAATATGTTTATATAGACCAAGAAACGCTGATTCTGAATATATAAGTTTTATTTCATAATATTAAACGCAGAGTTTTTAAAAAATTATTAAAAAGTGCATTTTTAAACCTCTTCTCAAACCTCTTCTCAAAACGAAATGGTTAACGGTGACGTCACTGTTAACCTGTCACCTGGCGATAGTGTGTATTGACATTTGAAATGACTTGAAGTGCACACGTACCTATGCAATTCAACATTTCGTGTTGTTGGTTTATTTTCATACTGTTTATAGAGATTTAGATAAATAATAGTTATTGTGTTTATTGAAACATAATTTAGGCCCTCAACAATTTACGAAAAGGGCTATATTTGCGGACAATCTGCAATAAATTTTGCCTATTTGAGGTTAAAGTAGTGTCATATTTGACATTGTATTTTCAAATTGTTTTTAGTATAGGGCTTTTTATACAAGTTACTACACAATCGTCATGATCAGTGTATTATAAATACCAGTGTTTCTGTATGTGTTATACATAAAACAAATGTACAAAATCACGCCTGAACACAAAATTGAAGAACGATGTCACTTGCAATGAAAAAAATGATATATTATTTTTATATTGCACTTTTTTAAAATACAATAACAGTAGCGGTGAAATGTGGACATTTTATCAATGTTTTTCTATATTAAAAGCAGTTAATCTTAAATAAAAAACGCCTCAATTTCTCACACAAAAGTCATTGAGTGACTCATATTCATTTTATTCCGCCATTTTCTTAAATTCAAAATCAGGGATGCTCTGCCCAAAAAAATTATTTCCCTAGATTTCGAAGTGAAATTTCCCTAGAATTTCACATTTACGCAATTACCTAAGTAGCCACCTGATTGTGTAACACTAATCCTGTTATATGTTAAAATATGATTTATTAATTGGAAAGATATCGGAACTTGGTAAATATACTTATAATACTGTGCTTTTCCAAATAAAACACTTTTTGCTACGTGAAGTAATAATTTAAAAGTACGAATACACTCACCACTGAATTAGAAACTGAATTCCAAATATAAAAAAAACACTTTGCTAAATAAAAATCAACCGCAATCACCGAAACAATAGAGCTTAAAACATAATTTTTTTTTTCAGAGGTCCCATTTATCTTTTTAGATGCATATAATATCATTTTGAGTTGTCAGTGTTAAAAATAACATTGCATGGTAAGTACAACAATAATTAAGATTCATGGGAATTCCAAAAAATATATATTTATATATATGTATATATATAAATAATACCAGTAAAATTGTCATATGTTGAAAGGGAATCAAGTTCTGGTACAATATAATAGTAGTGTAATTTTATACGGCAGAGCAGAGGCCAGAGCTCAGGATTATGGGAAAGGTATTTTTCTGTCAAGTAGGTGAGAAATCAGAAAATAAAAAGAAGATGAATTTTATAAAACTATATTGTATGCAATAAAAAACAAACATGAGAGTGCAAATTTAATAATACAAAACAGTAACATACCAGATGGACTCCTGAACACGCTAATCTAACTAAACGAATTTTACGACGGATGACGACCGCGAACTTGCTTCGTAGAGAGAAGACGAGAAGACACTTCCAGCCTCCTTAACCGGGGACGTCGCGCAATCCCGAGATCCTAGGACATCCTTCTATTTAGGAAGAAGGCTGCTACGCCTCCAAGGAGTGTATTTAGCTTCGGGCTATCTTAACAAGCTCCATGAAAAAAGCACGTGGTCCCAACTGATCACCAAGACCTGCGTCTCTCGGTAAAACCGTCAACCGTCCGTGACTTCACGACGCGGGGTCACAAAGGCATATTATTCTGCCACCTCAAGGACCAATCCCTTTACAAGTTCATTTCCAGAACACATTTCCACAAAATGGCCAACCGCCAACAACGGAAAAAAGTGGGATTTACATATCCACTAAAAATAATACCGTACACGAACTTCTCGTGTTACGTAAAAAACACCCCGCGCCTTTTTAAGATAAGATCGACTTAAATCCACATGATATAATGAAATTGAAACACTTTTCAAGTGAGTGACTAATTCACGAACAGCTCGCCCATCGCTGCCCGGGAGGAAATCACCATAAACAAAAAAGAATCTCTCTTTCGCAAAAAAATTACCAGTCTCAAAAAAAACACCATAGACAAAATAACCAAATAGGCAAGAACTGCACTAGTCACATAATATTTATGTGACAATGTAATAAAAAATTGCCAGAGTTCGAAATTTCCCTAGATTTTGTCCTGATTTCCCTTATCCCTAAAAAATATTTTTCTCCCCTAGATCTAGGGAAATTTCCCTCGACATAACATCACTGATTCAAAATGACAACTTAAAAAGTAAAAAAAACTATCGTTGGGTGAAGACCACCATAGATACGGTGCGTTTCTGGGAGTCTTTAAAAATTAAAACTTTGACAATTATTTTAACTATTAAAACTAATTATAAAAATAAAAATAAAAATGCAGTTATTTAAGTTTGAAGGTCTTTATTCATTAAAAAAAATAAAAAAATTGGACTGGAGTTCTCTATTATACAATATCGCATGTTTGGGTACCGTCCCGAAACACGGCCGCTGATATGCAAATAATTTTTTGTTATTATTACGTCTAATCAAAATGGATGTTACGATTCTCTGAGTAATCCATATAACTCATTTCTCCGCATACAAAACACGGAGTTTAGTATCTTGGCAAGGTATTGGTGAATGACTCAGTGGAGTGTTCTCTCCGTTAGCTCCAGGGATAGAAGCAAGTCGTAGGATTTACATACATTCCATTTTCCAAGTCACGCTTTCAAATATTATCCTTGAAATAACGATGAAAATATCAACATCCTATCGACCTTCGCACGGTTTGATGATCACTTTTATTGCCCCGTAGTCGAGTGACCAGCTGTGGTGAAGTAACTTACTTATCTCTTTTTTATTGAAGTGAAAACTTCTTTAGCACCGTTGTGATTTGAAACTCGATCAAACGAAAAAGCGACACTAAAAAGAGACAAATACATACATCATAGGATTTAGCCTGCGAGAGAATGAGATATTTATAATAATAGGTCTCCTCGTTGTGCGGTGCTTCCTATCTTGCCTACTATAGTTTTCTGAAGGTTATTTTATTTATTAGTTTATTATTAGGATTGAAAGCTATACACGGTGGAAGACACTCTCTGTATCGCCCTGATGAAAAACCACCGTTTTGAATTGAAACGCGCTGCTTGATATTTATTTATCCGTGTTTGGTTACCATGTTTGAATGGCTAGGTATATCCCCGCCATCTTCATCTCCCCACTTCCTACAGCCCCACAACATACCTCTATATTCCCACTCTCTCCAGACGGTTGGGTTTTACATATTATCTACATATTTTATTTATTTTATTTATTAGTTTACGTATTGTATAAATGGAAAAAAAATAATGTTGTCTTACTCTTCACTCGTTCTAGGGCCACGTTGTATATGGTTTTCAAATAATGTAAGCATCAATTTATTAAGTACCTTTTTATAATATTTGCATTTATGTTTTTGTATAATATCTACATTAGGTGGTAATAATATCACCTGTGAACATTTTAATTTTACGTTTTTAATAATATTAATTTATTATAAGCAATAATTTTCAGCCTGAAACACTCATCCACTTTGAAAAATCTTCCGAGAAAAGATACATGACGCCAACGGGACTTGAACCCGTGCCCTTCTGATTGCCGGTCAGCTGCTCTCCCAATTGAGCTATGGCGGCTTATCTTATACCCGCCAAATGATTCAATATATACTAGTGTTTCGTTCAACAATTACTGCTTATTATATTTTTTCCACCTGAAAATATAATAAGTAATAAATTAATTAAATTAATTTTGTATTCTAATGTAATTCTCATTGGTGGCTTTGATTGTGACCTCACTTTTCAAGTATTGGTTGAGATTGTTTTGGTAAAGTTTCGCTTCTACTAAACTGTAAACTGCATTTTTTTTTATAAAATCAATAATCATATTATTAAGTTATAAAAAACTTAAAAACAAATACTAAAGATGAATAGAAAGGAAGGGCTTGTATCTCTGTTCAGTTTTGTTTCAATAGTATTCTTGTGCGGTATTTTCATAAAAAATACAGGTAGGTATGAGGATTGTCCAAGAATTAAAGACTTAAAAGCTAGGAAAAAGCATATGTCATTTTAAGAACACACCCCTTCCATTTTTCGACATTGTCTCCGTTACGATCGATACAATTGGCGAGCCGTGGCACAAGGTTTGTGATTCCCTTGTCTTAAAACTCTGCCGCCAAAAACGTTCTCACCTCTTCCTCCGTGTCCTCGTAGGTTTCCAAATATTTTCCGGCCAAATACTGTTTCAGATGAAGAAAAAGATAGAAATCATGCGATCGAATGCCTTTTTGAT
Organism: Limnephilus rhombicus; assembly: GCA_929108145.2. NCBI lineage: Eukaryota > Metazoa > Arthropoda > Insecta > Trichoptera > Limnephilidae > Limnephilus > Limnephilus rhombicus. The sequence continues at coordinate 38,154,863 of OV815275.1, read as the reverse complement.
TCCGGGATAAGGTAGCGTGTCTTATTTTTAGATATACCTACCACGTACACTTAATCCAATCAAACCAAATATTTTTCTGACCCTGTGCTTCACTTCTACTACAGCATAAATACAATATATTTATCAACAGTTGGTAACTACTGCTGACAAATCACTGCAATAATAATTCCACTTCTGACCACAAGCAAATGGAAAAGCATATCAAAATCTCATTTGTAAAAACCTAAATGTGGAAACTTTTTGAAGTGAAAACTTCTTTAGCACCGTTGTGATTTGAAATTAAATGAAACGGAAACGAGCGACACTAAAAAGTAACAAACACATACATCTATAAGATTTAGTCTGCGAGAGAATGGGATAGAATAAAACCTTACTTACCTACGTCGTGCTTTGTCAAGCTGTCTTTTACAGATAAACCAACGTTTTATATCCGCCGGAAGACAAAACATAATCGTCGTAAAAAGCAACGAAAGTTTTACATTTCGTAGGGTTCTCCGGTGATTTTTTTTAACATTTTGGCATTATTTTTGAATATTAGAAACTATTAAGTTCACTGTTTACCTAACCGAGGTATTGTGTACAACGGTCCACGTGCGCGCATTGGCCGCTTTGATTATGAGCTAAATGTTCATGGCTCCTATTGGTTGAGATTGTGTGGGTTAAGATTTCACTTCTAAAATTAAATGTGCCACCAGATTCGCTTTTCGATCAAATAAAAAAACTAAAATAAAATATAAAACTCTTATTTTGGAAAAGTTTGAAATAAAACAGATTTCAGGGTGTTTTCTAAATTAAATTTTCGGTTTGGTTAAAGTTTGAACTCATTCACAATTTAGGAAACAATAAAAAAATAATGAATCATAATAGGACATGCTTTAGTTTAGCAGATTATTTTGTCTACCACCTTCTCCCGGCCATAACATGGTAATTAGGCCTCAACATTTTGGCAACTGAACCGTCCTTTCATAGGACGTTGCACATTAATTTTATTTCGTCATAATTATTAGATATTATCGTAGTCATTAGCGTGAATATGCGCGGTATTTATGGACCTTTAAAGTCTGGGTTTTGATTACTTTTTTAATGAGATTGCGCTGAACGGTTCAAAACAGGATGATTAGAAATGAAAACACTGGGACCTTAAGCTACTCAAATTTGAACCCAAGGGATATTTCTTCCATAATAAAATAGTAGGACTTTTTCCCTGATATTCCAATAGTTCAATTATGAGAAAATGGCCTTACACCTGTTTTACCACACCTTCTTCTCAGTAATCTTTGCAAAAATAACCATAAACCAATTTTATCATTTTATTTATAACTAGCTGACCCGACAAACGTTCTTCTGCCATATAAATTATTTCTAGTGAATATTTTGGTTGTTAAATAAAAAATAACGAATGTTTTGTAAGTGTGTGGAGATGGGATCTATGACAGAAAGAGGAATGGAGCAGAAAAAACACCAACTAAAGTAGGAAAATGAAATAAAGAAAATCAATATGAATTTCGAAGAGCAATTGAGTATACGATATTTTTTGTTAGTCCGTCTTTAGCCAACACAAATAAGCTCGATGGTTTGCCCAGGAGATAACATGTTGCCGAATGAAATATCAAAATGACGTGACGCTCCTCGTGAATGTCTTGCGCATGTGTGGATGAAAGTTCGATGTGGCGGACGTAGCGCCATCTGTCATTCAACAACATAAATAATTTCGTTCTGAAATACGAAAGACGGTTAAATTTGTTCACAAAAATACTAAAATCGCGATTAAATAATGGGAGGGCGAGGGTAGTAGGTTTAAAATTCGGGGAAATAGGTATTTTATAATGCCAAATAAAAATATAAAAATTTTCAAAAAATGATTTTTTCTGGATATTGACACCCTAATTACCTAGTGGTATGAAATATACCATAAAACCTATTCTCAAACCTACCAAATATACATAAAAAAATTTCATAAAAATCTGTCAAGCCGTTTCGGAGTGCGACCACAAACACCGTGACACGAGATTTTTATATATAAAAAAGTAACACAAATATTCGACTTCTCTAAACCAGTGGAAATACCGTGATTAGGGAATATTGTAAGGCCTGGAAAATACTGGCAAAATTTAAAAAAAAAAAAAAAATTATTAGTAAAAATTAATTATTCATAGCATTGCTTCCATCTTTTCTTCAAATGACGTTATTGGTATGAGGGCTTACACAAACATGCTCATCGAGAAAGTTCTTATCTTCTTCCGAATTAAACGTTCAATCTCGTGACTGGACACTTGCATTACTGTTAATGGTTGACGTTAACATAATTATTTAACGATTCGAATAATATAGAAGCAGCTGCAGCAGCTGCCAACTTCCTCCACATAATAATATCCCTGATGTTCTGATGGGGTCCCAACATTATTTTGTAAAAGTTTATTATTCATAATTATTATTTTTAGCTACTCCTTATAAAGGTAATTAATTACCTATATCTAAATATCCGTACATTTCCCAATACAACGCCTAAACATCCGCTTTTCGCACTCACAATAATAATTCCCAATAGTGTGTGCAATTATATTGACGGTTCTGTTTTGAGCTAGGTTGGTGGTTTTCAGTTACGGTGTGAATCACAATTATAAATGTGGTGTGAATCGCGTTACATAATAACGAGGTTCACACACTAGAAGTAGGCATTTAATTTTTTTAAATTTATTTATTAACTCTTTCATACTCCCGTGGGGCTTTTATATTAAGTATATAATAATAATAAATGTTTATTCCAGTGTGTGAGGAGGAGAGAGCAATAATATTTGCTTTTTTTTACATAAGTGTTGGTATTAAAAAATAATTTCTTACATTACAGTGCAGTGGTTTAAATTGGATAAAATTAAAGGAAAAAAAACTGAAATTACCAAAAATAATACGTTGACATAAAAAAATGTTTAGGTGTGTTATGAACATCACCAAATACGATATCGTTTGTGTATTTGTTTGCTAAAAATTTGTTTGTGAATGGTGAGATTGATATCCTTAAGCCTGAAATTTACAATTATAAAAAAGGAAACATAGGTCGCTTCGCCGATTTCATCAACTGTGCGTATTTTTAAGGTATTTAATAAAAAAGGTGTAGTTAATTTGTTGTAAGGGGATACTTAAGATAAAATTAATAAATCGTAGAAAATTTCGCTGAATTCTTATTTATAAAATTAATTTTATGGTAAGGTGACCAAATGATGGTATTATATTCTTATTGGCTACGAACTAATGAGACCAATAAAATTTTCGTGACTGAAAATGAATTAAAGTTTTTAATGATTCTCAGTAAAAATCCTGTGTTTTTGACGTTTCTTTGAAATTTTTGATGTCATCAGCAAAAACTATAAATATAAAATTGTTGAAACAATATATAACGTTAATAATTAGCAGGAAGAGTACAAGAAGTAAATGGCTACTTTGCGGTAGGTCGCTAGAGAAGTAGAATCAAAATGTCAGTAGTTTTCTTTGACTCAGATAGCTAGCGAACCAAATTAGCAATTTTCCCTGTGTTTCTAGGGCCTTTAGTTTGCGATGAAGTAATTTACGTGATATTTTATCGAATGCCTTCACGAAACATGTGTGTAGACTGTCAACTATTAGATTTTTTTTTAAATGCTTTGGTGATGTAATTTTGAATAGATCTGTGGTTGTCGACCTACCTTTTACGAATCCATGTTTTTTTTATTAAAAATCAATAATACTAACTATGTGAGGGTATATATCGTCTAGAACAAGCGATTCTAATAGTTTGGATGTACCCTGATTGGATGTACACCGGACGATAGTTTGTAATAACGGTGACGTCGCCTTTTTTTAAATAAGAGTAATGTAACTTTTTCCATTTTGAAGGAAATGTCCAGTTAACAGAAGGTTATTAAAGAGTATAGTAAGAGGATGTGCTAGTATATTTGCACACTGTTTTTAAAAAAACGGAGAAATTTTATCTATAGTATTGCAACGTGTGGGATGACATCACCCGAAGGCAGGGAATTAAATAAATCGAAGGAGAGGCAGATAAAAAAATACGCATATAATATATTTTGATAGAAAGCAGTGACTTTGTGGTTTGACATATTGAATGAAATAAAACAATAACTTTGTTTTTTAACAAAGAAGATGCTTGACTAAAGCGAAACCGGTCGGTATTATAAAAATTTAGATATATAATAATTCATCGGTGGTGGCGATCATCAATTCTGGCGGCGGCCACTTGGCCGAAACCATTTTCTCTACTTAATGGAAAAAATTAAGATATCAAATAAACACAATCCAAAAGCAAAACCAAAATTTTTCATAAAAAAAAATACAGTCAAGGAAAATCGGGAGACAACTTTTAAGCAACCTTGTATAATACCTATTTCTGGATGATATATTGAAGGCAATTGATATATCTACAAATTTATCTTTAAATTCAAAGGTTTTCAGGTAACTTTGGACAAGAATGTGGAAAAGTAAACGATTTGTTTTGATGTGTGTGAAAGAGTACATGACATGTGTGCACTTTCACAAACAAATCGTTAAGCTAAAATTTACATTGTAAAGCTAATTTTTTTACCACCTGTAAAAAAATGTCGGTATTGTTTTGCCTGGTTTAAAAATAGGTACTAATTAAGTATGTATGTTAAGCATACAGAGTCTGAATTATATGTACATTTTTACGCAGCATCGCCTTCTTTGGTCAAATCATTGTACCTACCTACATATATTTTTGTATCGGTGATCGATGAACCGGTGGATGCAATTTTTAGCCATATGTTGTTATAGTGGTTTGTCTAGTTTCTAGGGGAAGTAAGATTTTAAAAATATATTAAAAATTTGTACAGTGCCCTTGAGATGATTTTTCACAAAAACGGCGCTATACAATTCATCCATGTATTATTATTATTTATGTTTCCTGTACCTAGATAATTAATCAAAAAAGGTATTGCTCGTGGCGATGTAGATAACCACCCACCTTTATGAATAAAATCAGAATCCAAATAGTACCTTCCTTTAACTTTTAACTTTTCAGAAGTTATTAAAAAATTTAATTCGAGACTGGCATGGGTACCTCTGTGTGATAGGCTGGATCGGGAGAGATTGTTTAAGCGTTGAGGTAGACCTATTGACCTCTTAAGCAGGTCTCTCTATGGACATCGCCTAGCACTGCAGTGGGAGGGATGGATTCATACCTACGTCCGTTACTCCTGCACTCCTAGTCACCCCTCACAAATTTTTCCATCCCAGAACTTCCTCTCCTTCCTTTTATAAAAATACCCCCCACATAGCATCCTCAAAGATGACTTAGGCCCTGAGAGGAATGATTTTCCTCAGGGACATCTGTGTGGAGATAATGTAAAGAAAAATAAGGCTTGACTTGGTCTTAGCTAAAGGTATGTTTGTTCACCAAGATAATAATTGGCCACTACAACACGGGCATGTGCCTAGTGTGATGGCCAAAAAATTATTCATTTACTGTAATGTATAAACTTTACTGAATAAAGAACATTAAAAATATATATATATTTATATTATATTTGTTCAATCTGTTTTCTCAATGGCTGCAAAATTTACAAATATTTAAAAATATAACTACTTGTTCATTTTTGGTTATATTACCCACACACAGGCAACGCATAAGTGGTTTGACATTTATACATATATTAATATATGTTAATACGTATGTTAAAAAAATGCATGTACCATCGAATGTAAGTAAGTATGTAAGATTTGGGGAAAATAATAGAGAGTTTAAAAATATCATTGCAAAAATCAACTGCTGGTAAAGGAAAATATCGGATGATAGCTTGGTAAGCGTAGTTGCAATGTCGCTATACTCGATACCCGTCAGTCACTCAATTCCTACTATTTGTCGGCTAATTTCTTCGTTAATGCAATGCCAATGAAACTCCAGCTAAGCAGGAATCAATGTCAATACTCGGGAGCAGTAGCTCACAGGTGGCTGTGTAATGCAAATTACTCGACCCCATGAACCGCAGCAAATATCAAATGAAATTCACTTTCAGCTAGCGATGTCAAGAAGTCCGAGACGCGCCCCACCATACCCAGGAAGTATGTGGCTCTTTGCCAATTAGGTTTATCTATTTGTCGGAGTCTTCTCTCTGCGCTTCCCACTCGGCGATAAACTCCCCCAGCGGGAAGACTCCACAGGGAATCCTCTAGAATAACTAGCCTTTTCTCTCTAGCCATAACTTTGCATTTATTGTTAAACATTTATTCGCAGCGGCATTCCTGAAATCGTACGTTAAAACTATCGTGAAAATGGGAGCTGTGTTTACGTTCTAATAATTTGATAGTGCTATTGAAATTAATGGTTATTGTTTATAGAGCGGGCAGGAATTTTAACGTAATATTAAATTTTATATTTTTCATAATCAATCTTTTCGAATATGAGAATAATAGAAATTAACGGTCAGTGGCTGAGCTGGCATCATGTTTGAACCCATCCAGGCATCGCGTATTCGATTCCCCGGCTGGCTAAGTCCTCCATCACGACACGAGCAACTGTGGTGCACTTACTGTGGTGGTAGTAGGAGATTTTAAAACATTGTTGGGTTATTAGTAACCCGGGAATATTTGTTTTTCCTTTAAAAAAATGTGTATATAAATATCCTTAAAGAATTATTATAAGCGAGGTGGTTGTGGTTAGCTTCCGTATACAAAAATGTTTTTCGTTCTTATTGCTTTAACTTAATTTTTGTTTTTCTGGAAAACTGTTAAAAAGGGAAATAAATTTTAGGTAGACCAGTGATATCTAAGTAAGTACCTACATGTTTTTTTTTAAACTTCTGATGTTTTCATTATAAACTAGATGCTTTTATTAATTTTATTAAAAATCTGTGTTTTCAAACAAACGTTATTTTTTTCCGAACGATAAATAATATTCCACTCTAATAAATAGGTACTCTCATTTATGAAAGCATCGGAAATTGATCAAATAAATCACAGGACTTCCCAGACATAGTTCACGTGCCTTTACATGTCGTCACACTTTGAAGATCTGCCGGAACAAAATATTTAAATATTAAGGATCTTACCAATAAATGTGCATGAAAAAATTTACTCAACCGATGAAAAAGATTTAATTTATCGTAAACCATAAAATTAAAAAAAAAATAAAATAAACATTTGTAGTAAGGGGGTAGATCTTTAATTACAACCTGGAAAAAACTGAAAAACGATCATTTTAAAACGATCATAATAGATCGCTGAAACCAATTGAAGTAAGTTTTAGGCGTGTTTGATGTATCCGAAGAAAGGAAAATTTCCCTTATTTTGGGTGAAATGAAATCGCTTCAAATATTTATGGAAATTCTTTATTTACCAGATACCTTAATAGAGAGCATTAGTTTCTATGTTTCCGATGGTTATCTCCGTCATCGACAGCATAGACTGTTTTATCTCCTGGCTTGCAGAACTAACTTGCCAATGGTTATGCCAGTCGGGAGAGCTGTCTTGTTGTTAAATAGAATCACTTTGAATATCGATATGTTTAATATCAATGAAGCACAATTCAGACAACAAGCTTTGTTGTTGTTAGTATGATTGTGCTTCATTGAAATATAAATTGCTTAAACCTGTTTAAATTTTTAATCTTAATACTCTTTTAAAACGCATTGAAATTATATTTTGGAATGTTTTAAAAATGAATAAATAATTGAATTGAATTGAATTGAATTGAATCATTTTTATTGGCTGGGTGGGTTGTGCATTGTCGACATTAATTTTCTTTCGTGCGAAGTTCGTGTAGAGTTCTAAGAATAATCTGTTGTTTAGAGGGAAGATACTGCTTTATCCCACGAAGGAAAATAAGAAAATACATTTTATTCTAAAAGTTTCTTCTTGGGTTTCTGCCTTATTGCCAAGGAACGAGAAAACGTGACTTCACCCAGAAATTTAAGCACACTATGAAACGATAAATCGATCATTATTCCGCATTCGCAACTTAATATTAAAGTGATTTATTTGAGAACCATTATTCATAATATGAATTATGTATTATTTTTCGAAAACCAGAATGCGATAATTTCATAATGTAAATAATATGAAGAGAGCATTCCACATGTGCCTATTCCCAAGACGAAGACTAATAGATGGGTGTTATTTTTTTGGTAATTTGGAGATTTGGCTTAAAAGACATAAACACTGTCGGCCAATATTATTGCGATTTGCGATCCACACACCAACTGGCTTCCCGAAATACCCACTTCCTCCCAGTGGTCTACAGTTTACATTGTGCGAGTAATTTAAAACTATTAAAATCCCTTGCAAAAATGTATAGAAAGAAAAGAAAGTAAAGAACTAAAGTAAAGTAAATAAAAGAAAGTAAAAAAAAAAAGTTTTATTTTTATTTTAACTTTATGAGTAAAACCTCAAATTGTAATATTTAAATAAATGAAGACAATATAAGCGAAACTCAATCGAAAATCTGGAAACAGAAAATCAGAAAAACATATTGACACCTTTGGGACACGAACCCAGGACCTCTTGCCCTGGTGTCCCAGAGGTGATTTTTCTGATTTTCTGTTTCCAGATTTTCGATTGAGTTTCGCTTATATTGTCTTCATTTATTTAAATAAAAAATAATGTATCACATAATGTCACGAGAAAATCACATTTCGAAAATAGTGTGACATAAAATTGTTCTATATATTTATTATTTATGGTCGTCTTAAAAATATGGAGATACGGATAGGTTAGGCTAAAGTAAGGAAATTTGATAAAGTTAAGAAAAGGAACGGGCATGTAAAACGAATGCACACAGAAACGAATTTATGGAGAATATTGTATAAAGCGGAAGTGAATGGCGTAAAAAGTCGGGACGCCCGAGCACGACGTGGCCCGATCAAGTTAATAAAATACTTGTGTAGGATCATGTATCAAGAGTCAGAATAATGGAAGGGTATGAATAAGAATATGTATGAATGTGAACGTAGCCAGAAGTGTGTGTCAAGACAAAGTCGTGAGGCGGTCTGCCCTCTCTGCTTTCCCCTGCGGTGAAAAGGCTACTTTGTGTATTATAATTTGTAAACCAAAAAAGTTTCATTGTGTTTGTCTTCGTTTTGGGAACCTTTACACGAAGTATCAAAAAAAAACTTTTTTTTTACTTTTACTTATTTATTTGCTTTAATATATAATATTACATTATAAAATATTGATCTAATACCACGTATTCATCATCATCATCATCACTATTGGCTCTACAACCCCTGGTGGTTCTTGGCCTCCTCAAGAATCTTCCTCCACTCATCTCGATTTTGTGACAGCTCTCTCCAGTTTGGAAGCTCCAAGATAGATATGTCTTTGAGGACGTTGTCGCTCCATCTTAGTCTTGGTCTTCCCAGGCTCCTTCGCCCTATAGGTCTTGAGTTCAGCAGGGACTTTGGTGCTTGATGCTCGGTCATTCTCTCCACATGACCCAGCCACCGAAGTCTTCCCAATTTTATACATTTTGCGACGTTTAGCTCTTTAAACAAAGTATAGAGCTCATTGTTATAACGTCTGCGGTAAAATCCATTTTCTAGAACCGGTCCGAAGATGCGCCTCAAAATTTTTCTTTCATTCCTTTTAGTTAGTACCCAAGTCTCAGTTGCGTACGTAAGTACTGGTCTGATAAGTGTTTTGTACACTAATATCTTTGTGTTTCTGGACAGCAGTCTGGACTTTAATTGGTTTTGTAGGCGGAAATAACAGCGATTTGTAATGTATAATGTACATAATTTGTATTAAATACCACGTATTACAAAATCTAAAAGCGTGATGCACTGAAGGTGAGGAGAGGTTTATAAATTAAAAAAAGCATTGTAGATTTGGGTATAGAAACATTTAAGTACTTATATACGAATAAAAAACATTTCAAAATAATCCTTTCTCCAAAATTCAGTTGTAACTAGTAAAATAAACAACAGATTTCACATCTCGCAAGAGTTGGGCCAGAAATATCGGTGGATGGAAATATTTGGATTTGAATATTATTTAAGTTCAGAGTTCCCAAACGTGAGTTTACTGACTCCAACGTAATGACGAAGTGGATTATCCTAAGATACTTGGAAGTGGTTTTATGGAAAATAAAACTTAGTAAACTATTCTGCAATTTGGGACGGGGTTTCACTCCTTGCGGAGGTTAATTTTTGTCTTTTTGTATTAAAATTTTTCAATTTCACTATATTATGTAGCAATGAGTTAGTTTATGGTATGGTTTTCATGTTCGGCTAACCCGGCTTAGAATTTTTCAGATTGTGAAATTATTATCCTTTATTAGGTGCATTCAACGCTAGTCGAATGGCTTTATTTTGCAGGGTTTGTTGTTTATTTCAGTGGTGTGAGCTGCGTGTCTCCAAACGAGCGTATATGAAGCCCGGCAATATTGTTATTTAATTTAATTGATTTTGTGTAAATGGCATCTACAGCGGACAATTAATAACTCCGCTACAAAAAGCCAACGAATCAACACCCTCATAAGGAGGATTTTTGTTTGGTAGAAAAAACAGGGAAGTAAATTAGCGTTCAGATTTAGTATATTTGTATAATATTTAAAACTTCTCTCAACCATGATAAACTTAATGGCCATATTTGACGACAGAAAGTATAATATTATTTTAATATACTCGTAGAAGGCAGTGTATGCAAGGGTTCCATGACAACTCAGAATCAACTAAACTCAATACCTGCAATGAAAACTCATTAATCTAAATAAATAAAAAAATTAAAAATAGCCCATAACCTAACATTTTTATGAATATATTTTTCATCAATTTTAATGATATTTCAAAGGAGGAAATATCCCACATTTTCATCAGCAGCACCCACTTTAATATTCCTTCAGGTATATCAAACCTCAGAGCTATCCCAAATCCCAAGTTAGGTGCAGGAATATCAAAACTGCGGAGAATTCGCATGTTTCCCCTTTGCGACGCCTAAGAGTCCACACCTGGGGTAAATCAAAATGTAGAGCACTTGAACATCCAATGTCTCAGGTAAATAAAACTTTGCAATGAAAATTAAATGTCCTTTTTATGTGAACATCGCACTAGAGTTCAAAAAGCTCGCAACCATTTGGAGCAATTAGGACTATGAAATTCCCAATCAGGGTATATTGTGAGGTTGAAGGTTCTGGGGAAGGAAAAGAAACGGGGAGGAGGAAAGCTGGACAGTACCTGACACGGATAAAGCAATGTCAAGCAAAGTTTCTATTCTGAACAGTGGTCTTTTACCAGGGCAATACTCCGAGTATTTTCCACTCTGTGACCATGGCTCGGCGTACGAAAACTACAGAGAAATAAATATAGGGTAAGTGGGTGACATGGCACTCGCGAGATTTCCGCATAATCACAGAGTATTTTCCGCCGAGCAGGAGAATTCATTCCACGGCGTGGGCCGCCCGACCGCCCAACCCGGAGATCTAAATATATTTCCGGGCGGAGGTGAGATGATTAATCTCAGTGACTCAGTGGCGGTGCAAATACTCGGTATAAGCCTACGAAAAATCTCACGACGGGAAATTATTTCACCTCATTACGCCACTATACCACTTCGATGTGCACCTACACCTATTCATGCGTACATAATGATGGAAGATTCCATGACAATTAATCCCCGACAGTAGCCCCCCGGTACACTTACGTACAATATACAGTTTGATATCCATACCAACTTATGAGAGGTGTGTTTAAAATCGATTTTGTGTGTTTATTTCGCTGGGTGAAATCATATTTATGTAACAGAACGCAACTAGTATTTATTAATGGATACAAATCATCCCCTATAAATGTAACTTCTGGTGTACCTCAGGGGTCAAATCTGGGTCCTCTTCTTTTTCTAATATTCATAAATGACCTTGGCTCAAAATTAAACTGTGATTATGCTTTTTTCGCCGATGATCTTAAAATTTTTCGTAAAATTAAATCTGTTTCTGATCATCAACTGCTTCAAAATGACCTTGACACACTCAATAACTGGTGTACTGTCAATGATATGCACTTAAATGTTGAAAGATGTTTCACTTTAAACTTCACTCGTAACAGAATTATAAAGGATTTTTCCTATGTTATAAATAATACTATTCTTAAAAAAGTGTTTTCCATAAGAGATCTAGGAATCACTCTTGATTCGAAATTCATATTTGATGTACACATTAACGACATTAAGTGCAAATCATTTAAAATGATGGGATTTATTCATAGAATATGTAAACCTTTCAAAGATCCTCTGTCAATTCTAACCCTTTACAGTGCCTTAATTAGAAGTAAACTTGAATATTTTTATTTTTTATTTTTTTTATTTTTATTGGCAATGTTTATTAAAAATACATATGAAGTTACAACAGTTACATAGTTACATAGTTACATAAGGTTAACAAAAAATAAAAATAAATTGCCTTTCCTCACCATAAAGAGACAATGCTCTTGTGTTTGGTGAGGGAGTTCTAGCTCAATTAGTAAATTAATGATCGTGTAAGTTAGTAATAACGGCTATTGTAAATAATAAGAAGGTTAAAAAATCTTGTATAATTTAAAAATAAAAATCCTGAAGAGTTTAAAAAAATCATAATATAAATTAAAAAATCATTATAAATGGAAGAATCATGTAAGTTAGTAACAAAAATTATTGTAATAAGTAAGTAAAGGATACGTAAGAAAGAACGCAAGACTTATACAATAGTAGACTCAGAGATTTAGAAACTAAGAAATGAAAGAAAAAAGAAGGAATAAATGATTTATAAAATAGCAGACTTTAAGATACAAAGTAAACATATTTGGGACTTTTATAGTAGTTTCAGGTAATTTTTTAATTTCGGCTTAAATTCCTGCATATTTTCGATGGTTTTTAATTTTAATGGGAGGTTGTTATAATAGATTATGCCCAGATAAAGATAGGAATTTTGGATGTGCTTAGTATTAAATTTAGGAATTTTAATTGTTTTCTGGTATCTTGCTGATGTATTGAATTGGAAGTTACGAGTATTTAACTGTATTTCTTTGTAAATTTGAAGAATTGAATATTTTTTATAGATTTTGTCTATTATAGGCACATTGAATATTGAAAAAAGAATTTCAGTAGGAAATTTAGACGGTTTTTTTAAGATTACCTATATATGGAAGCACTATTTGGAATCCACATTACTGCAAGTATGAAAACATTGTAGAATCAGTTAAAAAAAAAATGCTAAGACTGTTATCTTTTAAATGTCAATTACATGAACATCTTAGATCGTACGACATGCGACTTGAATACTTCAAAATTAATACACTTAAAATCAGAAGGCAATTGACTGATCTAATATGTTTACATAAAATAATTCACGGCCATCTTGATACTTCATTGTGTCTTAGCAACATTGATATAAATGTTCCCAATTCCCATTGCTTAAGACGCCATAATATGTTTCACCTGAATACATTTAAAAACAATATCGCCTATTTTAGCCCTCTGACCCAAATGTGTCGACTGTATAATAAGATAGAGTGTGCTGAAGTAGATATTTTTGTCGATAATTTATATGGATTAAAAAAAAATGCTCTCCGATTGCTGAAAAATATGTGATAAATTATTATGTGTATCATGTTTGTCTCTAATTATGTCTCTTATCTTGCCTCTCTTTAATTGTTATTTGAGTAAACTTTGATTTTTTTGTTAAATTCTAAATGTAACTGTTTTTTTTTATCTAATTTTTATTTTATCTGTTCCAAAATTATTATTTTATTATTTGGTTAATTGATTGTACATAAATTTTTACTTTATCTTATTTGTATAATTAACTGAGTTTTTATAACTGGGTTGTTCTCACATGTGTGTGAACAACCTGTAAAAACGCAGTATAAATAAATAAATCTATCGAAGCCAGAGTAAAGTTAACCTCAGGTACAGTACAGGGCCCGCAGATACTTTAATAGTATCTACCTACACAACTGCTAACCCTGTACAAATCACAAGGGCGCCCCACGGTTGAATTTGGCAGCCACCTTTGGTCTGGAGCTCCAAAATACCTGAAAAATACCCTCGACTCTGTGCAAAAACCGGCGGTCCGTTTGATAGATTCTCCCATCTTAACAGACGGATTACAATCTTTAGTGCACAGGCGTCGGGTGGGAATGCTATCCCTGTTCTACCTGTATTAAAATGGAAGATGCTCCGAGGAACTAGCGTCATTGGTCCGTTCAGCACCGGTGCATAGTTGGGAAACACGCCAAACGCGTGCCCAACATATATACACGGTTGATATTACTCATGTGAGAATGGGTCGCTTCTTCGACTCGTTCTTGTGTTCAACAGCTCGGCTGTGGAACGATTTGCCGGCCTCTGTGTTTCCTCCTACAACATGAGTCTCTTCAAGACCAATCCTCCTCTCAAAAAGACCCTCCACATGACATAGGCCCTGACGGAAATTATTTTCCTCAGGGCCTCCTGTGTGGAGTTAATGTAAAAAAAATGGCGCTACAGCCCATTTCAAGTCTTGGCCTCCTTCAAGATAAGCCTCCACCGCCCTCTGTCCTCGGCCGTCGTCTTTCAATCTGCAACATGGTATAGTCCTCTTTCCAATCTGCAACATGCAGTTGTCCTCTTTGCACATAATGCACAAAACATATAATTTAAAATTATTATTACGTCGGGGGTCAACTGTCGGGGGATCAACTGTCGGGTGACCATAAGATAAGTAGGTACCATTCATGCACAGGGTTTTAGGGGACACGGACATACCTACCGATTAACCTCAACCAGCAATTACGGTTTAAATCATTATTTTCAAATTATTTTTACTACGAATCGGTTGACATTATATGTAAATACAAAAAAATAATGTTTTAAATAAATTGAAGCTTTTTCTATCACTTCGCGTAGAATTAAAATAAAATTGTCAATTACTTTAAAAAATATATGTGTCTAAACGATATGTGTGTAAAAAAGATATGTGTGTAAAAGATATGTGTGTAAAAAAGATATGTGTACGAAAAGATATGTGTGTAAACAAATATTTTTTTCTTTAGAAATGTATGAACACATACAAGAAACTTAATCTTTTACATAGATTTTTTTCTCTCTTATAAAATTATTAAACAATGTGCAACATAGTTGTGAATGATGAGTATTTGGAGCAGGTGGATGAGTTTGTGTACTTGGGAAGCATGTTTACGAGAGATGAGATATCGAAAGAAGGGTAAATGCAGGCAACTCTATTAATGGAGGACTGAACGCCGTTGGCGCCAACAAAAAATCTGTCCAAAAAAGCGAAGTTAGCTGTCCATAATGGAGTGCTGGTACCAACCCTCATGTATGGCAGTGAGGCATGGAACTGGCAGAGGAAGGATGAAAGTAGACTGAATGCTGTAGAAATGAGATCCCTGAGGCGTATATGTGGTAAAACCATGTACGATTGGGAGAGATATGTGAAGATGCGCGAAGAATGTAAGGCTGATGTGTGGGCATGTACAGCGAATGAACGAGGAAAGGAGTGTAAGGAGAATATATGACGCAAATGTGATTGGTAGAAGAAGTCGGGGACGCCCGAAGAAGACATGGCACGACCAAGTGAATCAGGTACTTGAGTCGGGCCATGTGAAGAGTCGGAATAATAGAGTATGTCTATTCGTGGCGAAATAAGGCACATTAAGAATATACATATTTTTTACTCGTGGCTTCCTCTTAAATGGAATAAAATTTTTTGATTATATTTCATTAATTTTTTATTTCATTTTTTTAATTAATTTTCATCGCCCTGATGGGCTTTTACACGATACAATGCATGAATAAAAAAAGATAAACTCGAAGAAATAACATTATGTAAATGTTAGCTGTAAATGTAAATTTAAGTGAAAATAATGTATTATAAGAAAGGAGAATGAAAAAAAAACAACAGAAATCAAGTTTTTAAATTGTGGATGGCTTTAAAATAATAATATACCGTTGGTTAATAATATAAAATTTATGGTGAATAATACATGACAAGTACATGATACAAAAAAAAGAAAACGGAGGAACAAGTTTTTACATTGTAGATAAATACTCGTAGAAAGAATACAAAAACACAAGTGTGCAGTTCACACGCGGAAACCTTCAGAAAATTAAAGTAGACACGAGTGGGAAGGCTACAAAGCACCGCACAAAAAAGAAGACCAATTTTTCAATCTCTTTCTCTCGCTGACTCTCGCAGGCTAAATCCTATAGATGTAGCGTTTGTCTCTTTTTAGTGTAACTTTTTTGTTTCATCGAGTTTCAAATCACGGTGCTAAAGAAGTTTTCACTTCAAAAATATATGCAACAGCTCCTATGCGACGCTTCTTAATTATATAAAATAGATGCTACATAATAATAGCATTCTCTTAAATAATGGTAAACTTATATGAAATAATATGTCGATATTTGTAGTGAATTAGTTTCCAAGTGTGTGAAAGCGAGGAATAAGTGCATGCAATAGGAATTATTGTTGCAGAATCATATATTTTGCCTAGTTGCTCGTTCGCTCGGAACCTTGAAGTCGATGAGATGCAGGAGTTCACAACAGCGTAATTCTGAGTGAATAATTTTAAACACTAAAGTTAAGTCATTTATTTTTCTTTTATTTTTCAGGGAATGCATTCAAGCGTGATTAACTGATTAGTAAGGATGTATAATTTATGTCGAATAGGTATGTATGTCTAATTTGAAATTTATAAATCGTAATTTTTTTATGCTTCACACGTTTGATTTTCTTTTATGAATTTGTTAGGACCGGGACCACACTACAGAATTGTATTCTAGCAAGCTGCGTACTGGCGACATATATACGACTTTTTATAACTACCAACGAATCGAAGTCTTTGTTGATTCTGATAATAAATCCCGGTGTCTTCATGCCTGTTAGTTATTTGTTGTACGTGATTTATAAAATTTAATTGGATGTCAAACATAACTCTGATTTCGTAAACATTTTCTAAGACTTTGTTTTCTACTGTGTTTTTGAATGTTAATATCTGAAATTTTTCGATATTGAAGAATAAGTTGTTAGCGATACACTAATTGTGTAATTTGTCGATGTGTGACTATAAGATTAAGCAGTCGCTTGTAATTGATAATTCATTGTATAATTTGATGTCATTGGCAAAAAGCTGAACTTCTTCATCGTCGAAACAACTTATGATATCGTTTATGAACATAAGGAAAATAATACGGCCCGAGATTACGGTAAACCACACGACCAACCAATAGTTGCATAAAATAATTTTCATTTGGAATGTTTAATTTTGTCAAATAAGATTCTGTAAGACAAAGAACCAATCCAACAACTTGCCTCTCAGTCCTAATGCATACAGTTAACTAAGTAATAATTTATTGGTTATTTTGTCGAAATCTTTTGAAAAAAAAAAAAATTAAAAATCTTCTAAAGTCTGTGTATATTCTGTCAAAGTCTTGGGAAATGGCAGTGTCTCTTGCAAGATTGATAGAGAGAATATTTTGATGAGGAAAAAAGTACACACATACCATAGATATTATTATTTTAATAATACATGTTAATTAACCATACTAACAGCAAATATATGATTTAATTTAATTGAAAGAAATAATATAATTTCAATAATTAATTATTAATAAACGACGAAATAATATTATTTCGTTTACATTATTTTATTTCTTTATTAACACTGACCGGTTTCGACCTTCCTTAGTGAATGATTTTGCGAGAATGCGCCATGATTGATGTGTTTTGTGTGAATGAATGTCGAAGGACCTTGTATGTGTTTTTGAGTGTATGACAGACCACTGCACAAGTAAAAATGAATGCACATAAAGGAAGGAAGGGACTTACTGAGGAATCTTGTGTTACTTTCTTCTCTCATGGGTGGCCTTTGTTCATACACTTGTTTATTATTATTCGCGTTATTAACTTTTGATATCCTGGTAGAGAATGCGGGAGCGTAAAATTGTATGCTTTCACAGCAAGGTTCGATTGACGACACACTGATTGTTATGGTTACGAAAATTGACAGGAACATAGGGATGAGATTGGATAGGGAAGGAACATGCTAGGGATGGATAGGTAAGGTACATGTGACAATCAAGCTACAAGCACAGAGTCTATGATATATGTAGATGTATGTAGTTAAGTGTAGCTATGATTGTGTAAACGCCCAACCACTTAGGTTAAAATACATACTAACATATAATTACAAAATCATGAGTGACCACATATATTATTAAATGCTGAAGTGAATCAGAGTATATTGTCTAAGATGGGGCTTTAATAATAGACTCAATTAATAAGGCAAGTAAATAACCTCTGGGTCCGAAGTAATTTAGAAATAATTCAGAAGGAATTCACCGCTTTGCTACACAGGACGTCAAGTATACAGGCATACTTCCGAAAGCTCCTTTATAAACCGTTTATCTTTCTCATAAAGTGTCTTTTCAGCGGCTATACTTACCTACAAAATATAAACTAAGAAAACTTTTTTTTTTTAAATATGATATCATCACTCGTTTCGTGGTTTTATTTATCGTCAGCATTTGTATTAATTTTTTGGCTGGGTCATTAATTTGAAAGCAAAATGATGGCAATTATGACACAAATAAGCATATATTTTTATTTTCTGAGACGAATTTTCTAGTTTTTCAGACATTTGGTTATTAGAAAGTTTCAACCTCCTTAAACTATATTTCACAATATTTTTTTCTAATTTATGTAGTCTGCAGAATTGACAGTAGTTCAAAGGCAGACACGTCACATTAACTATTCACACGCTCCATATATTTGACTTCCTGGATGGAATATTAAATTATTTAATAATGTCATCGTCAGATTTCAAAACAATCAGTCGGCGTGTTTCAGAAAAGGGTTCGACTAACTAAGCGGAGAAGCACTAATTTTGCCTCTTTTATTATGGACAACACCTGATTTTATGTAGGTATTTACTTTATATTATGTTTGAAATCTTAAGATGACGATTTGGATATACTGAGGAACCAATAAATCTAGTGATCTGTACGCCAAATGATCGTTTCGAAACGTACCTGGTTATCATACTATTCTTATCGAAGCGCCCTACGTAAAGCTCAGTTCTTGAGTTGACAAATGAGTCGGGTTTCCAGCCAGCCATTCAATTTTTCTGCTGTCTAAGTCTTTCGGTCTTCCTTTGTAAACAAATAATCTGTTACTTTTCAGGAACCTGTTAGTTATTCATCATTGCATTGTAAGTAATAACGTATAATTATATTTATAACTAGCTGGTTCCCGGCATGCGTTGCTATGCCATTTAATAAAGAAACGAGTGTCCCTGAGTGTCCTCTTCCCTCTCGCGTTCCCACTCCGTCACCTCCACCTTCCCTCTCCCCACCCCACTCCCCCTCCCCTTCCCCCGTCCCGTGAACCCCCCTCCCAAGTTCTCCTCCCCCCTCCCAGGTCCCCCTTCCCCCTCCCAGGTTCCCCTCCTCCTCCCTCCCTCCCGCTTTCCATACATTCAGTTTTCAAACCTCGCGTGCCACCAATAGCAATTTTATTACTTATACAAATTTCATAATGCCAGAGCTCATCGGAAGTTTTATAAAAACCTTGTCCTGACAATAACGAACGTACAAAAAAAAGAATTATCCAATTTGGTGCAGTCGTTCGAAAGTTATGCGCTTGGCAACGTATTCAGCGATTCATTTTTATATTATGGATGAATTCAAGGGTGGATTTAGGGGGGGGGGGAGCACGTACTGTTTTATGTACTGTGGAGATTCCATCACAGTACATACTTATAAGCAAAAACTGTCTTTACTAAACATTTAATTTTTCTATTGTGTTGACACTTTCATAAACCTTCCTATACATACTTGAACTTGTAAATTGTAACAGTAATTGTTGATTTTTTTACCCGTCCGCCCCTTGTGCCCCGCCCCCAGAAAAAAATCCTGGATCCGCCCTTGGATGAATTGTTGTCATTTCCAACATTTTCCTAAAAAAAATAGTAACCACCTGGTAAGGGACCAATATTCAGAATCTGAAATGACCGTATCTGAATTTTCACTAACTTTATTCCTTCAACCTCTCCAACATTCCAACATTTTTCAAATGAATGGAGACACCAAGAAGACATTAATTTATTAAACATGCATAACAAAAATAGTGGATAATAAGGAAGCCCAGTCCTTTTATATTGTTTATCAATAGTGACCTTTTAACTTAAATACCAGTATATTTTCGTTGTTATAGTTAGTTTTAATATTTAAAGTTTTAATTTTTGGATTCTATCGAAATCACACAAAATCTGTGGTTGTCTGTGTGACGTCACCACACCACAAAAGTTTTATTTCAACAGGCATTGTATTTTGTATAGTGGCGTCGATAGTAGACATTTTTTTATTAAGTTTAACCGCTTTTAATATTGAAAAACACCAAGTAAAATAGCAGCATCTCATCACTGTGCTATTGTACACTATAAAGCAAAAATACAATCGTTAACGCATCTGATAAACAATGTATCAATATTTCAAAATCTGCATTCCTATGAAAAAAATACACCGTACTATGTCTTCACAATATACTAATCATAATAATATGTTTATTAAAATCCCTTGATGCTGAAATAACTTCGAAAATACAGTCGATTTTATTGTAAATAAAATGTCAAATATAACATGGGGTCGCAAAAATACTATAAAGGTATGCTAAGAATTAAATTAAAATAATAAAACATTAATAAAACATTCGATCGCCTTATTATATCAGATTACATCTAGTTGTCTTATACAATGAAGCTTTTTTAAGACCAGCGAAAAGTGTATTGTTTTGATACCAACTTTTATTTAAATAAAAATAAAACTTAATTACAGCGACTCATCTTTTGGGTCAAGAATCGAACTCATCATTCTGCCATTGCGAGTGACTCAAGCAATGAATCCAGTAAAAAAAAACATGGAAGGTTGCCTATTTTTTTTTGTATGGCCTACTTAAGTCAACCCCGAGTAATCTATGAAGGAAAATAGTGATATTTGCAGAAATATTTCGTGAAATTTATTGTTTGTGTTTGTACGCAAGCACTCATTTAGCACCGTTGATTATCAACATGAAGATAATGTCGGCGATAATCATTGCAAAAGTTGGCAAAGTTTTATTTTCAATAAAATGATTGGTTGTGATATTGATTAAACTGTGATTAAATCCTTTTTTAATAAAAGGTATATAGCGAGAACACCTTATTTACTAGTTACTTCTCAAAACAATTCTACGCGATGATTATAAATTTTGGACAAACCGCTTTTAAAAATAAAGTAAGGGATTTGCGGTGTTTTTTTAATTAAAAATAATAATGGCCTTTATTCCAGAATGTGGGGAGGTAAGTGCAATCCCACACATCTCATAGAGACTTAAAGTACATTTGAACTTGGCTTCATTTTATGATGAAAAATAAAAAGTTACAAACTTTTATGTTGATGATAAAATCGTTAATAATGATAATTAAAAATTCAAAAACTCAAAATTCCTATAGAAAACATTAATTATTTAAGTTTAATGAATCGACTAAATTTAATTACGCTGTCTGACGGAAGAATCATTTCAGACCTAATTTTATTGTACAGAGTTATGAACAACCTAATTGACAGCCCTGCCATCGTTGCTACTATTAAACTTCATGTACCGACAAGGAATACTAGACAAAATATAACATTCTTTTGCAACACATACACAACTAACTATCAATCACACTCAATTACCAATAGGATGCATTATTTAGGCAACAAGTTTGGTGGTATTGTAGATGTATTCGTTGATTCCCTTTACATTCTAAAATGCAATTTAAACCAACACTTTGTGGAATCCTACCAAATTATTGTAACATGGGTATAATATATTTAACGATTTGATTTGTTATTGTAATGTTTATATTATATTTTGTTCTATGTTATTGTTAAATATTACATTGTTTAAAATATTTCACGGTTTTCCACAAGATTATACAAGTGGTTTTTTTCTTTAAAAACTGCTTGTATATTCTTAAAAGTTTTTTCACTTTTATAACTTTTGGTATAAATTCTATGTATGTGTAATCCTCGATATTTTAAATATTATTTTCTAATCTATGTAAAAGCCCCTACGGCCGTATAACAACAATAACAACAATAATAAGCCTTAGGACGGTTGGTTTTAAAGAATTTGAACAATTCCTCAAATTTTAATCAGTCATTCATCAAGTTAATTTTGAAGTTCTGTGATTATTTCAGTTTTATGAAGCAACTGGCCTGTAATGGTGTAATTACAGAACTTGAATAGAACTTAGGAAAATTAAATTCGAGATTTGATAAATTGTTCAAATTCTTTGAAACAACCGTCCATAATGTATGTAAATATAAACTCTTCACCTGTTATCTATTATTGTGTCATATTATTATATTATTTGATTATTAAATAAATGCAATGTAAAGATATATTTTTATAAAATAACTTTGTGATTCTATCAGAAAATGTTAAACGATTAAAAAATGAATTCGCGTATTCTGTTAAGTTATGTGCACTTTCTCAACTGTAATGTTTTTAACGATGCGATTTATTTATGTCGAAACTCTGCGTTGAAGATAATGTATTGCCAACAGAACCTCAAACAAAACTAATTTAGAAGAAATGTAAGTAATGTCAGATGTGTTTGAAAACTTGAATTCCATTATAATGCGATGTTTTATTTTTATTATTACGCCCTTAGGATTTTTACATTTAATTAGATTTAAGACATAAAATTATTATATTAAAAATAAGATAAGTTAATAATAATAGAAATAAAAATATATTTAATCGCTTCAACATAAATGGGATATGCAATTCAATTTATCCATATTGGCACTATAGCATATAGAATTAAAAAAAAAAGATAGGAACAAAAGGTAATTATAGATAGGAACCTACAACAAATACAAAGAGATGAGTTAGATTTAAAGGTATTTATACCTGCCTAAAGTAAATAGCGAAAGTAAAAATGAAGAGAACAGGTAAGGTTAATTAAAATTAACATTTTAATTTTTTTTTAAAAGAAAGTCAAACATTCCCCGGTTACGAATAACCCAACAATGTTTGAAAATCTCCTACTATCACCACAGAAAGCTGAAAATGTTGCTTGTGTTGTGATGGAGGACTTAGCCAGTCGAGGAATCGAACACGCGACGCTCGGGTGGGACCCAAGCGCTATGCCCACTCAACCACTGACCGGAACATAAAAAGTAAGTCCAGACTAAATATAATAATATTAGTAAAACAAAATATTCTCTGTTAGATTTCTGAGAGAAATTTTAGTACGGAATAAAAGAAAATATCTGCGAAAAGACTGCGCAATGAATTCAATACTTTGTTTTAGACTAATAAACAAAGAACGAGTCTGGAAGTCTCATGTTACGATTTTGTTAAGTCAGGATTAAAGTTTTTAAAGTTGAATGGAATGAAAAAAAAAAACAAATAAATTTGTAAATAACACAATCAAGAAGAAGGTGACTAATAATCGAAACGAAAATATGAAAGAGAACAAGACACAGAAAAATATAAAGATAATGTTGTAACCTAGATAGTGTTATATATTTATCAAGATACTATCTAGGTAACCAATTCTTCGAACACTTGTTGCCGATGAAAAAGTAGCTGCCAATAATACGGAAAAAAATATTGAAGATAATATTGTTAATTCTGAAATTTGAAATGAGGTTGACAAAAATGTCGTTCAAATAAGAGGTTTCCGTTTAGGTTAGACGTTTGTCCCGATAAGAATACTGAGAGTGGTTCTGGGTTCGAGATTGAGTTGATTTTGATTTTTCCGTGTCTTCTTTTTGCATTGTTAGTGCAACGATAAATGTAGCGTTATTTTCTTCTATGATACATTACATTGATGGGAATAAACTTCAAACGATATAAAAAGAGAGTTGTTCTAGCAAAAATTAAAAATAAGCTTTCAAATGCTTATTATTTACATAAAACAAAACATAGGTTTGTAATAACTTAAATTTGTTTTCTATCTGATTAAATGTGAAACTATGTTTGGGATAAGTGGCAAAAAAAAAAATAACATGGCCAAAAGACATAATTAAGTGTATTGTGCGTAATTGCCTTATTAAATAGTCATTAGTTAAGTGAGTAGTCAATGAATTATTTGAAAGCGTGCAGATAGCAGGACGTATCTCTTGGACTAATCATGGCCAAAGGCCAAGAAGTCCAGATTACGGATCTGGTAAAGACCACAGTCAGATAACTATTTCGGTACCATTACAAAACAACTATCAATAGGTAATTGAACCGAAAACAATGGACAATCCGAGAAAATTCTGGCACGCCAATAATCATTCTTAGCATTTTTATTAACTGTATATATCTATATAATGTATTGTAATACCTACGTGCTGAAAAGCGTTAATTTTCAAGTTTAGGTACAGGCAAATAATTTTAAAGAGAAAACGTTTGAAATTTCAGAAAAGTTGTTCAAACTAGTTTGGAAAACTCACCCGCAGTCCCCTCTTATACCGCAAATGCCCGAAGATACTGGGTAATAGGTACAATTTTAAAATATTTTTTGAAGTGAATATTCTTTTGCACCGTTGTAATTTCAAGCTCGATGAAACTAAAAATAGCGACAATATAAAGAGATAAACATATAATTTAAATAGATACAATTTAGTTGGTACTTAAAGAAACCTTATTTTTCTTTCTTTTTATAATACTGCATACCAAAAAAAGAAAAAAAAATTCATAAGAAATGAATGATATTAATTTATAATTTTTTTTTAATAATTTTACTTAGATATACTTAGATATGTTTACACTTACGAGTACTAGACTCCAATTCAAACAACTATCCTCCGTTGGTCACCATGATACAGGCAGCTGCCTAGTATGGTGACCTAATGTATCTCCTGAAGTAAATTTATTATGTATGCAACATGTACTTATAAATAAAATAAATAAATAAACACATTCATGTTTAGGATTTAGCCCGCGAGAGAATGAGATAGTATAATCGGTCCCCTCTTTGTGCGGTGCTTCGTAGCCTATCGGTCTCCTTAGTCTTCCCAGTCTTGTCTACTTTAGTTTTATGAAGGATTCTTGTGAATTGCACAATCTGAATTTTACGATTTTTTTTTCATTCTTCAGCTTTATATCTAAAAACAATATTAAATGTAATGTATGATTTGACATTTTCTCGGTCAAAAGTATCGCGATTTATTTTTGGGATATTTTCCTGTGTTGCGCTTCCTCCTTCTTCAGCCAATGTTTCGGACAGCGTCGCACATTTGCCTTGATGATGGACACTGTAATGCTGTCCGTAACAAGGCAAACTGCGAGCATATTATTATTCAATTATTTTTTATCCATCCGGTACACTACTAAACAAGCCAGGGTCTCTTCAAAATGATTTATCAATACCTTCTTAAATTTAATTAACAAAGATTTATAATATTTAAGATATGTACTATCTATTAAAATTCGGAGATTCGGTGCACTCAGCGGCCAGCTGGTTTGGAAGACAATTTTTCCTAAAATGTGTATTCAGCGACTTATAATCAGAGATATTGACTAGTTGAACGATAGGCACCTACGTTTAACACTCATTTACTCTGATCAAACAGATCTTCCAAAGGTACACGGAGACACTATGGAATTTGAGAAGTTGGCCTGCGCCCGTATTGGAGATTTGTGGAAATTCCTCGCAAAGCAGAAATAGCCGACGGGTGGTATAGGTGAGACCAGACCCCTTCCTTTCTGACATACAGTCCATACCCAACCCGGCCCGCATAGCCACCTGAAGTGTGAAACTGAATACTGCGATGTGGTTCCTGCTCACTATTATTAGAAGCGAATATGCACAGTTTTCTTGCTGTTTTCAACGCAGTGCTTATGAGGTGTTGGCGGTGGGGAAGAGCGAGGCGTGAGGAGAGCGGCTAGGGAGAAGTAACGGCTCACGCCCCGCACTTCACACCGACTCCTTGGGCCACTACTGGCTAGTGCCGGAATCTGCACATCACCCGAGACGGGGGGCGAAGCAGCGCTAATTATCAATTAGCAGCAAGCCGATGCATACCTTCACCTATCATTACATCTAACCGACATCTAAATCACTTCCACCCACATACTTATTAGGTTTAGAATTTAATTACATTTTTAAGTTTAGAGTTTTATTACACGCCTAACGTCCTGTATTTAGGTACAAGTTTCGAAATTTACAGTTTTATTATTTCAATTATATGTGTCAAAGTAAGTCGTCTGATATCCGCACAATTCGTCATTGGTCATTGGTATTGAGGAACTATTGAGCCTTGCCTTTTTCAGAAAATTCCTACAGAATTATCTTCATTTGTAAGTAAATCAGCTTTGTCGTTGGGTTCAAAATTCTAAGAAACACGAAAGTTGGACCTACTGAAAGATTTTCAGGAATTCAAATGATAATAATGTATTATGCGAAGTGTCGATTTAAGATAGAATTTAAGGTACACAGTTTCTGTATTTATTTATGTTATTTATTAATGCTTTCGAGTCTTTTGCGTGTATATATTATATAGGTATGATGTACAGAGGAGTATAACATTAAGAACATAGTCGGTACATAACATAATAAACTACATAATTATAATAGATATAAGTAGATATAATATAAGTGTGTAGATTCATTATCACAGAAAGTTTGTATATTAAGAGGAAACTGGTCGCCGAGAAATTTGAACAAAAGGTATTTTACCAAGCTGTTGCTGTCACTGTCGCTTTTACCCCTTAGAATACTGAGCGAAAGGGACTACTGCACCTCAGGCTGATAATCTAAATAAAATATTCAAAATCGAAGTTTTGTACTCCCCATTTTTTCCTCCAAAACTTGACCGATTTTTTAAATATTCTATGTCTACTGTACATACGTTTTGCTTTTATAAAAATACATTGTCTAGTTTGAAAACTGAACGTCTTCTGATGGCGTTCAAACCAGACAATTTTAACGATTTTTGGAGGGTCCAAACTCCTATAAGAAGTATTAAGTTATCAAAAAATCTTTGTATGGACAAAGATTTTTTGATAACTTAATACTTAACGCCGCCCATTTTCCTCCTAATAGCACAACAGAAGTGGGAAGGTAGGTACGATGAAAGTATTTACCGAGCAATGTGTAGTAAGTTTGACATTTTTATAATAAAAATAAACATGAACACTTTGTAGGAAAGCATGCTTGTAATTAATCAAACTTTATTGAACTAGTCCCAATGAGAGATCGTACTTTAGAAATCGTTCTAGAATCTTCTCTCTTTTTCATTTTCAAACAAGACGCTCAAAAAAGAAGAGCACGGACTAGCGAAATTAATACGAGTAAAGTGATTTGCCTTACAATATTGTTTTAGTTTTAAATTAATTTTATGTTGCTGTTCCTCGTTTTACTAGCTTTTTATTTACTTTGCTAGTTTTACATTACTTCATGCTTTAATTTTTTTTGGCCAATTAAAGTGAAAACTTCTTTAGCACCATTGTGATTTGAAACGCGATGAAATGAAAAATAACGACACTGAAAAGAGACAAACACATACATCTACAGGATTTAGCCTGCAAGAGAATAAGTTAGTATAATTAGTCTCCTCTTTCTGCGGTGCTTCGTAGCCTTTCGGTAACCTCTTTCTGCGGTGCTTCGTAGTCTCCCCACTCTTGTCTACTTTAGTTTTCTGAAGGTTTCACTTCTAATACGTGAGTTGAATAAGTGATATTCGAAAGTTAAAATAAATTCTCAGATTAAATATTTTATTAATTTTTATTTTTAATTTATAAAATAACGTTTCGACAAGATTTTTATGCAGTAATTGTTGAATGAAACACTAGTATATATTGAATTATTTGGCGGGTATTTGATAAGCCCCCATAGCTCAGTGGTCAAGAGCAGCTGACCGGCAATCAGAAGGACACGGGTTCAAGTCCCGTTGGCGGCAAGTATCTTTTCTCGGAAGATTTTTCAATGTTGATGAGTGTTTCAGGCTGATAATTATTACTTATAATAATTGTTAAATATTTTATTGTTAAGCACCGTTGTGATTTGAAACACATACTTCTATAGGATTTAGAATGCGAGAGAATGAGATAAACTTATCGGTGTCCTCTTTGTGCGGCGTTCGTAGCCTATCGGCCTCTTCGTTGTGTGATGCTTCGTAGAATAAACAGTAAAATATTTTTTAAAGTTGGAAACAATATTATAATAAATAAACCCTACAATTATCCCACTCCTGATACACTGCATTCGTCTCATTCTCTCGCAGTTTAGTTTTCTGAAGATTTCCGCGTGTGAACTTCAAACTCAGATTTTTTTTAAAATAGCCATCTCTTGAATTTATTAATACAAATTTCTTGATAATTGTGAATCTGGAATACTCTTTGATTATTTTGTGTTAATTTATAAAAGTTTTTAATATAATATACATAAATGATTACCTAAAATATAACTTAAAAAAAAAAATGTTTTCTGCGATACTAAAATCTAATTAATCACAACTCATTGATTTTTTTTGGCTATAAATACCTATTTGTCTACACTAGTTTGTTTGCTCTTATATTTGTTAACATCCGTTATACGTTTTTTTTTTACATGAGCTTCACACAGGAGGCCCAGAGGAAAATGATTTCTCTCAGGGCCTATGTCATCTTTGGGGATGCTGTGTGGAGGGTTTTTTTTAGGAAAGGAAAGAGAGGAGAGTTCTGGGAAGGAAAAGGGTTTAAGGGGTGGGTAGGAATCTGGGGTTCAATGTGTCCAGGTCATCCGCCTCCAAGACCTTGACAAACCTGGACCCCATGGACCCGGGCACCCCTGCTAAATCACCAAACGTAGCGAACCACTTGGGGTGACCTATGGCAGAGGTGTTGGTTATCCAATGAAGGTTCCCGGGGCGGCGGTACCCATTCCCGCTTCCCAAATTGAAATGATGAAGAAACCATTGGTTTTAAAACACATCGATTATTTTGATAAAATAATAGTGTAAACAAAGATATTTGTTTTTATTTAATTAAAAAGACGTCACAAAGTGAATTTAAGATTATTATTATTGAAGAAGTCAACATTTTTAGCCGATTCTTTCCCTTGTTGTATTTAAAGCTTACATTTTAATAACTGATTAGCCTTGGACATTTTATCTTTATTTTTGGGGAACAGTAATGCAATAACCAAGAAAATTCAAGAGTGGCTCAAAAAAATGGTATAACGAAAATAGTCGGAATCTTCCACTGAATATTTTTTCTGGGCTCTTGTGATGTGCGCTAAACGTCGTAATACTGTCCGCAAGTCATAGAAAGCATGCAATCAACCCAGTAGGTGACAGCTAGTACCCAAATAGCCTTGAAAATCAAGTAGATACCTGCCAAAATACTAAAAGTCCAGACAAAATAGACATTCCAGTTTACATTAATTCCGAACAGGTTGAATTTTTGTACAGATCTTGCATACGCCATTACAAATGCTACGTAAAAATCTATTAATCGATCAAATTTTTGAATTTCGAGCGTTAAGGCCACTCTTGCACTTATGCTGAATCAAATGCAATGGATGAAGAGAAGATTCTTTCGAAATCGATAAGGATATTATTACTCATATAGAGCAGTCAACAACACAAATTGGCCAAGTAGAGGAAGAAGAGAGCGAGGAAGAAGAGAGCGAGGAAGAAGAAACGAGCGATAATTTAGAATTTGATGATGAATAATGTAATTTTCTTGCTGCTACAATTTTCATTATATTAATAAAATATTGTCTGATCAAACTTCCCCGATCGAAATATATCGTAAAGTATTCCTATGGGGAATCCACGTTAAAAAAATGCGCTGAATACACTACCTCAGAGGTGTTGCAGAAATGTGTGCATACCTTTACGATCTACAAACTCTTCTCATTTTTTTTCGGTAGCTCTCACTGTTTCAGAGATTTACCCAAAAAACGAAAATTTGTGACCTTTTCCCCTCGCTAGATCGATGGGGACTTTTGACATAGCATTTGTAATGACGTATTCAAGACCTGTACAGTATTCAGCTATTCAGCTTGTCCGGAATCAATGCAAACTCAGCATTTTTTTCGCCTATTTTGACTGGACTATAAATACATTAGGCAAAGAAGTTAGACCGCCACACAACTCTTCTTGCTTATCAAATATACACTCTTCTGTTATTGTGACTCCTGTCATGGCACGACACAAGTATTTGATTAAGTTGATCGAGACATGTCTTCCTCGGGCTTCCCCGAACTTATAAAATAACTTATGCCGAGAAATTATTTTACTAAACTATTTCGCCTTCTGAAGGTATATTTTAACTGAAGTTTGATAATTCCTTCAGAAGAAAAAAAATTCTGTTTTTATAAATTGAATAATTATATTATTGAATCTACGAAGAGAAAAAAATGAGTGCATCTTACACGCGGTAGAAGCGAAACTTGACCGAAACAATCTCTACCAATACTTGAAAAGTGAGGTCATAATCAACGCGACCAATGAGCGCAGACCAGCGTAATTTTCGTTTCATACCTCAACCAATAGGCGCATTTAAAAGTGACATAACCAAAGCGGTCAATGAGCGCAGTCAATGCGTCGCAGGTGCAGTAATCGTCATTTATGTTTCATCCGAAATCCAAATCATAGCGGGGCTGTAGAAGTGTCACTTCAATAAAACAGCCGTTTTTTTGTTGAATTATACATTAAATAAATCATTTCTGATAACCGTTAACAATAATTCCACTCCTACACCTGCTACTAAGACGACAACAACATAATTTTGCCATCGAATATTGTGAATGCATAGACAATAGCATGAAAATGGCCATTTAATGGGTTAAATGTCATTAATTAATCATGTCAGTTAATAATATTCACGCACTGAAGTCAACGCTTTACGCGATGATCCACTCTCATCGTAGTTATTTATCATGTACGTGTATCTTGGTTTATTTTTTTTTTCTCATTTTCTTTTCCCGTATTATTTTTTATCCATCCATAATTTATTTTTACCCACGAGTGTCTGGATAAATTTCACTTTTTTTTTAATTTTTTAAATTCCTTCTTTGGGTTTGTGCTTAAATGTATGTTCTTGATGTTTGTATAACTTAGATTTGCAAGTTTTCTTTGTATTAATTATCGCTCTTTGTATATTTTTCTTCCGTGTTGTAAGTGAAATTTATAATTTTGTTTGATCTTATAATACAAATGTAAATTGTATACCCTTCCATTTATATAGATACTACTTACATATGAATTAATAAACTCATCGGTTTTGTCATGTAGCAATAAAAAAATCCAAAATCATAATATAAAACCTTGTCTCGTCGAATATGTGTTGTCATGGAAGTAACATAATAATCACATTTCGTTAGCTTTAATCTTCGGCTTGATATAAAAAGACACAGAAAAATAAAAATTTAACGGTCGCAACTGGGAATCGAACTCAGGATCTATCGTCTTACCGGGATTACCCCCTTAACCAACACGGCCATTCGATTCCCATTTGCGACCTTTACCTTTTTTTATTTTTGAAGTGAAACTTATATTGCCCCGTTGTTATTTGGAATTCGGATGAAACGGAAATGACGCGTAACGGCATCTGCGAAGCATCACACTCCTATCAAGGTTCCTATTAGTTGACCTCACTGTTCAAGGCTCTTCACGCTTGAGATTGTTTTGGTAAAGTTTGGACTCGATTTTTTTTAAAGTGAAAACTTCTTTAGCACCGTTGTGATTTGAAATTCGATGAAACGGAAACGAGCGACACTAAAAAGAGACAAACTCATACATCTTTAGCCTGCGAGAGAATGAGATAAACAAATCGGTGTCCTGTTTGTGCGGTACTTCTTATGGGGTGCTTCGTGGAATAAAATGTAAAACAATTTTTAAACTTGGTAACAATATTATTAAACTAATAAACTGTGTAAAATTATAAAATTAATTAACCCAACTCGTCTCATTCTCTCGAAGTTTAGTTTTCTGAAGGTATCACTTCTACCGCGTGTGAACTGCACACATGATTTTCTTTTTGTTTCTTCTTCTTTTTAATATTTCGTTTAAATTTATTATTATTATCTTCGTCTTCAATGATATTTTCATAAATGATTAAATTGCTATTATTGTGTTGGAGTTTGGTCCTAACGAAACTATCTTTATGTTTTTATACATTTTTAAATTGTGTTTACAATTTCTTGGATCATAACATGCAGGTATAAGTATTTTGTTCGCTGATATTGTTTTACACTAATCTGCTGCTTTTTCTGCCATTATTTCTATTTACTATTTTTGTGCTAATAATTGTAAATAGGTGAAAGTAAAAAAAGTGCCACTATAAGTAAAAGTTGCTTGAAGTGGCATTAACCGTGTTGATTGGCCAGATGTAAAAAGGCAGGTACTTCCTAAACTTCGTCATTTCCATCTTCTTCGTCTCCCTACAACAATTCATTTTGTAAGTTGTTCCGCATCCAAGAGGAGGATCTGACTAGATAATAGGTGTATAAACCAGCGTGTCCGCTTTCCTTTATTTCTATCCCAGAAAATGTTCTCGGTTCTCTCAGCACTGTGCAATGTCCTAGTCAGAGAAAACCATTCAGAATCAAAACAATAAATAAAATACTTGTAATGCCTTTAGCTATGTCAAGTTATCATATATTAGTAGGCTTGTACTTTCCAAACCCTTTATTTTCTCCTTCCCTTTAATCCTGCGGTTACATAGTTTAACTGGTTTCGTGCAATTATGTGTAGTATCACATTTAAAACGAACATACTTCTGCATAGGTTTGGAATTTCCGCACCATTTCAAATGTCGCGGGGTTGCGGGATGGAAAATAGAAATCCCGCGGGATCCTCCATTGAAATTATGCCAATATTTCATAACATTTTTTTGTTATTTGGCATCAATTATCTTTGGTAGCTAGTATGTAATAAAAAGAGACGTAGGATGGCATTAAATAGGATTTTTCCTTTAAAAAAAGTAATTTTATTTAAAAAATGAAAGATAACATAAGTATTTAACGAAGACTTTGATTAAAAAGGTCGAAGTAAACAAAGACTATGGAAAAACGGAAAAAAAAACTACAAAACTATCTCAGCGTCCACACTACTTGGTGGGACACACTAATCTTTCTTCAAAATCGATTCCTAGTCTTGAAGTTTCCGAGCTTAAGATTTGTCTCTGTCCTCTCTTCCTAACATCAAGTTCCGTTTCTCTTTCATTGAATGAGCAGGAAATGAGCACAGATGGACCACCGCTTATTCATATGAAAAACTCGTTTTTCGGGATGAAATATTGCTAAAATTCTCCGAGATCGCAGGATCCGGGATTGCGGGATTGAAAACCCTACATCTGTACTACTTGACTCTTAAAAAATCTGTTTCATCTAAATCTCTTAATTTGCAGGCACGCAACAGATTGGGAAATTCTATCGTGAACTGATGAAACATGTTTACCTACGTGATATTTAAATCTCGACATCTCCGCTGGCAACGTAAAGCAGAAGTAAATCGTTTGGCCCAGTCTACATACTTAACTACTCCGAAAACTCAGAAATTCCTCTATTGAAAATAGCTACCTTACGTAAGAATGTATCTTTCTTTAACTCGGATTGGCTCGATTTAACTGACAAACATCGAATTCCACGCAATTAATTTTATTCTAAATAAATTTATTTAAATTTTTTAGAAAGACAAACACGTCCAGATTACGAAAAACCAATGGCAATGTTAGAAAAACTCATATTACTTTTACTATAAGTGTAAGATTTTACTTGTGCGATGATGATGCTACGATGATCACGAATTTGAGGAACCCCGATGATTTTGTCAACACGGTCACCGACCTCATCATTGTTACCACTTCAACTGTTCCTTTTGTTAAACTCGTGTTTCTTTTTCTTTTACGATAGCTCCACACTGGAGGTTCTGAGGAATAAAAATGCCCTTGGGGCCTATGTCATCTGTGGGGACGTGGAGGATCTTTTCGGGAAAGGAAGGAGAGGAAGTTCTGGTAAGGAAAAAGGTATGAGAGGTGGATAGGAATCTGTACCCAAGAGTGACGGGCGTATACCTATCACTGCCAGTGCAAGGCGATGGAACGATAAAGTTCGGCTGGAGAGGTCTAGGTTAGTTCTCCCAAAAACAGT
Organism: Limnephilus rhombicus; assembly: GCA_929108145.2. Classification (NCBI taxonomy): domain Eukaryota; kingdom Metazoa; phylum Arthropoda; class Insecta; order Trichoptera; family Limnephilidae; genus Limnephilus; species Limnephilus rhombicus. Next base: position 38,120,787 of record OV815275.1, on the reverse strand, counting down.
TTCTCCCGATCCGACCCGTCACGCAGTTGATGTGCAAATGCATTCGCCACCAGGACCTAGACAAACCTCATACCATGAACCCGGGCACCCTGCTATGTCATCAAATGTAGCAAACCACTTGAAGTGACCTATGGCAGGGGTGATGGTTATCCAATAAATGGTTCCCGGGGCAGCGGAACTGCCTCCCAAATTGGTATTGTTTTTAAATTTTTTTTTTAAATTTCATAATTTTTTTTATTAGTTACAGATATTTGTTTTTTTTGGCTACCACACTAGGCTAATGAAAAAGGCTAATGCCCGTTTTGTGGTAGTCGTACATTTAATATTTTAAATACGATTTAATTAAAACAGATGATTAAACATTCCAAAAAAAAAAATTAAGAAATACTTAAAAGTAAAGAGGAAAAAAAACACATTTTAAAGATGATGTTTGTAATTCTCGTACCTATAAGCGATCATTTATCTTAGTTTTAAGAAAATTCCAGGGAATTTTCTTTTGTATTAGAATTAAGAAATGTTTTCTCGGACGAGAACTCTAATATTTCAGTTTGGAAATATTAACAGAAAGCAAAACAGCTGTTATGATTTGGACTGGAATGTTATGTGTAAGACAGTGCAATGAGGAATGGATGGACATCTAAAGCAACGGCGCGTGCGGGGGAGGAGAAGATTTAGAGGTTTGAACTTCCCTTGTCGTCTCCAGTAGGAAAAAAGAGAGTAGTACCTACTCGTAGATTTAATTCCCGGAAAATCCAACAATATTATTTGCACTATTACTATTACCAATGTAATATAAATAATAAATTGTCGTAAGTAGAGGTACCAAATTTTTTCCACCCCTCCCTCTTTCTCCCTTGCCATCCCCCTCAGGATCGACCCATTCCTTAGGGTTAAACCGATGGGGGGTTGTAAAAAAATAATTTTAGTCTTTTGTAAATGTATCCTAACAGTATTTTATTGTTGTTGAAATTTTTACTTGCGCATTAGTAAAATATAAAAGAATATATTTACAAGCCTGGTTGAGGGAGGCCTTTTGACCTTTCCAGCGGGATTCTCTCGACCCATCGCCTTGCATCCACCCACAGTTGGAGGGATGGATTCATATGTCCGTCACTCCTAGACACACTGACCCTCAGATTCCTACCAGCCGAGGGGCTTCATACCCCTTTTTTGTTAAGGGTCCTACTTGACTTACTTTAACCAGTGATTCCTGACTTTATTTGGAGTAAAAAATGGAAATAAAATTTTGGTCTCCGGTGACATTTTTGATGTTTTTTTTCTTCTTCAAAAACATAAAAAATGGTATAAGTTGAACAGTTGGAGGCGGGGTTAGGGATTGTTCGGTTACTCGGCTGAGTGACTAGTGATGACATGCGTAAGAATTTTTTTTGGTTTGATTTTGAAGAAAATATTTTTGAAAAAAATATTAAAAAAGTAATTATAAAAGTCACCGGAGACTAAAATTTCATTTACATTTTTTACTCCAAATACTCCAATGTCAGGAATCACTAGTAAAGTAAGTCAAGTGCGTCTCTTAACACCCTGTAGAATACAAGGTACAACTTGTATTGCTTTTCTTCTTTTTAAAAATCTTCCCTTTTTTATTTTTATTCTACACCTTACGAGAAAATTACAATGTTATTTTTTGTTTTACTGGTTGGTAACACTCGTGAATAATTGAATGTGTATATGTACATACTTACTTTTATATATTAAACTTTGTTTTATTTACTATTTAAGGTCTTATTATTTAAATAAATATTAATCAAAAGCATTAATGGTTGTATCCTTTTGTATATAGTAATGCTATGTGTACTATCTAAATTAATTTATTCAGTTATATTTACATTCTGTAACCAAATGCAATTCGATGTAAAAGCCCAATAGGGCGTTAGTAAAATAATGAATAAAAATCATTAAATGTTACAAACATCGAAAATTTCATTATCTATCTGCATATTATGTCTAGATCCAGGTAAACAGTATCCTAAGCAACTTTGTCAAGGAAATCACTTTGCAAAAGGAATTCTACATATATTCTCCTTACCCATGCTGATTGTCGTAAATACTGCAAGTAAAAACGAATCTTCAGCCAAAACACGCTTAGCCGGAGAAAGTAAGTAAAATGGGTGTCACACGAAATAATTATTCATAACAATTAAGAAGCTATAATGGCAATCTTTAATTTTTTCGGAAGTTCAATCCACACATTGAACGTCTAAGCGCAAATCCATAAATGTGCCACCAAGTCTAGGGACCTTAATCCGCTAGAACCGTAAACAAGTTAATAGGATCATAAATCAAAGGAAATTATTTCCTACGAATAAACGCTTTTGGCGATCCCGAAATATTTTATGAAAAATTAAAAACGTTTTTTTTTATAGTAGACTATCTGGTCCCCGGCATGCGTTTGCTATGCCATTAAATAAAGAAATTGTTTCTCTCTGAGTGTACTTTCCAATTCATCCCGTTCCCCTTCCGCCTCCCCTTCTTCTCCTGCGTCCTCTTCCCCTCACGCGTTCCCACTCCGTCACCTTCACCTTCCCTCTCCCCACTCCACTCCCCCCCCTTCCCCCGTCCCGCGAACCCCCCTCCCGAGTTCCTCTCCCCCCTCCCAGGTCCAGCTCCTCCCACCCAGGTTCCCCTCCCCTTCCCTCCCTCCCGCTTTCCATAGCAATAGCCGCTTCCTCGCGTGCCACCAATAGCAATTTTTTTATACAAATTTCATAATGCCAGAGCACACCTTTATAAAAACCTTGTCGAAAAAGAATTATCCAATTTGGTGCAGTCGTTCGAAAGTTATGCGCTTAGCAACACATTCAGCGATTCATTTTTATATTGTAGATTTACGAAATAAAACAAAGCGCTTCTTCGTTACGTCATCCATCGACGTTTGGTGTAAACAGGGTTGTCGTTATTTCGAGAATTCGGATGTCAAATGTCGAAATCTAGAAACGGTTATATTTTTTAAATACCATGTTTCA